>WFKH01011801.1:30122914-30132966 GCA_016163765.1 Magallana hongkongensis
GAGATACAGTAATATCATCTTCATGTACATATAAGATTAATTCTTGTACCAGTATGTATACACAAAGATTACAAGGATAAATTCTTGCATTCTTAAACTCCATGATGTAAGTATCATGAAATTTTCCCTTAGAATATTAAACACTCTGTCTGTTTTACTGAACAAGATCCATGGAAAAAATATTTTACATATTATGATAAAGTTTGGCAAGGTTTATGAGCATAATAGTTGATTCATTGAGAAGTAAATACGATGACATATACTTAATCCAGCATGAACCAAGGGTTTAAATGGTCTGGATTTTCTTATTAAAGCATTTTATAGATCTTTTGCACAAATATTGATTTGAAACATTTGGAGTATCGGCAGCAATCCCATATGCAAATATAGACATAGTGGTCGATATCCAGTATTAGAGAGTGTTAAAACATTTACTTTCAATTATTGAGCCAATAGTTTAGCAAACAAGTGTTTTTAAGAAATATGAAGAGTAAATTGACTGCCAAGAAATTTATATATAAATGCAATTAAGTTTATAAAATTTCAAGAGCAAATAAAATGGATGCCATATACTACAAGTACTAAATTAATACAAGTTTAAATATTTAAAATATTTTGACATGGAGTTCCTATTTCTCATACCGGTATATATGTTATATGTTATTTAATTGTATGGATTGACTATCGATCATAGAAATTGACTACTTTAATAATTTTTAAATATTCGGCATTTATAGTGCATGCATTTCATAAAAATGCATCATTCTGGTACAATGCATATTAAGTAATTGATTAGGAAGTTTGCATATTTATGTAGCTGTTCCTTTTGGGAAAATGATATCATGAAATAGTCATCAGAAGATTTATATTCCTATTAGGCAATTGCAGATCATATAATTATCTTGAAATGAATGTCAGTTATTGTAACAAATGGTTTAAGGTGGTATGAGAACCACCTCCATATTGTGACGTTCTTCCTATCAAAATAAACAATAAAATTAAGTATAATTTTATGAATGTTTTCTTTTCCACGATGGGTTACAGTAGAGCATTAACTACGAATCTGTAAGTCATGAGTTTAAATTCCGCTGGGGCTTTCATAATTTTTACCTTTCCAAAAATGTTTAAAACATATTTTTTTTGGTCAAATATTGTAAAATTTGAAAATTCTAAACCAGTGAAAGTATTTTGATTATATTATGTACTTTTATCCACATCACTAGCAACAGGTGTCCCATACTTCCTTTGATAAAGTCTCTCAATTTTTTCCAAAGATTTTGCACATGCATACACATGCATGAACCTAAGTGTTCAAAATGTAAATGAGAGCATACAATCAAAATCACTCATGTCCTCCCTAAAATGATAGAGTAAAGTTGCATGTACATTGTTCATGATCATAAAAGGATATAAAACCTTTTCGCCATTTAAAAAGGCCATGATTTTCCATAATTTGTGGGTCTCTAGCTCGAGTATTGTTAATATTCTTGTAATGAGTAAAAGGTATTGAGGGGACTTACAACAAAAGATAATAATTCCCTGATTGAACATAATATATACATGTATATGCTTTAATATCAAGCATTATATAACACACCTGGGTTTAATGTTTAAGAAATTTTATTTATTTGCATACCAAAAATGGCCCATTATGCATGTGTTGAACACACCTGGTTAAATATATATTGCTGGAGCATTTATTTAATATTCTTTTAAAAATTCCAGGTATTTGGATATCAAAAATTGACCCTTTGCTTGTGTTTTGAAGTTGACACTTAAAAAAAAATTATGTTTGTAAGGTTATATACGACGTACTACCAGTGACGCAGGAGCGAGTAAGTATATATACTTGTAGATGAGGTATGAAAGCATGTCTAATAACATCGGTAACATCAAAATGCTTTCAAGACTGTTTAATTTGGTCTTCAACTTGATTTCTATTTTCAGTTTCTTTTTAGTGAAATAATTATTTTCATTAACTTTACAGAAATTTAAACCTCAGATGTATTAATGTATATAGCCGTTTAATTTAATTTTCTATAGCCACTCAGTTCTGCTCTCTCTTGACGCAGATTTTTTTTTTTTTTTTTTTTTTTTTTTTACTCTTTTGATGACCAATACCCATATTTAGCTGGACTTTATAATTATATATTTTCTGATTTTAGAAATATTTAATCAAGTTTTAGTGTGTATGTATAGGTAATGTAGGAAGATTAATGATAGCACAGATCATTTAATAGAAATCAGTATAATGGATCCTGAAAAAATTCAATGGATTTTAGCTGCGTAGAATATGACTGATTTAAACTGAACTGAATATATTATGCTAGACTGAATGTATTTAAATTAATACTGTATTTTAAGTACTAAACTGATTTCAAGCTTTACTTAACACTTGGGCTGCAGCTTTCAAAGATAATGGAACTGCCAATGTGGAATTCAAACTAACTGACAACTAGCTTTTAAACCATTTTAACAGTGGCTGAACTGATTAAATGCTATCGGGATCTCTACAAGTTAAAGTACATGATGTTTTAGATTAATCAAATCTGATTTTTTCTGCCTGTTTAAGCTTGACCTAAGAGGATCGAGACATTTTTTAAAATAATAAAAAAAAACATGCAAGCAAATATTCTACATGAATTCCAAGACATAGAATGAAATATTTTGATCAAGAATAAAAATTTTAAAATATTGAAAAAAGAAAGAAGATTAAAATATGCATTGCTTATTAAGTAATAGTGTAAGATATGTTTTTTTATATCAATAAATATTATTGATTTGTATACTTGCAGATACAAGGTTTTTTTTGCAGTACAGTCATAGAATCACATTATTTTTAGCTTGCATGATCATCATTGGACACAGTCATGCAGTTCAATCTTATGTAGGCTAACTGTAGGTCAATTCATTAACCTTTTTTGGTTTCATAAACACTCTTTATTTTCAATTCACTTCTTAGATAGTTGGGAAAACTCTTCATGACTTTAGCTATACATGTAAGTACTGTTTGCAAGCATGTGTTTGCAGTTATGGGATATTTGAGAAATTTCCTTCAGAAATGTGTGAAGGAGCCAATCAGAATATGTTAATGAGAACGAGAAAAATTTAGTGAGTTGGCCCTCAGTCAGTTAACAAACCTACAAGTCTGGCTGTTGGTTTCCGACATGTAATGGAACTTGATAAAACCATTAAAAAACTTTGAGAAGTAAAACAAATCTGTATAGATAGACTTCTTCATTATGTGAAAGGTAATGATTTTTTGATTTTCTGTAATTGCAGTCGCCAGTGCTAGGGTACAGGAATTGGCCAAGCACCGCACACCAAACCAACATGGTTGGCGAGGGGACAGGTATGATAACTATGGTGACTAAATGATGACTAATTTACATTTATTCTACCATGATTACCTTATTATAATATTAAATGTGAACAAATTATTTTGATTTAACAAACTGCCCGTAAAAAATATATAGTATTCAAATAACTGATTTTTTATTTGAAATTTAATGGATTTGTAAAGAAGTGATATCAAGTTATAAATATAGGTGTGTGTGTTATTGGAGATGTTTCATTATAAATTTGGTGTTTATTTTTGAGTCATTTAATCATGTTTTGCACAGGCCAACTCCTATCTGGGGGGTCAGCGAGGGGGCACAGAAAGTTGAGGCGGGCCCCCGATTGGTGTCCCTCAGCCAACACAAAGAACCCCACCCTCAGTATCTGTTTGATAGGACTGCCTATATGACAGTATGTATCTTATATGTTACATTACTGTTCAAGTCTTACCAAATCAATGAATAAATTCAAGATGATGAAAACTCATTTGCATGCTGCATCCTTAAGTTTTACAGTGCATGTGATATGGTTCTGTCATAACAGCATGATGGTATATTTTGTTATGGTTATGATATTCCAGAAAAAAACCCAAGTCTTGGTATCTCAGTAATGTGGTATACTTGAGTAATAAGGTTTTGTTCAAAAAATGAATGTTTTAACAATTTGATAAAAATGCAAATAAATTCCAGATATTGATATTTTTGACAGCTGATATGCATATGAAAGCTGGTACAATTTTTCTTCTGCTTGAAAAATTAAAACTTTTATATCTTTAAAAATGTAAAACTTGCTAATTTTTTAAAATGTTAAACACTAATCAGGTCGGCCATGTATGTTAACTAAAATATAGGTTGCAGTAGGGTGCAAAATTATCTTTCTGCAATTAGGGTATTAATGCAAATAAGAAAGAATCTTGCTGTATGTTTCACCCTGCAATCATCAAACATGACTGTATCGTTAATTAATTGTGATGTTATTAACCCATCAATCAAACAAATGAATTGTATTGCAGATGCCACTTATTCAAGTATGTATTAGAATATAACCAAGATTTTCATAGTGTATGATTTAATATTGATAAAGGCAAAACTATACATGTATTGCTTTCCGAATCATTTTAAACAGAAAAGAGGAACATAAATTATAGATGGTAGTTGGTAATGGAAATCTGTATTTTTGTTGTTGTTCAATAATATTAGATACAAAGGGGAAAAAATTTTGCTTTGAAATTGCTGATTTAGAAATAATTATACAGCTTTTTATCAACAATGGTGGTAGGGTTAATCCAATACAAATAACATCCAAAACAAGTCTAAAATCATGACCTTATTATAAGCTTAACTCTCAAAGGTATTGAAAATGAAATGAAGCTAAACATGAAAAAATGAAGAAGAAAAAAAATAATAATACAATAATTTATTGTTTATCAAAAAATCTTGTAAGAGATGATACAAATTCAGACTATAAGTACTTCTGGTTATTTTTTATTTTTTGATTCATGACTTCTTAGACATTGTAGTTGGAACCTAACATGCTTTGAAGTGAATATACTTTATCCATAGATTCATATATTATTAGCTTACATGTATGTGTTTCTATATATAAAAAGTATTTTGGTACATGCATGTACATGTACAGTGTATAAATTGGGCAAGAAATTAATGTCTGAAGTTATTGTCTAATATTGATTATTTTTTTTAATTTTAATTGATATGATTACATTGATTTGTATTCCATCCAAGTTAGTAGACTCTTCAGTGACCTGAAATGTGTTTTTAATAGAATATAATAAAATAGCCTATACATGTATGTACCTCCCATATCTATTGTATGTATGTCAAAAATTATATCATAAATATATTACAGTAATTAAAGATACCCCCCCCCCCAAAAAAAAAAAACAAAACAAAACAAAAAACAAAACAAAAACAAAACAAAACAAAAAAACAAAAAACAGAAAAAAACACACAAAAAAAACCCACCAAAAAACAAAACAACAACAACAAAACAAAAACACAAAAAACAACCAAACACAAAAAAAACAAAAAAAAACAAACAAACCCAGGATTAGCATGATTCAGATGTTATGGTATGAGGCAACCTGATTCAATACACATATTTTAAGTGTTTGTATATATATCAGTTTTGACCTCTTGTTTATATCTATTTGTTGATCATATATTCATATAAAAAGTTGTAATCACATTTGACTCTTTTTAATCCCAGGTGAATGAAGGAGCAAAGAAAGCTAACCCCTCTGAAAGGTTAGATGTTTTGTCCAAGCCGAGGGATAGAAGAGATCGTGATAAATTTGGAGTCATCACCTTGGAAACCTCCTGGGGCCAGTACAACCCAGTTCCCCCAGCTGCCAAATCTGCGCAGTGCACACCCCACGTAGAAGCATTGGCCGAGCCCAAGAAATATCATCCCCGATTTGCGGGAGAAAAGCCTGTTCAGTGGGACGTGAATGAGAGCACGCTCAAGGCCATAGCCAATCTGAGGCTACAACAGTTGTCCAGACCCCGAAGTCGTACCATGATTAAGGATGATTACGACCCATACAGAGTGTCACTGGCTGCCAGACGTGCTCATGCCACCCCCAGGATAGACGAACTCTGTGTACCCATCCCAAGGAAGGTTCGGCCGAAGAAAGTGGTGTAGATGGCATGGCTAAATGTTTAAATTAAATCAGACTCAGTTTTTTCATCATTGTTTTCCGTAATTAATTCTGCTCTGTTTTTTTTTTTTTAAATCAGTGGTGATATTCCTTGGTGATATACCCAAAATTATTGGAAAGATGTAAAGCATTTAGTATCACGATAAATGCTCAAGATTTAATTAAGAAACAGTTATGTATTAAGTTTTTTGTTATTACGTGTCGTTTCTGTGACTGTTGTGTCATCTATATGTTTACCTGCCAACATGTCTATTTCACAGTATTGTGTGCTGATTCAGTATTTTAATATCATTATTGAAATGGTCTGTGATATTTATTGTGAGCATTTTGCTCCTTGAAGAATATTCTCTTTTTTTTTTGTTTGAAAGCAAAACATCAGTATTACATGTATGTTTGTGATTGCATATTTTATTTTTTGTTTTGACTTTTAAAAGAATTATTTATATAGCTTACCACTCCTCCCCTTCTTGCCATATATTTTTTCTTAGCTTCAAAAGTTTATCAGTTGCTGATAATGTTACTATTAAGTCTAGTTGTAGAAATACAACACTGGATTAATGACAGGTAGTTTAATTAAGGTTCCTTGTTTATCCTATATAATTGGGATCATCACTTTTAGTTCCCATGTAATCCTATAAATTTCAACTGTTTTCTGTTCGAATTGCTTTTACATATTTAGTGGTGATGTGTCAAACATTTTTTTGTCCACTTTTAAGAACACGTATTTAAAAGGTGCAATTTTTAAAATGTAATATGCACCTACATATACCAATATCAATATTGATTGGATTCTGGAGTTGGGCATTGTATCAGTATTATTATTCTAGACTTTTTCTTTACTGTAAATTCCTTATTTTACGCGAGTACTTAATTCCGCGATTCCCCTGTTATGCATCAAATCGCGAGAATATAAAATCGCGAGCACCAAATTTTTGTTATAATTTCCAATAGCTCAAAACTCTCTGAAAAATAAGACAGAGATTTTTAAATTCGCGAGGACTGCTTCTCGCGATTTTACGCAGAAATTAATTTCTCGCGTTTAATAAGGAATTTACAGTATACAGTAGGGGTTTATTATAGTATTTAATAGATGGGCTATAGATATATATTAGCTTGAGTATATATAATTGTCTTGGAACAAATAAATTAGGAAAATTAGGGTCTGCCTTTAAAAGGTTAGTGTTTATATTCTGTATAATCATACAGTATTGATAAAATTTGTATTTTTGTGTGGTGACTTCAAATCAGTATTAAAGTATGTATGCATTTTGTAATGTGATGGTGACATAAGATATTTTTTTTCAAATGTTAATATTTTTTTCAGTTTGAAATTTTCTTCATTGAAAAAGAAGTCATTTTTTCTGTCTGTTGAATTTTTATTTGAAGAGTGGAACTTTTGAATTCTATTATTCCTACTTATGTGTGATTTTAATGTGACACATAAATGTATGCCCCTATTTTTTTTTATGATAGAAATACTGAATTCATATCTCAGTGATTCACATAATATTTAAAGTATATGTACTTACAATTTCAAATGTACTTTATAGAATCTTGTGGTGTTTTGTGTATTTTCTATGAAAAGGTTGTGTTGAACAATAAATATCAATGAAGGTTTATCATTCTGGTTTAATAATAAAAATCGAGAGATTCTATTAATATGTAGTACATTTATTGATAAGATAAAACAAAGAAATGGCATATTTCATTATTCTTCACTAAACCACAGATGTCATTTAAATTTTCATGATTAAAAAAGTGTGTTTATAGGTTGGAAGAGAAAATCTGGATTTACCATTCTATCAATTTTACTACTGCACTAAGCGTGTCGATTTCGTTTATATTCTAATAGATATAAACCACAAGTCACGATTTAAAGTTTACAACCTAAAAAATTGAAATTTCTTCAGGTACATTTTCAAAAATTAGAAGAGTACGTACAAACCAGGGGAAATTACTTTGTATATTTTATGAAAACGCAATGAATTCCGGTTAATGGTGCGTTATAGAATTTTGTATTGTTTTCAAAGATTTCTGTAAATGATTAAAATATGTCTAGTAGAAATGAATCTTTCTCAAAAAATAATATAAATCTAGTTATCACCATGATCACTGGTTCATGGAATATTGGTTCGTCAATGGTAAGATTTTATTCATAACGACCCGAATGGTAACTTGAGTTTAAGTATCGAGTTTAAGGGTGATGTACGGCCATCTTGTACATTTGAGGGCAAAAATGTTAACATTTCTTGAACTGACCTGTTTATGCCAAAAACTGACCACAACTGTTGTCAAAAGATAAAAAAGCGATAAATATAACGTTTTACATGTTGTCTTGTATGCAAATTACGCATGCCTCTTGAAATCACCTAGAACTGTGCAGCTGCAGACTTAAATTGAAGATTTAAAACTTTGAAAAATCTGAAAGAAGGTCATTGGTGTCCACTCTACAACCATTGTTGAGAAAAAGGTTGAATCTTGCACATTTTTGTTGTTGCATTGCCCCTTAAAGACTGTGGTTTTCACAGAGTTTATCTTTCAATCTCACTGAACTTTTAACCTCATCTCAAAAAAGTCATGAATTGATTTGATGAGCATATACCATTAGCAAATGCTTTGAAGATTCTTCAAAAAAAGATATCAGTGTGAATTAATGTACAGTACTAGTAAATATTTACGTCCACTGAGTATTTTCTCCTTCTTTTCTTAATTTAGGTGGCTCGACACACCAATATATTATTTGATGGATTAATAAAGAATGTTTTTTGAAATATGATTTCACAAAGAGAGACCAATATCGGCTTTCAATTATTTCATATGAATTTTTTTGCATTTCTTAATAGAAACCGGAAAACTCGTGTTGGCTGCGAACAGGATATTTTAGAGCTAAAAATTTGACCTCAATTCGCAATTGATGCACCATACAATTATCTATAAATAAATGTCAAAGACGGCCAAATATACTTTATAATATTTTTGATAAAAACATATTCATGAAAATAAAAATCAAGAATTGTAGATATTTTTTAAACGTATGGATAAAATCTATGAATCAACTATCGCTCACAATTAACAATTGCTAAACAACCATATTTTAAGGATGTTTACTCAGGGTTTGAATTTTTAAATTCGGATTGTTATAAAGTTCAATCTACTGTAGAAGCACATATTTTCGTTGGGTTAAAATTTCGTTGTTCTTAAACCAAATACCATTTCGTTGGCATTTAATTTCGTGATATTGTAATCCCTAAAATGTATCACGTATCAACTCTGTATTCATTATTATTTAGGTAAAAAAATTCATTATGGATTTAATTTCGTTAATTATTACTGTCAACGAAAATAACGAAATTAAATCCACCACGAATATTTCTGCTTCTACAGTATATGAAAATTTGTTCCATCCAACATGAGTTTAAGTTAACTTGTCAAACAAATATGGACATGAATGATGAATTTTAACATGACATTTTATACATGTATCTATAAAAAATATATCAAGATTATACTATGGAGGAAATCAGTATTAAATATTCAAACATTAAAATGTTTAAAAAGTTTGAAAAAGTAGGTAAATAATTGCAATTTTCGTTAAGAAATTTACACAGAATTTTGTATTTGTAACAGTAACAGTTCGTATATGTGATGGTTATACCCTGTTATCTACAACTACCTGGAAGTCTGGGTCAGTCCATGCAAGTCGAGAGAGTTCGCACTCTTAATAGATCTGTAGTTTCGATTGATTAAGTCATAATCCACGCACATTCACATTGTAAAAATTATTTACTATAGCTACTTGAATTAGAGTTGTCATTTATAATTAGCTAAACAGCAGATGAGTTGTTAAAAGTTAAAGGAATATGTATACTGTATACTCCATATTTCACCCATGTTTTTTTTCACCCTTAAGCTTCTACACTTGCAAACGGTTTCGTCCCGTCTTGAATTCGCCCAGACAATTCCAATTCCAAGTCAGTTCAATTTGAATTGGCAATCGATTTTCTTAACAAATAGAGGAAAAATAACTGGTGGATAT
>WFKH01011801.1:30161486-30175335 GCA_016163765.1 Magallana hongkongensis
ATATATATATATATATATATATATATATATATATATATATATATATGGCATTTAGCGATGTACTTGATTGAGCGGAAGCCGCATTCCGACAAAAGCTCTAAATAGAATACACAGCCAATTGTAGTACGTTTACAGTACTTGCACGAAATTTTGGATGCCACTTGCAGATTACGTGCGATGAACATTCAGGGGGCAAAGTAAGTGATTCAAATGTCAGTAAAACGACCTCATGATCAAAAGTGTCTTTACTTTTGGAATTGATATCTTTGCACCTATCACATAGTCGGTCAGGCAGTTTCTACACAAATGTTTCGCAGTGTTTTCACATGTGTCGCAGTTAATTGCTGTCTGTATTTGGTTGGGTTGCTCGGGTGAAGTAGCCATTTTGTACACATATACGCTACCGTACTTCTAGTTCTCTGGGTAAAAATATGTCTAATGTCTAATTTTTGATCAGGTTTGGAATACTATACTCATTTTGACATCAAAGTTACAATCAAATTACCGTAAACAGGTCATGGAAGAGGTTTGCAGGCCGACGCTACAAAAGAACACTGTCCTATTGCTACGAAAAATCTTATCGGTTTTGCAAGTATGGAAATATGCTAAGTGCAATCACCAGTCAAGGTTATAAATTCCCCGTTTTATATAAAGGGAAATGAATTTAAATTAAATTGAAAATGAAAGTTCAATTGAAGGATTTTTATTTACTCGAAAATTGAAGATGAATTAGAAAAAAACAACCAAGTTCCAATATTCTAAACCATAATTTTTTTACTACTGTATGCCAACAAAACTCTTGTAGTATTATTAACATTATTAACTCAAACTTACACACATTTTTGTCGGTTGATTAAAGTTCAAATCAAAGCAGTCATATGAAAATAAAATAAATAAAAAATGAACCAATAAGTTATATTTTTTTTTTAAAAGCAAGATCATTATTTACGTTGGAAAATGTCGTTCACAATCTCCATCTTAGTCAAGTTGATAAGGAGGAGATTCTCCAACTTAGTAGGTTCGAAAGGTTAACAGGTATGCGTATATATTATATCAGACAAGCAAACTTGAATGCCAGACTATAAATGAAATAATGCATTTACAAGTTCTATATTATATTTAAAATTAGCTTCAAAGAGACATTAAAGCTAATTTTTTTCATCTTGGTCATTTCCCTTTTTAAACACAGTTCGATAAAAGAATAGAAGTTTTGCATGTACTGAAAGATTAAATCTTTTAACAGCAATGATAAGCTCGCAGTATTTTTCATTTTATTTTATAAAGTAACATGATTGAAGTTAGAATAAAAAAAAGTTACGAAACCATGTTTCAACGTTCTCAACCCTGACCATTTCAATAGAACCTTAATTTGAAAATCAAATTTCTCTTTCTATTGTATTTGATGCAGGATATTTTAGTACTTGTAGCGTTATTGATATTTTGTTATATCGAAAAAGAAGAATGACTTTATTAAAATTGTACAATTCTGTCGGATAATTAAAATTCAAATCTTTGAAATGCCAGAGACACCGAAAACCAGCGCCCATGGGGACAGATTAAAAAAAAGTATTTTAAATTAAAACCGAATGAAGTCATGCATTGTAAAAAAAAAAATTTTATAATAAAAATGATCAAAATATCACATAAAAAATGGTACGACAATGAACCGAGTTCAATGTAATGATCACCTTTATTATCAAACGTCCAGAAAGTCGTACACTAGCCAATGAATGAAATATGCACATTCTCAAACACTAGTGATTAAAAATACTAGTAGTCATACACTATGTAGTTGGACGTTCATCAGGATTTTCATTTTTTAAAATACATTCTTTATGCCCCATGCCTTGGTAGAATTACAAAAATGTTGTGCACCCTCTTTCTGTCAGTCCATCATACCAGTTTTCCAGATTGAATTTTATCAACCATGTAGAATTGCAGGTCTTTCTACCTTTTACAATTTTACCAGACTTTTCTTCGTTATGTTTACATCGTTAAGAGTGTTCGATGGTCGGGGCCATTTTAAGACTGTATTGACCTCCTTTAGAAGAAAAAAAATCAAGAAGAGCACTACATAAAAATATAGGGAAAAACTAAAATTTAAAAGATAAAATGCATGTCTTTCTTTTACTTAATAATATTCAATAGCTAAACAAATAATATCTTAATATTTTAAGTAAATCTGATGGTTTATTTTATTGAACACCCAGCTTCCTCAAACTTTCCGCCGCATCACACTCACACATTTACCTGATTTTTGTGTTAGTTTTAAAACAATACATTTCCTTTTTTATTTTGCAGAAAAAGTACAAGATCTAGAAATCAACACTAAAATGGTTTGTTTTCGATGTGAGTTAGCCAGAGGGCATCTGAAGGTTTCTTAAGTGGTAAATTATCTCTTAGTTAATTGGAAATGAGACTGATATAAGAAATACTTTTTATTATTGTTTCAATTACTCCACAGTTGCTGAATTTTAAAAGAACCAGAGACCGGTGGCTATTTAGCGTTTCTGAACAACTTAGAATATATACTCTATTAAAAACATAACAATACACATAGGTACACAAAAGTAAAGAAATAAATCATGGAAACAAATAATAAGATCTGAAAAGCGATAACAAAAAAGCAAAGCTATGTTGGATGAAATTTATTTGCATATGCACTTTAGTGAAATAAATTCAATTCTCAATTTTCGATTTCTTGAGTTCAAAACCCTATGATCGTAAAATGTTCTGATGAGAGAATCAGTCAAAACATTAAAAAAAATGCTCAAAAATAAAAGTGCGCAAAATTAACCAATGATTACATTTAGTTCAGCTTAACGTTCAAACAGACATTTTTAACGTCGAACAACGACTAATCCAAATATTTCAGGATTCTTATTTTGCGCAGCCAATACGAAGGTTGTTTTTGTTGTCTATGCACAAAAATATTGGAATGGCCCGTGGTTCGCCCGGAATGTTTAATATGGTCAGGTAACCACCGTCCTTGTCCAAGACATGGATCCCACGGTTGTTTTCATCAGCCACAAGGATGTTGCTTATACATCGTTACATATTCCCCGAGACAGAAACGGCTCCAACAAAGACCCCTGTTTTCCTTCGGAGGTAAATTTATGTTCTCCGTTTGCGCAAAGAACGTGTACTACTCCCAGGGACAGACAAATATCACCACTGAGATTTTCGTCTGTGTATAGTCTGACGTGGAAGTCATTGTTAAACAGGGGTTCTGGAGTCCACTTATCAAACATAGGTGTTATGTATGTTTGCATTCACCCGTTAAACTGAATCGACCAACTGCAAAATGTATTGGTGCTTTACCTAATCCGATCAATATTTCGTCATCTTTGTTTGGACAAATACATGTTAAATTGTGCTCTCTGCCATATATAGGGGGTGTGTAGCGATGAGCGTAACAATAGAAATCCTAAGGTACCTCACTACATCAAGACTTACAGAGTATACTCTTTACGGCGTTACGTCACAAGATGGCGATTTAAAGGCTTTAAATGTTTTGTTAAATTGTTTTATATCAACATAGCTCAGTGGTTAAAGAATCGAACTTGTGAAAGAATATCATGAGTTCGAATACGTCTAAGGCTCTTGTTCATATTTACTGAACTGAAGTTTTAAAAATCATAATTTTTATCCAAAAATTGCATATCTAACTAGAAACTATTTCAAGGTGTAGTGAACCACCATAAACTAATATGACAGTAGTCAGAAGATAAAAGGAAAATAATGCGTATTTATGAATTCATGTCAGCTTTAAATTAAATATAAACTTGCAGTGATTCTCTCCCCCATTCTGTTTCTCTCGATTACTTTTCCCGCGGTCATGCGCAGATATTATAATACACTTGCATGTATCGTTGCTAAATATGCATAAGAAAATATTCATTTTTCTTTACATAGATAAACCGTTCTAGTCAATCAATACCAATAAATAAAATGACGCATTCCTTCCAATGTTTTCTTTTATACAGATCATCACACTGACAAAGTTAGGGTCGGGTTTCCAACATAGCAAAAACAGCGTTAAAAACGGCATATAAATCTTTAAGATTTTTTATATTTGTTTAATTACTAAGAGACTATAAATCTTTCCTGTGTTATTAGGATTATATATCGTATTTAGTGTACCTTCTTTTTGCACTTCCATCATACCACTACCGTAAGTTTCCAGATTGTAATCCTCAATGCTCGCAGTAATGTGAAACTTGGTCAACTGCTTTATTTGGATTTGGATATAACTCGCTATCTCTTTCAATGGCCCATGCTGTGGTAGAATTACTTGTATATAGTGCACCCTCTTTCTGTACTTCAATCATAATAGTTTTCCAGATTGTAATTCTCTACTTCTCTACATCAAATAGAATTGTAGGTATTTTGCATTCTACAGTTTAACAGACGAGTCTTTTTTTTTTGTTATATATATGCCTACGCGCATTAACTTTCCTTGGCATCACGTACTAGTATACATAATGACCTGACTTTTTGAGTTGATTTTAAAACAGTATAATTTTATTATCAGAAATTTCCGAGATAAAAAAATCGACAGTGAAATGAGTTTTCTGTAGAGTCGCTTCTGTAATATTAACATTGTACTTGCCAGCTGCCTTGAAATTGATATACTTTTAATACATTTGGGGTTATTTCAACGATTTGTTTTCTCAATTTTTCGATGTAAGAGGGCATCAGTTGGCATAGAAAGTCGTAAATCATTTCGTAAAAATGGAAATGAGACTGATGAATTTTTTTTATTTTTTTATTTTAATTACTACAAAGTTGCTGAATAGGTAAAATATCAAGAGACTGGTGGCTATTTAGCGTATCTGAAAAACTTACTGTCTCTATTTTATAATCAAAGCATACACAATGGTACACAAAAGTAAAGAAATAAACCTTAAAGCAAATAAACATAATACAATAAAATTAATAAAGCGATAACGAAAAACGAAAACTATGTTAGCACGCACAAAGTCACTTGTACATTCAATTCTTAAAATTTCTTGAGTTCAAAACTTTTTTTTTTCTAAATTGAACTTTCACATACTCACACATCAGAGTATAAGCATAGCGCATTAACATAAGTATAATTATAGTTGCAATGTATACATATACATTAATGGTATTTGTTTGATACATTCGATATTTAAATACAATGTAGATGTACATATACATATTACTCCCTAGAAAAGGTACAATGTAACTTAAAAAGTGGTGGTATTTGTAAAAATGTGTTTTAAGATGGAGAGAAAAATTTAAAGAAACAAAACAACATTAAGAGACAGGGACAATAAGGAGAACACAGATGGTGATGAATGTTCCAAACGTTGAAATATAACTATTTCAAAACTAAAATATATAATAACATAAACCATATCAATAACAAAATCAAATATTTACATTCAGTGTATATTTCCCCTTATGTTTGCATTGGAAATCTACGTCGTTCAATTTCCTATTAGAACACATAGCCTTTTCACGTTGCAGGAGCACAAATATAAACGTCATCGTTCGTTTTGAATATGTTTATTATTGTAAGATTAAATGAAACGTTCAAACTTACATACATGTAATCAATTTGATATGTACTTTTGAAAACTAATCGTTAAATCATATATATTCGTTAAAAAAAAAGATTATTCTCTACAAAGTTTCTGGCACTATATACTATATTTTTAGTCGCGGAGGCGAACTAAATAACATTTTAATATCGTTATTCCATCAATGTTTCAAAACCCTGACTAAAAAGTATACAATGGCTTTAAAGCGACGATGCACAAATACTTCATACAAATAAACATCAAAATGTATATAATTATAAGCATTGAATGCTTGTTTTAGGGTGTCGTCGGTCCTATAACACACCAAGGCTGTCAATTTGTCTGCACAGCTTTGGTGTGTAATAGGACCAACGACATACAAAAGCATTCAGTGCTTAAGTGACCGTAAAACTTCGAGCTCTGAGAGAACCAGTCAAAACATTAAGTAAACGCTTACAAACCAAAATACGCAAAATTAACCAAATTTTGTATATATAATCCTCGACACTCCGTGACTTTGACTTTTTATGGATGTACGTCACAACATGGCGATTTCAACCCAAAGCGAAACTGTGTAGCTATAGAATGCCGAATTTGGGTGTGTATCTCTGTAGCACGATGGTAATATCTTCGGTCTAATATAACTCGTACTTTCCAAGTTCGAATACAATACCGACTATTGTTTTATAAATAGTAAAACGTTTTCAAGAAATGGTTTTAATCAACAAAATTAAACGTTTTCTCCCATTTTAAGTCAAACGCATGCTAGAATTAAAAATTTGTAAAGAATAAAGAATTCTGGGCTTGTATAAAAAACTTTTCCCAACGGCTAATCCAAATATTTGAGGATTTTTATTTTACCATCTGCACAACCAACACAGAGGTAATTTTTGTGGTCTATGCACAAAGAAATTGGACAGGCCTCTGGTTCGTCCGGTATGGTAAACATAGTAAGAAAACCACCGCAAATGTCTAAGACATGGATCCCAAGGTTGTTTTTATCTGCTACAAGAATGTTGCCTAATACATCGGTACATATTCCACGGGACAGAAACGGCTTGGACATTGAAGCTTCTTTTCCTTCGTAGGTAAACAGATGGTCTCCGTTTGCGAGAAGAACTTCTACTATTCCTATGGATAGACAAATGGCACCATTGATATTTTCGTCTATATATAGTCTGTTGCCATTGAAATTGTTAAACAGGGGTTTTGGGGTCCATTCATCAAACAAGGGTGTTATGTAATGTTTGCATTCACCCGTTAAACTGAATCGACCGATTGCAAGATGCTTGAGATCTGATTGAACAATTCCTATCAATAGTTCGCCATCTTTAGTTGGACAAATGGATGCAACTGACATAGGAGCAACATCAATAAACAGTTTACTTTGCGAATCTTTCAACATATAGATTGTACTAGAATTTTTCTTGAATAAGACAATCTTCTCGTTGTCAAAAACACATATCGGCTTATGTCGTAAATCATCAATTCCTACATTAAGTGTATCAAGCTGGCTATTTTCCCCATCAAACTTTAGAAAAGCATTTCCACCAATAGGATACACCCAGAAGGCTTCCGGATCTGAACAATAAGCAAGCGAAACAATTTCTCCTTTTACCAAATTCAGACACCTAATTATCTGTATATATGCATTTTCAAGCAGTTTGATGTTTCCGGTACAGTTAAACACTCGACCTGAAAGGGTCGTTACCAATGCTTTGTCAAAGCTACCCATGGAATATTCAATTCTTCCTGGTATCGAAAACGATGGGATTAATTTCGGAAAAGTATCTTCTGTTGCACAAACTGTGTAAAAGAAAAAAGCTATTTTCTCTTGCAAATTTTCATTTTGAACGTTTTCCATGTATTTCCGCATATATTGGATATCGCCTTGTAAAATATTTTCGTGACTCTTTAGTATGTTTAGGTCTGCTAAAGTTTTCACATCAACACTATTCAACAGCTGTTGTTTAGACGCATCTAGAGTTGTAAAAATTTTGTCAAAATAAGCCATGATTTCCTTCTTCACGACGTCTTTGTTTTCTGTCACATCCTGCTGCCGCATTCTGACACGCTTTAGTTTTGATTCATATTTTGTAAGTTCAGAGCGACCAGCTGATAGCTTCTGTTCCAACTTTTCCTTCTTATCTTGAAAAAGTTGGACAATTGCTACGAGTTTATGACCATTATGCTCTCCTATAAGACATTTCTCACATACAGGTACTTGACATTTTTGACATCCAATACTTGCATTGAATTCGGGATGCCACTTGCAGACTTGATGCGATGGACACTCTATGGATAAAGTTAGAGCCTCTTGTGTTAGTAAAACAAGACTGTGATCAAAACTGGCCTTACTTTTGGAATGGATGTCTTTGCACCTGTCGCATAAACGGTCCTGACAAGTTCTACACAAATGTTTTGCTGCATTTTCACAAGTGTCACAATTGACAGCTGTCTGCATTTGATGGGGTTTGTCCGGTTCGGTAGCCATCAGATTATAATATTAACACAAATACACGCTACCGTACTTCTAGTTTCGATATCATTTCTTTCATCGGAAAACCTAAAAAGGAAAAATATTTATTATAAATTATTATTAATATATACTCATATACATGTACACGCTACCCCACTTCTATTTTTGATATTATATTAATTTTTTTCTGAAAATCTAAAAAGAAATCGGTTTTGTTCAAACGGTTTCATAATATATACATATAGTACATATTTTTGTTTGATATGTAAAAGATGTTATTGATAAAGAAGAAAAGAGCTTACCGAAATCATCTTTCACGGGTTAGCGATTAGCAATTCCTGTCGAATATAACGATCTCAATCATACTTGTTTCCTAAAACAATATGTTTCGTTTGATATCAATTTTACCGTAAATATATTCAATGAAAAATGTTGTTACCTTTTTATCAACGAATCAGAACGACCTGTCCTTCTGTCCTGCAGCAATGTATGGGATGCATTTCGTGTAAAAGTCAAATTTAACTTATGTACGTTTTATAATTTGGATTGGCAAATCAGAAACTTATTGCACAAATTGGTGAAAAGGCTTCAATATAGAAAATTAAAAAATATCTCAATATGATTTGGAGTTTTTCTTTAACAAAAGCTTATTTGAATGTTTCTTATGTATTGCATGGTAATAAAATACCCGAAGTCCATATTTCAGGTGGTATGGGGCACCTCCATATTCTTTCCCAAAATTGTTATCTAACAGCGCAATGGGCCAAAGCGTTATATACAAATCTGTAAATCATAAGTTCGAAACCCTCTAGGGCTTTCATAATTTTTTCCTTCCCAAATATTTTCAAACATATTTTTTGGTCAAATATTGTAAACTTTGAAAATTCTCAACCTGTGAAAGTTTTTTTGATTATACATGTAAAGTACTTTTATCCAAATTAATATCCTCAGGTGTAAATGGTATGAAAAGAAAATGAACAATTCTTAACCATCTTAAGGTGGAATGGGACATCTGTCGATATTAATGTGGATTAAAGTACATAAGATTATAATAAAGATACTTTCACCAGTGTAGAATTTTCAAATTATCAATATTTAACCAAAAATTACGTTTAAAAAAATTTTGGAAATGTAAAAATTTTACAATCCCCTGTGGGATTCGAACTCATGAATTACAGTTCCGTATAGTGAACCCTCTAACCAACTGCGCTACACTGTTAGATGACAATTTTGGGAAAGAAACTATTTATAAAATTATACTTGACTTTATTGTTTATTTCGATAAATAATACGTCACAACATGGAGGTGTCCCATACCACCTTAAACGCGTGTATTCAATTTTCCTGCACGGCCTGGTGTGTTATAGGACCGTTGACATCTAAAAATAAGCATTTAAGGTGGAATAACACATCATCACAAAATGGCTGACCTCTGATCGAAACGAAATTTCGTTTTATTAAAAGGGTTTTATCGACGGCAACATGTAACTTACTCAATCGGGCTTGTGATCCGTACATCCTGAGTTCGAATCCCGCAGGGGTTTTTGTTGTTACTTACTGAATTGAATTTTTTATATATTCATTTCTTATCCCCAAACTGCAAACTTTTCGCTTATTTGACATATGTACAGTTTATTTATCATTTTAGCTTTCATAATCAAATAATTGACTGTTAATTTGAGTGACTTTTTCCAGGTGTGTTATCCCACCTTAATGCTTAAGAACATATCTCAAATGCATGAAATATATGTAGACATTAATTCATTATTACTAAATAATGTATGTACATCGTTTATTAATGGAGGTTTTCCCTAATTGTGTGGTTAATTTTGCGTATATTGTGAATTAAACACGAGAATGCCCATCCAATATTGTAAATCGTTTGACTACAGTACGTGAACCTCTTTACAATATAAACAGTTTATTCCGTAAACTCAAATTTGATGTAAACAAACATAATTATGTCTGTTGTGAATGACATGTTTGTGTGCTTTTCAAGTTTCAACATACATTAATGAATTCGTAAAATTAGTTTAAGAACAGCATTTTCTTTACATTCTTTAAAGTTTTTATCATCTGGCACATACCTTTAAATTGACTGTTCCACTCGAACGGTGTTCAAGCATTCATTGTATACGCAGGACCTGAGACTTGTATGAAACAGCATTTGTGTTTATGCTAGAGAAATTCACATTCGCTTCGCTTTTATTAAGAAAAATGAGTTGTTGCATTTCATACAAAACTAGAGCCGAGCTCGTTGCAAAGCAACGAGGAGGTCTTCCGTTGCAGCTTCGTGTCGAAAAAGGATTGTCAATACGATAATAGTCATGATGTTATATACTAGTGGTTATAAATGAGTAAATGGATGGCATGTATCAGCCCCTTATTGAAGAGGACAGCAATTCCAATCCAGCAATAATTCACTCAGGGAAAAACACGTGGTTTCTTTTTTTTAATATATTTGACAGCGTATTAATGTTTGAAAATGTATGCGAAATACATGTATGAAGAATTTATCAGCAACTGCTTAACTGCAAAGCCATATTTATAATAATAAATTTTCGCCGCAAAGAGATTGACCGATCAAATGATTTTAGATCCTATTTTTGATTTATTTTCTGTTCTTTGTATAATTTCAAAACTATATACATCATTGAGATCTTGAACTTCTCAAATAGCCTCGCTTTATTAAAAGATGAGACATTGAAAATCACTTGCGTAACTATTCACTGAAAAAAGAAGTTCAAGGTCACAGCACACCCCTTACTTTTTCTGGTGAAACTAAAACTGGATTTGACAAAAAGAAGGAGACGGCATAGAATAGACATCTGTTTCACTGATGTCTGTTATGATCTTGACCTTTGAATTATAAACTAAGTTTATGATTACTGCACACTCATAAACCACAAGTACTGTTTGCAATGATCTATATTTTTACCAGGAGAGAGAACACACGGTCCAGACTACAGTGTATACAGTTGTATGCTATGACATTGACTCTCTAAATAGACACTTTAGGTAATTGATGCCCTTAAAGCAAAAACAAGTCTTAAATTTTGACTAAAAATTTATTGAAACTTTACACAGTGGTCTGTGTTATGACAATGACATTTAAAAAATATCTTGATTCAAGGTCACTGTACATCCTTGACTTAAAAGCACTCTTTATAGTAATGTATGAGCCAGACAGAATCATTGGGAGAAAAATATAATTATGGTTAGACAAAGATTTTTCAAACAGGTCTCATATGATCCTGACCTTTGATCCAGAAACTTTGTTCAAGGTCATTGGACACCCTTTAGTTTAAGGCACTCTATAGCTGAAATATTAGAAGTACATGTAAGTAAGTTACATAAATGTGGGAGCAAGACTCGGCTAGCTTGGGAGAATATATGGTCTGGACACCTGGGGTACGTAACATAAAGGGTACTTAAGTCTAAGACAGTGCTTAAGTAGGACTTAGGTACATTCTTAGACTTAAGTCCGTAACTAGAAGAGTGCTTAGCTGGGACAATTTACCCAAAACTTAGGCGGCCGGTAAATGTGACTTAAGTTTTTTAGAAGTTTTATTGTTAATTATTGCAATTCAGCATTTGAATACAGTGTATTTATCACATAATTTACACAAAAATAATGTCATAATATTCACCAATATCAAAGTTTTGGATTAATTGATATAAATATTAACAGTGGTTGTAAAGAGATGTAACATTTTCCATATAGTATGCAAATGGGCTGCTGAATAGGTTGTAAACACGTAATGCTCAGTTTACTCATGTTACTAGACTATGTATGTAAATTCACGAAACTTGAGAAATTAAAAAAGGACGTTTAAAGACAGAAAAACTCTCAGTGATTTTAAAGACGACGATTGCCTCATTTCAAGATATCGTCTTAACGAAGAAAATACACTCAGAGTATGTAACTTGCCTTATTGGTGATGTAATATGCAAGACAAAAGATAAAAAGAAATCCACTAGTTTTAACGGTATCGCGATATTACGCCACAGGGAGTTTTCGAGAATGACTGAACTAGTGAATATTCGTAAAAACAAAGAAGTAACAACAATAGACTGAATACATTGCCCGAGAGCCATCGCTTTGAGCTTTTTAAAAATGTTAGGTACATTCAAATTCGATAAAAGAAATGAACAAATTGTTTTTACTCTTTAATATAAGCATGACTTAGCAAAAACATTGCTAAGTTTTCTTTATGTTACGATATAAGACATACTTAAGTTGGACTTAGGCAGGTCCTAAGATTCCACCTAAGTCCTACTTATGACCCTACTTAAGTCAAAATCTTAGCATGCTTTATTTAACGAGCCCCTGACCTCCACTCTTTTACCTAGAAACTTGGTTTAAGGTCACTACACACTCTTTATCCAAAGGCACTCTGTGGATGAAGTATAAGAAGTACATGTAAGTAAGTTAAATGTAGGCAGACCCAATTACAGAGAAATTACACTTGTGGAAAAGTAAACATACTCATCATTATAGGCGCCATCAGAGTGGGACGTCGATCCTAGTTATACATATATATGAATAGATATTATGACCATGAATTATGATTAGTATCCATTGTCATGTAAGAAGGGGGATTAACCAAGTGTTCTGTCCACAAGTACCCAAGTTACAAACACTTGGATAAACGTATTTTTGCATTGTTATTTCATACATAATGTATAATGCTGCGTTTGTGTTTTAGGAAAGTATCAATTGCCAGTAATAATCTGTTTAGAAAATATGTGGTCACAATTTATCTACGTAAATGTAGCTTGTACACTGATCCTGAACATATTTGAATAACTGTTCAAATTTTCGGCGATGTTTAGTACTGGTTGACGTCCATGCGCGGATCTAGAGGGGGCGGATGGGTGGGTAACTGGAAATTTTAAACAAACTTATTAAATAGACTTAGTAAAATTACTTATCATATATACATGTATGGCTTGGACACCCGCTGGCAAACACCATTATCCCACGGACCCCCCCCCCTCCCCACCCCTTAAGTGTCCGGGGGGGGGGGATCCTGGAACCGCGAATGACGTCGTATTTATCATGCCCTATCTTTAAGGATCACCGGACTCCATGACTATGTGATTTTGTTTAGTTAAAAGTTTTGAAAATTGTAAGCATGTAGTTGGCCCCGTGTTGTACATTTATTACGCGACCTCCGTGCGCTCATTTTGCGGAAGAAGTAAAAGCGCTGATCAGACAACATACACACACACCAAAACGATTCGGTGAAAATTAAAAATATATCAACCATTCGAGTGCGCGTGCACCGCATACGCACAAGTTCGACTTGTAAAGTTCGCACGAATAAAAATCTCCGCAATCTACGGATTTGCAGCATTTTCAATCATATGACCGCTACTCGATCTTCTACAACTGCCCGAATCTGATCAATTGTTTTTTAACATATCTTTTACTCTTTGAACACATGTTCCAATGAAAATGAAAGATATAAAAAGAGTAATTGCAATGAGCTTCTACAATGAATTAAACGACCATACAGAAAAACTACAAAAGCGATCATGTTACCGTTTCTCTTTTACGACCTGAATCTAAACATAGTCTTTTTGGAAATTCGCGTGAATATGTACCTAAAATAATCCCTGAATCCTTTAATTCCGGACATCGATCAGCGAGGTTTTTTGTATCGTGCGAGCCCCTCTCGCATACATTGCAACATGGAACTTTAATTTTAAACTGCCTTACAAAAAACGCTTGGAAATTATTAAGAAAAAAAATCACCATTTTGGATCCTGTTCAATTAATACATTCAAATTCTCTCTCTCTCTCTCTCTCTCTCTC
>WFKH01011801.1:30185902-30200266 GCA_016163765.1 Magallana hongkongensis
CTCTTCTTCATAAGGAGATTAAAATAATCTAAAAATGGCCACGACCATCGAGCCCTGTTAACATAACGTGGGGCAGTTAACACCTTATAAACCGCAAATAATTAAGCTATTTTCATGTACCTTTAAAGTTTACCTTCTTTTAACAGAAGACAATAAAATTAAAAGTTAAACCTTTGGTTTACTGGATGTATGTGTGTGGAGAGAGAGAGAGAGAGAGAGAGAGAGAGAGATGTTAACTTTGGGTGTCATAATTGATTTGTTCGTTTATTTTTGCTCAACAAAATGTTTATAAATATGTGTGTGCAAAATACAAACTTAAGTCATGGAAAAGATATATATATATCACATTTACATTTTGATCAAGTTTTACTGACCACACTGATTTGTATGATTTTTTTATCGACACTTTGATAGAATTATATAGTTTAAAAATTTGACAAACCTCTCATGTATTTCTGAAGAGCCATGACCTCGTCCTGGCCCCGAGAGTCTTGGATGCCCTAACGTATCCATGAAACTTCCAGTATCCCAGGGGTCAATTATTACCCCCTGAGCCGGTGGTGGGGGTGGGGGGTTTAGGTGGTTGCGGGGGTTGTCCATTGTCGTTTGTTGAAGTTAACAACTGAAAAAGTGATGCGAGATTCTCTATTGACCCCCTATTTTGCATTTTGAGTTATAGAGTGGGAAAGAGAGAAGGGTTCATATGAATATTACGTCAATTGTTAATGTCTAATGACGTCAGAACGTTAAAAAGGAGTTTTCTCCCTTTTGAAAATAATTGATAGATGTATGAACTTTGAAATTGAAGTCTTGTATTGGTTCATAATTTTAACAAATCAAATTAAAACAATAACTGACTTTTAAAAACTTAAATTTCGGTATATGTAATAAAAAGAGAAAGAGAAGCTAAGGAGAGAGTTTAACGGTAACAAAGATGTAAAATAATGTTATTATTATAACGGGACAGGGCGCGCTTGATTAGCTTAACTGGGTGTACACAAGTGTACACCGGTGTAAACATTTTGTATTGTATATCAAGTGCACTTAGTTAACTATCAATATGGTAGACAAGGATGCCGTTTTAAAAGAGGGTCTGATATTTAGCGACGACGCCGAGGCTTTTTCCCAATATCAGTCATAAAGTGTAATAAAATAAACACATTTCAATGCAATTGCTTTCATGTAAAAGACAATTTATATGTGACTTCTAATTCATTACATTACTTAAAATCACTTGTCAAGTTTCTAATCATAACATATATAACATATTCACCCGCCTCATTGGTTTCAGTGTTACACCCAGCAACACACGCCCCTGAATGTTGGTGTAGAAAAGTGTACACCCGGTGTACACCAAAACGCTACACCACTTCACTTGATTTACAAAACTGTACACAGTGTACACCTGTTTGGAAAATCAAGCGCGCCCATTGATTCGATGTTTTGACTTGTTATGCTATATAATTAATGTATACATGTATATAGAATATTATGTCAAAATTGAAACATTGCCAAAGAATACAAAAACAAAGAATGATCGATACATGTTTTCTCTGACACATTTTCGTGTGTGTGTGTGCGGGGCGGGGGTAAAGTGAAAGAGAAAGTAGAAACATAAACATAATGTTTGCACATGCGTAAAAGAGGACGACTGGTGGTAAACCAAAACGTGGAGCGGATAACAAGCCACAGTGCTCCCGTCGAACCTGATTATGGCGTGACAGCTTGATAAATGTAAGCGCACAGTGATATTTGTCATTATGATATTTACGAATATTTCGGTAAAGTATGCAATACATGTTTGAACTTCTTTTCTAAATTGCTGAGATCTTATGTTTACTTTCATTTTCCGTTGATTTGTTCATACATAGCAAGTATTAATGACAGGCCAAATATACCAGTAAATTGGTAGTTCAGGCTCCGGATGATTAAACTGTAAAATATTGTTGGTATTAAGATTTCGATTATGCATATATGTATATAGTACCGATCAGACCCAACCTAACACCAGAGCAGACCCCAACTAAACCTTGGGTTTACTTTCGGGGTTTACTCTGGGTCTGCTTTTTGAAAATTTGCGTCCACTCGGGGTTTACTTTGGGTCCACTCGGGGTTTACTTAACTTTGGGTTTACTTTTGGGGTCCACTGTACGGAATGCGGGACTTTTCGCCCCGAAAGACCGTTCGCGCTGAGACGTTTCGCGCCGTTTAATTATATGATAATTATCATGTTATTATTTGATTAATAATTATTATCAGGTGATCATACTGAAATAATTGTATATGCCCCCTGAGGGCCTTTGATTGGTGTTTCAAGTTTCAAGTTCTTTATTCCAAGAGATAAATAAATCTCATAGGTTAAACATGCGGACAATGTGTATATATACATATTAAATACAGTAAGTTAGTCTGACAAGTTAGCGACATACAAAGTGTAAATAATCAATTTTGATCATTCACATTAAGAGTTCGATGCTTGTTTGCATAATATAAATATTTCCCTAAATTACACAGTTCTTTAGTATTTGAAGTAGATAGTAACTGTATTGGTGAATAAACAATTTATAAATTTATATTGGGGGTGGGGGGGGGGGGATATTTTTATATGATAACATGATGCTTTATGATATATTTTGATAAAGTCTGACATATAGAAATAAATTAATTGATCATCACGGACTGACACAGAGAAGGTCTTTTCGCATATGTAACCACTAGTTCTCATAATTAACACCCGTCTCATAATTTATTTCTCCTCTTTAACTTGACATGGAGAGTCTCCAAATTAGTTATAACACCTTGATTAGAAAACTGAATCAGACACTTAATTATGATTGCTGAATAAAGATAAATTATTTTATACATTTAATTAAGTTATCAGTCAATTTGCAACAATAAGCATGATAATTTTTAGAAAGTGTTTTAATAAAGCCAATAAAGTAAATATTTATCTTAAAACATCGCAATATGTATCGTTATAAATAATGAAGATTTAAACCGGCGCGAAACGTCTCAGCGCGAAAGGTCTTAAGGCGCGAATCGTCTCGGTGCGAATCATCAATAGGAGCGAAACATCCCGTTACCCACTGTACGCAATGAAGTGTAAAGCAGACCCGTCTTTTATCTTATCATCTTGCTGCCTGTAATTCCTGCCCCTTGATTATTCCAAATACACATGTAGCGTCTGTTTTCAGGGGTATACTTCTGATTGGGGTTTACTCTCTGTGTCCACTCTGGGTTTACTTTGGGTCCACTCTAATAAACCCCGAAAGTAAACCTAGGGTTTAGTTGGGGTTTACATTCTGTTAGGTTGGGTCTGAGCGGTACTGTGATATATCAGTATTACTGTATATACATTTAACATTATTTTCATAATGGATAAAAAAAGATACACATATACAGTGTATTATTTTTATAGTATTTAATACTATGCAGTACCGGAGAAGTATAACATTTTATAGTCTAGAACAGGTAATAAATATACCTACATCGTGCTGTCACTTAGCCTAAATCAAGTCATACGTACTGATCATGACTGTTGACATGTAAATCATTCTGATTGCCTATCATTGCAATTGCAGAATGCTATAAACATGATAAATCTATTTATTTATCATTTTATCCTACAGAACTTATACTGATTGATAATATAACTCTGAATACTTTTTCTTTCAGCTCTTCTTCACAATGGGAAAGTTAAGTCATCAGCAGCTGATGATATTCAGCAGTGTATATGTTGCGTATACACTGTATGTATATGTCCGGCGATCTTTTTCCTACACTATTCCAATACTCGTCACCGAAGGGAGACTAGACAAGAAACAACTAGGTACTGTATGTAATACATGGAGTCTGCATGTAGTTTGATTAATCGGCAAATATTGATATTCCTTTCATTAATCTACACACACAAAAAGATGACTATAAAACGTGACTATGCATTTCAACAAAGACTCAATCTATAATCCTGCAGTATTAAATTCTCTTTTGTATTTGTCAATGAGGATAATATGGCTTCAATTACTGGTAACAGTTTGATGTTTTATTATCTGGGTATCAATGCTGAGGGTTTCATTATCTGTCTTCTGAATAATTTTCAAGCTTTACAATTTGGGTACTTATAATGAAACATAACTTAAATGCCAGTATATTAGTATTATATGATATTTTTATAATTAAGTATAACAGTCATATAACAATTAAAACATTCATTACCGAGGTTGATGGTCTGTTCATGTCTTTACTGAAACCTAAACCAAACCTTCATTATGATTAATAAAAGCTTGTTGTTAGCACTTGACCAGCAAACAAAATGTTTTCTTTTGATGAGCATTTCAATATATATTCCATTAATGAAAATCAGTTTTGTATAATGAATAATAATGTATGGAGATCATTCTTGTGTTTTTCACAAAAGGGAGTCGCACCCTTGATGTATATTGATGTGTTTTATCTTTGGAATACAAAGTGTATTGATATACTTACAAAAAAGAAAATAATTGAGTCCAGTAATTTAGTGCCTGTGGTTGTATTATATTATGTGATATTGAGATGTAATGAGATGGATGTTTGTACATGTGTATGTTGTCAACCCTATATGTATCCATAACCCGTATTTTTGGGGGGGTTTTTGTGTGTCACAAAAATTGTGAAAACGGGGAAAAGGTGTAACTTTTTTTTTGTTTCAGTCATTTTTTTCGATTTAAAAAGTTTCCTATAATGGCAAACAATACCAGATATAATTTCTGCGTATTTGATATTTTCTGTTGTTATAGTGATTGTGAAAAAAGCGAAAATTAGATCATTGCGAAAAATTATCGAATATTCGGAATGTATTAGTTGGGGCTATATGGACAGTAGATATCGGCCTAGGTAGCTCAGTGGTAGAGCTCCTCACTGGAGTTGCAGGGGTCCTGGGTTCGATTCCCGGTCCAGCCATAAGTTTTCAATTTATTTATATGCTTATTCCTCCTTTCCTATTACAGATAGTTTAAAGATTAAATCAATGAGATTTGAATGTTGTAGGGCTCATCATCAGCAGTCAGTCCTTGGCTTACACTCTCAGTAAGTTTGGCTGTGGAATCCTAGGGGACTTTGTGAGCCCCTGTATCCTGCTGTGTGTTGGGTTATCTTGTACTGGACTGACTGCCATTATTTTCACAGGTATACTTTTTCATCACATCTGCCATAATATGCAGTAAATATCACCCATGTATAAATAAAAATTTTATATATGAACATTGCAATAATAATTATTGAATTGATTTTTAGTAATTTTGCATCAAAAAGCCTTTGTAAAAAGGGATTTATATACAGATAAAAATGGGATTAAAACGTGATAAAAAGAGTCTCTTATAGTTTGTGATGGATCCAACTCATTTTGTGGATAAAAATCATATGCCATCACAAAACATGAGAGTTTCTTTATATCTGACATTAGGAAATGTAACCTTGGTAACAACCAGCAAAAGATCCAACTTGATGTAAGGGAGGTAACTTGATTATTGCACTATACATAAAGTCAATGAGGTCAAAAGGTGTTTGTGTGTGATATTCAGATAATAATCCATCCCTCCTATACAGCACCTGCTTTTTTTCTTGGGTCATATAGTTTTATTTGTTGCCTTTCAAGACTTTTTACAACAAAATTGGGTTGATTGGTCGAAAAAATATAAAGCACCATAATTTTTATTTCCACTTATATTCATTAAATGTAATAGTAATACCACCCCACCCCTACTCTCCAAAATTAAAAACATATCCAATGAAAGTATCCTCTTTTAAAACTTGTTCAATTGTCATTTTATTTATGCAGAATTTTCTAAATGAATATGTTGGTTTAACTAAATTCATTTAGTGTATGCAAATTTATTTCTTTTTAAATTCTTAAAAAAAATTAGGTTGGGCAATGTTGAAAAAAAACTAATTAAAAATAGTGGCTTCACTTCATTCAGTTTTTAATCCCTATTCTGGAGTCACTGTTGGTAGATTGATGCATGTTTTTATCTGTTGTTGTTTTGACCAACCAAATTGCAGGATTTGACTCGGTGTTTCTCCTCAGTTTCTGGTGGTTCCTTAATGGGTTGGCTAATGGACCAGGGTGGACCTCCATTGCTCGAATCTTAAAAGCAGTAAATATTTCTCCTTTTATTTTCATGTTCTCTAAATTATTACATTCAGATACCAAGAATGACACAATACATTATGCTGTATTAAAATTGCATTTATGGTTTTTTTTTGCAACTGCAGTCTTCGTGGTATTTCCAAAAGAGGAACTTAAATTTTTGCGATATTTTCAAATGATGACCATTTAAAAATAATGGAACAATATTTTGAGATTGAATTTTCTTTGCTTAAAATGATACTGCAAAATGTAGGAAAAAATAGCCCACTGCGGCAAAATCCAACACATAGGATATTACTGATTCATCTTGTACATAGATTTCCATAGAAGTTTTTAGTTAATAGTTACTGTAAAGATAAATGTAGTTCTGGAAATGGGATAAAAAATGCATCTAGGACCTGTAATCATTAGTTTTCCTATTTAAAAAAGTAGCATACATGTATATCTTACATGTACATTGTTGAATTCAAGCAAACTAAAATTACCACACTGAATTTCAAAAAAAATCATCAACTCATTGATGGTTTTCTGAGATGGCTTTTTCCATTGATTGATGCTTTATTGATGCTTTAGTGGTGCTCCCCAGAGCAGTTTGGGACTGTATGGAGTGTAGTGTCCACATCAATGAACCTGGCAGGAACAGTGGGGCCTATCGTCACCACCCTGCTGGTTACAAAGCTGGGCTGGAGGTACTGCATCCAAATCTCAGGTACAGACTGTTATAGGCATTAACTATTTTTTACAGCTTTGATTAATTCTTGGGAATTGCAATCTACATACATGTGATAAGATTATCTAGATAGCATGTATGAACCATTTTAAAAAGGCATTGCATGTTGACACAAATGCTCACTTGCAAATCCTTAGTCATCACAATCAGTAAAAAGGTTTTCTATTTCTATTCATGTACATCACCCCATTAGAAATAAAAGGCTACAAGCCCGGTTTCAAGCACCATGTAGTGTTGAAAGAAGGTTAGAGTTCATGGATACACTTTTAGATGAAGTAATTTTGTGCAAGACAGATTGAAAGTGCCACAAATTTCAGTGGTGCATAAAATGTATACGAAGGCTTAATTTATATGAAATGTTTTGTAATATAACATCTCAATTATTTTTTTTTAACTCAACAAAGCTTAATTATTATTCATTTGTGCTTTACAGGTGCTTTGCTTGTCATACTATTACCAGAATTCAGCAACTGATTTCATGGTTAATGCACATAATTATGCATATTTTGTTGTCTTTTGTAAATATTTAATCTTAATTTTTTTTTAAATAATTTGTTACAAATGTTACAAGTATGTCTTGTTTTCATTTAGGGGCAGCTGCTGTTGTGGTTGGACTATTTTGTTTTGCTGTTTTGAAGGACAGACCTGGCTCTGAAACAGTCCACCAAGAAAAAAATAATAAAAAGAAAGGTACATCTGTGGGGTTTTTTTCAAACAAATTGCTTGCATACATATCCCTGTTGAGAGTGATAATGGAAATGTTATACACCTATATTGTGTTCTAAACACTATACAGCTAAAATTTATCCCATGAGTTTATATCCCCATTTCGATAACCAAAAGTTATTTTTATCTGTGGTACAGTTACCTACAAATATTGGTTCACTAAAAGACTCCCCTCAAAATAACATAATTTCACAAAAATTAATTGAATAGCACAAACATGTAGTGGCCTTTCTGTTCATATTTCTATCTCCTTATCAAAGATTTCAGAACTTTCCAATTATCAAGACAGCTATTTCTTTCCTCTTTTTGTTCAGATGACAAGGAACCTGAAACAAATATATCACGTAAGGAATTGCTGTTCTTGCCTGGTTTCCTTGGTAACTGTTGCTGTTACTTGGGAACAGCTTTAGTCCAGCACGGTGTGCTACAGTGGTCCCAGCTGTTCATTGTGCAGGAGAAGCACCAATCTGTGCTCACAGGTACATATGTACTACATTGTACTATGTGTAATAAAAGAATTTATGTTTTCTTATGAGCTTCATATATGAATGTAGCAATCATTGCAGATTTTTTTTTCTGAACCTGCTGATTATAAAATGGGCTTAGTACTGTTTCAACAGTATTTGCTACCTTCATCCCCACATGAACCACCAAAGACCTTAATGACATTTATTGTTTAAAAAACAACTTAATATTGTATGATATGTGTTTCATTTAAAGTGTGCATTATCATTTGATCGTGATTTATGTTGAATGCGATCTTTCCCCTATCTGTTGTTGTCCACCATAGATAATATATATCATATGCAAACTTTAAGAGATTTTTAAAATAACTTCTTCTTGAGAACTTTTGAATGATCAAACAAAATTGTTATATAGCCTTACTAATGGTCAGGAAATATATTAGATTTTGAAATTGAAAGTTTCTTGCTACTTTTGGACAAGAGTGGTTAAAAACTATGTATTTTGAGCGATTCTCTGAAACCTTGGTATTCATTGTCATAAATATTTGTTTATTTAAGAAATCAAAATGTTTACCTGACCTTTCTTGACTTAAATTCTTGACATACTAGATAATCTTGTCATGCATAAATTCAGATAGGAGTCACATGAACATACATGTATACAATTGTTGTAATATGGTGTTGTCAGTGGCTATACATGAATATGAACAGGTTTAGAATTAAGGAATTAAGGGACAAACCAGTCAGTTGATGTATCTTTTCCTCTTTGGTTGCCAGGAAGTGGATTCCTGAGCAGTGTCGACATTGGAGGATTTGTGGGATCATTTCTGGCAGGCTACCTATCTGATTACATGGTTTCCAAGGTAACTCTAAACACGAAATGAATTTATTTTTCCTAAAACTCTGCCTCTTTAAAAATCATAAAGAATAATGAATTGATATTACTAGAAATGTATAATATTATTTTATTTAAAAAGTTCAACTTTTAGAAAAGTTGTAAAATATATAGGTTCACTGTGATATGTTGATGCACAAAGATTTTATATATAAGTGATATAAAAATTGGCACTGGTAAATATTATATTGTTAACATATTTAAAGAAATTATTAGTAAAAATCAATATTTACCAGAAAACAAGGGGTTCATTTTGCAGTTCCATACAATATTATTATTATTTGTTCTTTTGTTTGATTTGGAAATTATATTTGAAATATGTATGGATATGAATTATAATTGTGTGGAAGTACTAGCTATATAGCTACGAGGGTTGAATTTTCTAGTAGCATACAATAGTATCTCTTTTTTTAATTTATTTATGAATTAATACTTACACTGTATAAATTCTTAGTTATTAATACAAGGAAGTAATCAAAGGGTAAATTCTTCAGTAGTATACAGTAGAATTTCCTTTTGTTTGATTTAGAAACATAAATTAAAATGTATTAGATACATGGAAGGAAACAAAAAGTAAACATCAGTAACATACAAATAAATATGATCTCCTTCTGTTTGCCATAGAATCCCAGTATACCTAGGCCTGTGATTAGGAAGACACTGGTGCTGTATTTTGAGATTCTCCTGGGTTGTGTGCTGTACTTCTTCACTGTTCATATATCAGAGGCCTCGTCCAATGTGAGTGGATTGGTACAATAATTTCTCAAACAGTAATCTGACTGTAATCGCTGCATGTGTCAACATGTAGCTGTATAACCATATTTTGTTTGCAGTTCCCTGTGTATTTCTTGATTTTTATGAGACCAGACTTACAAGCTTATTTTCAGCTCTTTCATGATAACTGCAGAACTGCTTTTTTGCAGTAATATACAGTCTTTTGGGGAAGTTTTGATTGATCATTTTACCAAAACTGTATCATTTTGCCCTTCAAATAGGAAGCAGTACCAAATTCATCTTGAAGAAGTTAATGTTCATAGGTTTATAGACATGCAAGGAATAATAAGATAAAAGGATTGATTCCTTGCAAAAAATATTTTACAAAAACTAGGTTCTTGTGAACATTGGAAAATTTTGTATGACATGAATAAAGTTTATATACAGTATACCATTCTTGTGTCTCTTCACATTCTGTAGGTCACTATGACAGTGGTAGGTTTCCTAATAGGAGTAGGTACCTACGGACCCATCGCTATGTTTGGAGTCATTGCCATGGAATCGGCACCAGATAAAATTGCTGGCACTGCCCACGCAATATCAAGCATGTTTGCTAACTGTAAGTTCTTTTAAGCTGTTTGATTCATTTGTACACATCTATAGGGGTTTTTTTTAAAACTTGGCTCATTATCAAATAAAATGGCTTTCAATTGAATTCAAATTTAATGGCATTAAAAATTATATGTGTTGGCAAAAAGGTAAATTCAAATTTTTTGGCAAATGTAGACATGCAAAATAGTTTTTGATTGTGAAAGTCCAATGTAATGTATTTCATGACAAATATGACCAATCTAAAGAACTTTGTGTTGAACTTCTTTGTTTGTATTTTTTAGTGGGCCTCTTGTCGGCGGGATTCCCTCTCAGCTATGTTTCTAGTCTCCTGGACTGGGAGATGTCATTTCTCCTGTTGGTCACTCTAGTCATCATCATGGTTTCATACCTTCTGCTGAAACTCAAGGCAGAGTTGTCTTCCTTTAAATCAGCCTCAGGGAAGACTTGTAATGTTTTTTCAGTTGTATTCCATTGACAGTACGATCAATGTTATTGTATTTGGAAGTCTTGTGCAAGAATGTTGGAATGAAATGTACTGTGGTTTCATCAATTTTTGTGGATTTAAATAAAAATCACAGTTTCAAGGATATACTTAAATTTGTGGACAGTGATCCTGTTATTGCAAAGTGTTATTATAAATTGCACTTTGATGAACATTTAATTTTGTGGATTAACTCAACAACGAAATCGACGAGAATTGGTATTCAACAAATTATGATGAAACCGCACCACAGTATATAAAGACCATTCCTTTTTTGTGTTTTTATTTAACTATAAAGAGTAATAAACCATTCATTCATTTTGTTTTACTTGATTTAGTAAATTTTTTTCTAACATTATTTTCCAACTTTGTTTCAATTTGAAATTACACTTATTTCTAAAAAAAAAAATTGGGGGGCTGGTATTTAATATAAAATATTTTGTTAGAAATGGATACCAAATAATTTTCTTAAATAAATATTTCTACTTTTTAAAAAAATTAAATTATAACACTGTTTTTAGAAAAATTTAGACATGTACTGGTGATCAATTTGTAGAGTTTTATTGATATGCCCCTTTTGATCAATGTAGTTGTACAGGATTTTTTACTAAATCTCTGAGCAAGCATGTTAGAATGAATACATTAATGTTATGCCAAAGAGGTTTATTTGTATTACTAGTCACTTTCTTGCAGAAAGGTTATAAACATGTGCTAAGTTGATTATATTATTCTCAATATTTGGTGCAATATGATATAGTTCTGATTCTGATCAGTGTAATGTGATTTTTTATTATATGTATTATATTTTGGTACTTGTACTTCTATGCAGAATTATATTTTGTGAATTATGGAAGTTTTGAATTGAATGAGCTGATATTTCAATTTGAAATGATTTTATGATGTAATGTACGTGTACATTGTGTGATAGCTGCAGGTCTGTAGCTCATGGTCTGAAAAAATTCGGATGGACGACCTGGGAACTACAGTCCTGTACGTGTTAAAAGGTTGCAATTTACGGCGCACAAAAAATTGCGCTAGTTTTGGACTGATTAACCTTATTTCCACATAAATTCTGTGGAAAAATTAGTATCATTAAATTTTTCAAGCAATTTACTACTGATATCGTCACTTTACTTGCCTCAGATTTTCTCTTAAACACACTAACCAACCTCGGAAAATGAAGTATGTTAAATTAACGTGCTGATCCAGCGTCGCCATTTTTACATGTAAACAAACTGCACCACTTCACTTGTGAATGGTGATGGTGATTAAAAGAATATCAGAAGCAAGTAAAGTGACGGTATCTGTAGTAAAATGTCTGAGGAATTTTTTGGAATCAAATATTTGTACAGAATGTGTTCAGAAATAAAATTAATCAGTCCAAAACTAGCGCAGCGTTTAGTGCGCTGTAAATTGCACCTTTTTAACACTTATTTTTTAACACTTGCAGCTTATTGGGTGATTGAAATTTTTTTCTTGCCTTAATATGCACTGTTTAAGATTTTATTTGAATAAACATGAAATTTCTCACTTTAAGAATCTCAATGGTAGCACACTTTTAATTACCCATTTGTTCATGTGAATGTGTAAACCTTACATGTATGCATGTGTCTGTCACTCGGCTTGATTATTTTTTGTGTCGACAAAACAGTAGTGTGCTAGATGCAGTAAAATTTTAAATTCAACTAATTTTAAATTATCTTTGGTTATCTTTGTTATTTCTTTTCTAAGTTCAAATGGACAATCAAATATTCTGATTTAAATTTTAATTTGTGTTCAGATTTTACACAAGCACTGCATGTATTAATTTGTACTGATGGATATACCGGTAGTTTTGGATGCGTAGCAGGTTTACAGATATGTTAAATGCATACCAATTCCATGTAAAAATTTTGAAAAACACTTCATTCCGGTATATTTTTACTGTTCTTTAAACAGTAATGCTTATTTTTGAGTGTAGTAAGTTTGTGTCTAAATACAATTATATGTTACCAGATTAATATAAAATTAAAAGATCTGGGAGGTGACAATGGCTTAAACTCCAGGCACAGATCTAGACTTTATTTCCTGGGAAGTCCAAGGGATTATTTTGTTCGCCGGGGTGGGGAGGGGGGGGGATCTGGATCCAAGGCCATTTTTTGGTAATGACATTGACCACAGCTAGGCTTTTGTGGTTTAATATCCAAAGGCTACTTACTGAGCTTAAGGTTAACTTGGTAATGCTAGTACATGTGGTGCTCTTATGAACATGGCAGTACTGCCCCTATATTACTGTAAACCAACTTTTATTTGCATGCAAGATATTTTTGCGAGATTCACGAGAGAGTCTCATCATTGTGAATACTCCTTGCCGTGAACCATTCGTTGCCGTATAATAGCTATAACAAAACAGTTGTGAATAAAGCTTGGTCGTGAAAATAAGTCACTGCGAGCAAGTTAATCTCAGGTTAATCGCAAGAAAAAGCCATCGCAAATAAAAATTTGTTTACAATATACACACTGCATGTATCACACATGACTATGAACTGGATAATATCTGTACATGTAGTCAATACACATTTGTACATCATATAATTGATAAGACCATTGTCTATCTATTGTTTCCCATATTATTCATTTTGTAAATAAGCACATTTTACTTTAAATCTTTTTTGAAGTGTACAACTTGCTCGTGTGTTGAATTTTTTTTTTTTTATTTTGGGGGGGGGGGGGGGTGTGCAGTGGAAAGAGGGTTGGTGGATTTATTGCTTTATGCAGTTTTATGAACATCAATTTGCAAACTTTTTTGTGACATTTTGGTACTTGAAAGAGTACATGATTACAGATTTTGTAATCCTAATCTTATGCAAGGAAGTTGAAAGAAGTGTAATAAATCTGTTTTAACTCTTTGAATTGCCACAGACTGCTAAAAAACTGTCATAAATAATTTTCAGATCCAGATTTTAATTACAGATTTGTGCAGGAATAGGAATTCTTTTATCGTTTAGTTTGTTGAAATGTTTTTTCAAATGTTCAAATTTGTGGAATTAAAGGTACATACACAAAGGTACATTTATAAGTACTGGGTATTTTAGGACACATATGAGTCTGCATGTATTGTTTTCTTGAGTATTCTGTGTGTATTATACCAGATATATATGTTATACAAGGCATGCAAAACTGTGTTCAAAATTATTTTTCTAAAAAAAAATTTCTGTATTGTAATACATCTATTTTGCATATTTAACTGTAATATGTCTAAAGTTCATAAAAACTATGAATTTGTTTCGGGTAAGATAAATTGTGTTATCACAGATTCAGTTAGTTATAACTTGGTTTATAAGTGCAATTTTCCTTATCTTGGGTCAATGGGAAATGATGGTGTGGTTAATTTGTCGTATTGATTGCTGAATGAATGCGTTAAAAATATGCAACAACCACAAAACAAAATGCTGAAGACGAAACATCAAAGTCTCAAAGTACATAAATCCAAATATCACCACCGACTTAATTGTTGTTTAAGGATTGGGTGACTATCATGTACATGTAGAGTAAGAATTCATTAAACGAAATAGTCAGATTATTCAGGTCCTCAGAATAATTCATAAATCTTAATAACTAGTTGTATAAATGTAACTC
>WFKH01011801.1:30206727-30209227 GCA_016163765.1 Magallana hongkongensis
TGTGCATATCTGCAGGAAGTTTTTATTTAATGAATTGTTTGGGAGTTATGTCACTCTATTTATTTATTGTATTTAAATTGAGCTGCCATTTATTCAAATAATGTGGAAGCGTGGGTATGTGAGCTTGCTCACTTTATCATTCATTAAAAATGGTTTTAGAATTTTCACTTTTATCCTGGGGATCAATTTTGGACTGAAGAAGAGTATTAATAAAAATAAAAATCATTTTGTTACCCCTCTTTTATTTTAATTAATTAAAGCAAGCATCGATTCTTCTTTTGAAAATAAATACATGTACACTAAGGTTTCAAAGTTTCTTCATGGGGATGTAATACAACTTTGGCGTTTTCTACAAAACAACGTCCTATGCTGCTGATAACAGCAGTAGCCAATATTCGGAAACTTGGTTGAGAATGTTCTGATTTTATGATTAGCTCACTTATATATACTGTTTCCATGACAACTCCTCCTTGCTATTTTGAGACCTTTATAGATACATATACTTGTAGGGAATATCTCTAAACGAAATTCATGCCATGTTGAAAAAAAGAAGACCTTTACTTTTAATTATCGGGTTTATAGAACAAAAGATGTTAGCATGTTATATGTACTAACACAACCTAGAGATTAAATGGAACCTCGTTTGCACTACATATTTTTGTTTTGTAAATTATTTGTTGAAAATTTAGAATAATTGTACAGGTTAACTTCTTCATAATAATTATATATTATGCCCTAGTATATCTTGTAAAAATTCTCGTTTAAAACGTAAATTAATTCAATTATTAGAGACACTGAACAGAAAATCTTATATTGGTAGAGCTTTTTTGTATATATCTGACGTTTTAAATAATGTAATTCTTCTTATTTGTTATTTTGTTTTATTTTATTATTATTTTTTAATTTATTTCTTAATATCAATTTGACTGGTGTTTAAATCAAATAATACGATTTGTATATTAATCCACCCGCATTATAGAAAAAAAAACACCATGTCAGGCCACAGATTTTTCAAAAATTGTGTCAGACATGTGATTTCTCAAGCTAACACACCCATATGTCGCACTGTGTAACCAGTTTAAATTCTCACCTATTTTTAAAGGTTAACCAAATAAGGTGTAAAATATTTTATTACATGTATACCGTTTATGGTCAATTTCCGATACTATACTTGATAAGAAGTGCAAACTAAAAAGTGATTACATCACAAAGCGCACGACGTACTTTCTTGCAATTAATCTTATCGTGTTTAAACATTATAGAAAACTTTCGCAGTTTAATGTAGGCGGCTTACGATTATTATTTCAATTTCCTTAATCGATTTTTGGTTTTATTTTGAATATTTTCCAAAGTTTATTGCGCAATGCCGTTACATATCATAAGAAATACTGCAAAAGGTAACATTACTTTAGGAAAAAAAAATGTATAAACAGTTGACTTTATTTTCTAACACACTTTTATAATTTTCTTGACATAGTGAGAAACAAAATTTTAAATTATCGATAGAACCCTTCCCTAGCACCAGATCCCCTTTTAAAAAGAAACCTTTACAATGTACCTATACGCGTGTTAGTTCTTGGTTCTGTTCGGTGTTACTTGTAAGGACTATCAAAGACTATACCCAAAATATCTGCCATGAGTGCATTTTCGTTTTACAAACAATGGATTCAATCCCTACGTGTTGTATTGAAGTCCAAATAAACTAGGGATCCATGTTCACAAATAATTATTTTTAGTTAGCGCTCCCTTCCTCAATATAGACGCGATGCTGTGCATTAGCAGACCTACTGCACTATAGTCCGTCCATGACATACATTACGTAACTCATTTCTGAAGAGCTCAAAACAGGATATCAAAGTAGTTGGTTGCAGATTAAAGACCTTAAGTATTCCAAGGTGATAATTCTACATACATATGTAGCTTTTTAAAAAGAATTTTTCATTTATATTGGGAAAGTATTACCGTTTGTTCGCTAGTTAAAAACCTTCGGCAGGGAAAGTGTTTAATATTTTGCAATCACACACTGGTCGTTCTTTTACTTCTTGTACACTCTGTCTGGTTTTGCAGCCACCAAGAATCGAACCAACAACCTCCGGCTTGATGATCAGGGACTACTGTGGCATTTATGTCATAACCCTTGACGTCATGCTTGAACTATCCTTCATAATGGAGAAAAAAAATCAAACCAAACAGCAAGTCATCGTTCATACCGACATACTATGTGAATAACTGCATGAGGATACAATTTGTGATGATATAAAAAACACTTTTCTAGTAGACATTTAATTGTTTCAGGAAATTTTCTAATTTAGGTAAATTAGAAAATTTGAAATATCATTCATAACAATTTTCTAAAAGTTATCAATTTCCATGAAAATTTTCATACATGTCATATGGGACCAAAATTATTTCCAGATTTTGTTTTAAGATAAGGTTATTTCATAACAACGGTGTCCATTCCGAGTATATCAACAGCGTTTCGATTGATATTCGCGGGGAA
>WFKH01011801.1:30211727-30224227 GCA_016163765.1 Magallana hongkongensis
CAAATCGAACAATATTTTAAGGCTGTCGTTATTAAATCAGTTGGGGCAGTAAGAAAGTTTGTTCAATCAGCATGTCCGTCTGTTTGTACGTTCACCCCCTCTATCCGTGCCCAGAACATGTACATACATGTATATATCTTTGTTCTGAATTAAGTTTACAACGTAAGGATAAAATAAATAGTGTTTCCTATTCCAATCCTAAAAAGTCCAAAATAAAACATTTTATTTTATTTTAACATGTTGTTGTTGCTTTAAAACTGGTATATATGTCAATATATGAAACACAACACATTTTAACAGTTCCTCATACTGGTGATGCGTTTTCTTAATAAACACGGAAGACCACGATGATTTAAAAAAAGATAACTTTTTGAAAAATACATCGATAAATATTTAGCAATCTAGATTCGGTTGGGAACCGGCAGCACGTTATTCATTTATGTGCCGGTCTAATTAAATGATAGTTGTTCTATATCCTGCCCAAGGTCATTGAAAGAGGTCATGGTCAAACTTTATTTGACAAAACATGGTCCTGTTACAAAAAAGCCTTTGGCTTGTATTATATTGCCTCAACCCCAGGTGCGCCATTAATTGTTCTTGACCAATGTCATGTGCTGAAGGTTAAGGTGACCGATTGTTGTTTCAGAGAAATATCAGATAAAAGTAATTTTTACAATGGTACCATAACGCGTAGTGACCTAACTTAAGATTATTTAATCTAATCATGTATTTTTCATGTAATAAAACCTCATTCAGAACATGATATTAATTTTAAAGATAAAAACATCACAGCGGGGATATCATTTCCTCAAGCCGAGGTCTTGTCTCTTGTTGTGGTGTATAATGATATCTAGAAGAACGTAGTTTATGTTTTATGCAAAATTTTAAAGATAATTTGAAAGTATCGAAATTTCTCTCTCTCTCTCTCTCTCCCCTCTATATACCATATTCGTGTTAATATATAACAGCTTATGTGTAAATTAGGTCAGTGATTTTTTTTTTTAATATAATAGAGATGACAAGGGCGTTCTAAACGATTAACTATCACACGTGATGTTTCATATGTATGTATATGTATATCATTTTGTTAATCAAATGAGTTGCTATATTTGACATAATAAAAAAATAATATTATGTAATTTTCTACATTCATTATGGTTCAGCTTTCATTTTACGATGCATTAATTGTAGAAGACGAAGGCACGGCGTGTATATGTTTTCTTAATTTGGAAAAAAGAAATGAATGTACCAAAAAAAAAAATTCTAAAATTAACATTTTCCCCACACTTCATAAAATGTGTTTTCCTTGATTCTGTTCGACTTTCATTCAATTTTGATAGTTTCAATACGTAATAACTGCATGAGAATTACTTTTGGTCGACTTTGAGCGACAAAAAAGAAGAAAATTTATTTGACAACATTTTATGTCAGTTATTAAAATTTGAAGTAATTTGATCTACTTCAATTTACTCACAGCTTATTGATATAATGTGCACAAAATGCCTGTCAAAGTAAAATAGCATATCTATATTAAATGCGATTTGGGTCGTAGTGCACTTAAAGTATTATATTCTGAGCGACTAATAACACTGCTTTAAAATACTTTGCATTATTTGTTAAGCCGACATTGACCATTTTAATGATTAAGCAAGACTAGGACTGTCACTTTATCGAAAATTCACTCCAAAACACAACTAGAAAATAAGCTTTTATTATAAGATCTTCTATTCATATGTCCTATATATGAATATTTTCAGCTACATCTGATATTTTTCATGTGAGATTTATTAATTAATCAAATAAAAATGTAATCTCTTTGTACCGAACACAAGTTTGTCTTCACTTACAAAGAACCAGCGAAAATATTTATTATTCGTGAGTGCTAATTTTCGCGGTTTAAAAATTAAATCAACTTTGTTCAGGTGCTATTTCTAGTAAATGTGATTAAACTCAAAAGTATACGTAATCTTTTTTTTTCGAACTTTGCACTAAAAAAACTAATTCTACTGCATGATTTATTAAATAGAATGTACCGAATATCCTTTGACATTTCTCGGAGGCCATTTTTTTTCTGAATTCGCCAATTGAATCAGATTGCTTAACATGTTACAGAAAAGCCATCACAAGTACTTTTCTTTCGCGGAGCGAAAAATATATGTAAACCCAAAAGCTTGCTTTGTGCCATTTATCTATATAGGAAAAGAGATATAAAAACAATCGATTTGGTCATGATAGATGATTCAAAAAAGCTTTTAGTTAATGACTTAGAAGGGTATCATCAAATTGTACTGTGAATAATATTCGTCACATTAGTTTATCGGATTACACAATCGATGACTTCTCATTCACTGCAATTCAGTGCAGTGCATTCAAAGTTTAGTACACTGTATAGAGCGTGGCTCTGCAATTTTAATCAGGATTTGGGTACGGTGTGTGTATATTGTCATATTATTTGAGATCGGTGCGATACTCGGCCGCCAATAAAAGGGTTCGGAGTGAAAATGTACGTGATAAGTTCATTCGTCTCAGATTTAGTGCTGTAATTGAATTAAGTGCTAACAGAGATTTTTTTTTATAGAATGATTTCAATACAAAGTGATAACATTCTAATACCTCTTTGGTTAATTATAATTTTTTTTAACAAAAACATTGATTCGCTTAAGTTTGTCTCGAGCTTAGCGTATATTATAATTTCTTCTCAAGGAGTTCAACGATAGAAAATTAATTAAATATATTGTTTTATATGTGAGACGTTAATAAAAAAAATTAACAGTTTTACATGTAAGTAAGTAAGTAAGTAAGTAAGTAAGTAAGTAAGTAAGTAAGTAAGTAAGTAAGTGATTTTTATCTTCAAACTTTGGGCCAAACGGGCAATAAAAGGATATATTAAGGAACAAAATAACATACATTAAATAAGAGAGAAATTTCTCAATGACATGTATGTAAATTACGTAAACTTTAAAAAGAGAAAAGAAATAAATGTTTCTATCAAATGAGTTTCATCAAAGTTATTTCTAAAGCAAATCAATTTTAATTCACAAGTCCATAAACAGAATATACACGACCACATACACGTCGTTCGTAATTGCTTACCAAAATAAGATCCATTGTTTAGTGGCCAGCGTTTATTTAAATGACTGTAATGAATAATGTGAACAATGGTTAAATAATGGGCTATTCATACATTTTAAGTTATTTTTTTTGTAAACTATTTTTGCGACTGATCGATACACTTAGCTAAAACTAGTAACACTGAAATCGTGCAATATCGTCCGACTTCTAAATTCCAGACTTCCATATTTGGAAGAAGTAAGTCAAACTTTCTTGGCTATATCATGTTTTTAACGTATTTAACAATAAAGTGATTTGAAAAAGAAATAACGCACGTTCGGTCATCAATTTACATGAATAGTTTATTATTAAAGATTCACAGTGATGCAAACATAAATAGCAAGCATTTATATATAATAAGCAACAATCATTGCTTGTTGACACTACATGGTTCTGTATTATTGTTTCAAAATTGTCTGCAACCATCCCTGCCAATCATCACTACCACCTGTACATTACTACTACTACTATACTTGATAAGCAGCAATGTTACATGTACAATGGTATTTTTTCCCCAAGTAAGATCGGATGGAAATTATTAATTTATGTGACGCAGCGCTTATGCCTATCCTCTGACACAAGTCTTTCATGAGGAACAAAATTTGTATATTTATAATGGTGTTATTTCTGTTTTAAAAGTATATTTTGATTTATTAATGAATAATTGTTTGGAATTCAATCCCCTTTTGTCATTTATTAGCCTAGAACATGTATAATTTACCCTTTATTAGCAGTTAACAGGTAATCTCCGGATATGGTACATGGCAACACTACTTAGCTGTTTACGTTCAAGTACGTCACGTCCAGAAATGTATGCGTTGATCAGTCAAAAGAAAATAGACCAAATGCACGATCGTTCAGATCTCTGTTTAACTGGGCAACACAAATTGGATTGCGTGCAAATCGACTTTTGTATAAATCATTTCGTAATATTGCGTTAAAATAATTCATCTACTTCTAGAATTACATATCTTACAAACAACGGAATGAGACAACCGTACCGCTATTACCAGCATATTTTTAGCTCGCCTGTACCCAGACTGTAAAAACAGGTAAAACTGTCATGTAGAGAGGTTCAAAACTATATCAGTTATCGGTTTTACACGATTTTGTCATGTATGTGAATGACATAACCATTATACATGGCTCAGTGGTTTATAAAGGGGATTAAAGACTTATCTCCCATGATTTTGAAATGAGGTCAAGTGGGAATGAAATATCCAAAAAAAAAAAAAAAAAAAAAAAATTAGTTCTGCAAAATAAGTTTTTAAGATTGCTATTGCGAGTTCACTCATATATATCAAAATAAAGGGCGGTTAATTATATAATAATGCAATGTATATAAAGCAATGATAACGCAATTATTTACATAAACGAAATGCAGAACCGAGATTCCAGATTGTGAATATAGAATAACAATGCAAGACAGTTATTTTATGGTTACTGTTTTATTTTTGAAGACATATGACAAAATCTAGCGTTATAACAGACACGTGACTTAAGCACTACCATGGTTACTAAGCCCTATTACAAACAGCAGTCATTACAGCAGAGCGCCCCCTGCTGGCAGTGTTCTACATTCACAAAATTGACCTACATCAGCATCCTTCTTTAAAGAGAGAAACCAAAAAAAAAATTAAGTAGAGTTATTGTTAATAATTGTTAAATGCATTTAAAATCATTAGATAATTACATTATCCAAAACAATAACATGATGCAATACATTGTTCATTATTTTTCTGAACTTAATAAAAAAGGAAAAGAACTACATCAACCTTTGGCAATACGGATATACAAAGTCATGTAATTACGTCTTCACATTGCAAGGCTCCAAAAACAACATCTACACATTCTCTACAAAATCTTTGGTGGGTGCATAAGTTTATTACAAATTTTTTTTGTTCTGTTGTTAGACCTTTACAAAAAAAAAATCTACAGTCTTTTCTGAATGATTTTCTGAACATTCAACTTGCAAAAAAATAAAAATAAAATAAAAACTGCATGAAAACAACAAAATTTCAGAACTTTTGATAGCTTGCAATGTACACAGGAAGACAAACTATGACACTATACTCAGGAGTCTTTGGTGATTTTGATCTGTTTTCAGGTTTCGCATAGAAAGTCTACACATAAAAATAAGAGTGGCACTACATCTGATACTCTACTTGTATAGGGTATAAACAATTGTTTCTAGAGACACCAAATATATACACAACAACAACAACAACAACAGGATTTGTTTGACATGGAAGCACATGACCGTGCTGTATACATAAACTATCATATGTATAATACTATTGCTAAACAATAAGACAGTTAAAACAAAAATAATTATTGCCGTTTTTTTTTTTAACGAATTCCAATGGAATCTCTTTCTTTCTGAAAGTGCCAGTTCTATAACCTTATTGTTCATAATAAAAATAGACAAAAATGTCCAATATGGAAAGTCGGACATTTGTTCTTAGTATAAAGATGACCAGTCAAATACAAAGATGCTGCTTTAGTTACAGTTTTGCAAGAATATTGCCTTGTAGTTCCATAAAAACACAATAAGTATTACACAGAAGTAGACAGAAAAAGATATATATATCATGCTTAACAAAATGAACACATGTAGGGGCAACTTAAACAAATACTATCTCAATATGTACAAATAACTAAGGGATAGAGAGGAGAAAAAAATCATCATAAAAATTGTTTGATCCTAGAAAAAAGGAAAAAGATACATTCATTATATACAAACACAACCAAAAAATAAACAGTCATAAAAAATAATGCAGTCAAAAAAAACGTCAAAAAAATCCAACAAATAAACAAAAGGAAAAGTTAATACACTTGTAAAAATTCTGTGGTTATATATACTGCTGGAGTTTTGCTGTCGAAATATACACGATCAGGTGATTGGGACTAGATTGAACTATGAACCTGAATATTTTACTTATTTCTCTAATATCTAGATTATTCTGCATGAACTATTTCTCATAAATATCATTTTCTTTTTCCTTTACATATATATATATATATATATAAAAAAGTTATGATACTGAACACAAAAAAACTTGAGATTTCTTGCTTTAAAATAAAACTTGAACACAATTCTTTCAATGAACACATTAACAATTAAAATAAAACCATAATAAAGTTTCACTTAAACTAAGAATTACCATATGGAATGGGGGGGGGGGGGTCTAAGAGAAGGAAATTCATATCAATGTTTTGAACAACATATAAGGATGGCACATGAAAATGATTAACCAAAGAAGATGAACTATTTGACATTTCAGCAGTCACAAATCACAAATATTTTCAACAGCAGCTAATTTCACATCAATACTCATACCGGCTCAGTTAAGCAGTGTCTTCTCTAATTTAGGTAGCACTTTTACTGAACTTTAAAAACAGCTAGCCTTGGTGATAAAGCACTTACTATCTGGACAAAGAGAATGCAGGGTTGGTTTTTTTTATTATTGTTAAAAAAAAATCTAATTCTTTTTTCCCCTTTCTAATTAAAACTGAGATAATCATTTACATCTCAGATATGAAAACAATCACAACCTAACCACTTTGGTCCTCTTGAAAATAAAAACATCATGGAATGTGTACAGAGCCGAATAAAACAAGAGTCCCCATTAATGGCAACCCTTCTTCATCATAAAATATATCAACCAGTATGGAAGTAACAAAGAATTTGTAACACATTCATTCTAAACACTGTGTCAAGTACTAGCACTTTTGGGAAGAAAAAAAATTAAAAAAAAGAAATTACAAGAAAATTTCTCAAATTACATTGAGAAGGAAATGTTTATAAGTAAGTACATATGCAAATTCCGAGCCTGTGCTTACAGTGGTACGTAAAGACAGAGAGATAGCACCTTTTGAGTTTGATGATTAAAGGATAAAAAAGCACCTAGTCCGCCCTTCCTCTGCTGCCTTGACTGACGTGGAAGGTCTATGCTGCGAGATAATTTGCAAAAAAAGAACTCTTCACAAAGGATTAAATTGGGTATACAATTGGACCATACTCAAGAGCACATCTCAGTGACCAAAAGGGTCTCAAAAAGTCATAAAAAGAGGGGGAAATATTGGATAGATTCAGGACTGGTCCTCAAAAAAACTTGGTTATTGGTAAGCATAGGCTGGTTTTTGTAGCATAGAAACATGGAAAAAATGGAATGTATCAACACTCGCATGTCGCAAGACACATCTACATACATTCAGCACACATAGTACTTTGATTTTTAAGACTCTCTTTCGAATACATTAAAAATTCATTTCAACATCATATGTAAAACGTACAAGTATTTCTTGGTTTGTTTTTTGTTTTGTTTTTTGACACTGCTCAATTAGTCTGGACAATACAACAACACAACACAACAATTAAACACAGAGTGCACCAATAACAGCACTAATATTATACATAACATATCAGTAGGGAATCGAGTCAATACACGAGATATGTACAAACAACCAGCATAAACTTATATAAATTGATACTCATTTGCTTTTTAAACAATCCTAACTTCCTTAATTAAGACCCCTAAACCCCATCAAACAAAAATTATTAGTCATATCTATGTGTTTTTTCCAATAACAAATTATCCGTGACATTTTATAAGGAAGCCCTGAAACTTGACAATTGATGATTCTTCAGAATTTGAATAACTGCATGCTAAAATTTCCCCTTATCTTGAATCAACAAAACAATGCTTCTTTTAATTCCACTGAAAATTTCCAATATGTCAGAATATGTCACAAAGTCATGCCATTATTCATATTTGAATGGTATAATTTTACAAGGGGGAAAACATTTCCAATATTTTTGACCCAGTAGAAATCTTGGCAGTTAAATTTCTATTGTCACAATAAAAATGATGAGTATTCAAACTCCCATTCTACGATTGGTCATAAATTGTAAGAGAACGCGACACACAACAGTAAATAATGCACAATTTTGGAAATCAAGATGGAAGTCGGTTCCCCTTTAATGGAATTCTGCCGTTATTTTGAAATTCAATTGAAATAAACCATATCTATCTAATTATATCATAATCACAACTTGCTTCTCATAAATCATTTATATTCCACTTTAGAGGAGAGTCAGATTGAAAAATAACAAATGAATAGCAATTTATGTCAGGATCTGGAATAATAAGCCAATATATACTTGAGTCTAGAAACGGGAAAAGTTTTTTGAATTATGCAACATTACAACAGTAATTGGAAGCTTCTCCTTATACATACAAAGCCAGAAAACAAAAATTCAGCCCTCCCTCTTTGGTTGTTACATAATCTATACTTCCCCTTGTCTCAAGAAATAAAAATATATGCGAATTATGTAGGAAGCTCACATTTTGGTTATTTATTGCTATGAATTGAATAAATAAAAGGAGGAAATTTAACCAACAAATCCCTAACCCCCTCCCCCCCCCTAAACTTTTAAGGGTGTAGGAGGAGGGTAGGTTCAAAACTCTGGAAGACACTAAAAAGAGTCCCTCAAGAAGACTCACAAAACAGATTAGTTTGATTTTCAGTACATAATTACTAAGGTTGGGCAACATTTTGTCATCAGGCATTGCTCATTGCTCAAGTCTAAAAATCAATAGATTACTTATAGCTTTGATAGCTCTGAATGTCATTTGGTGTATGAGTAAAGAAAACATAGAAACCTAAATATGACTCAAGTTGTGGTCAATATTCTGAAGCATCATCTTTGACTGAGTTTTAATGAGCTCAAAAGTATCCCCTCCCATGAAAAAAAAAATCAGTTTCTCATGAGACCACTATAACCAAATATGGTTACATTTTTTAAGCTGTGAATTTTTGATTGAAATCTTTCCCCTTTGTTCTAAAAAGTAGGGAATATAACCTTGTAAAAAAGAGTCGAAAGCTGCATCAAAATATTTTTCTTTAAAAATTCAATGAACTTGGGAGAAAAATGCTACAATTGATTAAAAATTTACCCCCCTTTTAATGTGTGAATTCTGACAAAGATACATAATGCAGCACCTTTCAAGGCCATTGTAATGTGTGAAATGCGAACAGGGGGTCAAATTAGGGATTATTCTGGAACAAACAAAAAAAAAATTAATGACTCATTTATACAAAAATAAAATAAAAAGACATAAAATGCATTTTCCCCAAGACAAAGAACAGTCAAACATAAAATGCAATGACCTTTCTGGAGATCCATTTACATATTTGAATGACATCTTACATGTTGAAAAATATCAAATGACAAAATTAGCTTGTTCAGTAAGAAGTGAAGACATGGGATCAAGAGAAATTCAACCTTTCTGTTATCTAAACATACCTTTGACAAGGTGTTTCACCGAAATCAAAAACATGTTTTATATACTTTTTCTCCAAGAATGGGTCTATGTCTCAGAAAACTATAGGTAAACAAGTTTAGTTTGGGAAAATTAATTGGGCTTGAATTATGTAAAAAAAAAAAAAAGGGGAATTCTTTTCTTTCTTGTTCTTTTTTAGACTCAAGTACACATCCTTAAAATTCCATTAACTCTTCATAAATTCTATGTAGACTTAAATAAGTCACTGCGTACACATGATTTAGTTTTAGGGCAAAAAAAAAAAAAGTTCTCATAAATAGGTGCTTTCTTCTTCACATAGAGATCATCATGTTAATCATTTGTAAATAAATCATCAATAAAAAAGCCATTTGTTGTATATATCTTGTAAAATCAAGTAACTGGACGAAATAAAATCATAAATACAGCTTGGAATAATCAAACTTCACAACCAGTCTACAATGGAGGACTGTGCATAATCTAGAGATTCAACATGCACTCATCCCCAACAAAAAGTCTTGGGCCATAATGATGAAAAAACCAATACGAATTAGTAAATATCATTAATAAATAAAGCACATGAGATATTGATAAAATGATTAAGTGGATGTTTCCAACACATTGGTTGGTAATGCAACATTTAAAAAGACAAAAAAAAATTTCAATGGCGAACAAGTTTCCAATGAAACTTCTTAATTAAATCATTAATATGACACATCTGAACAACACACAATAGATATATAATTAGGGGTTAAAATAATCATCTTTGGTTCTATTAACCTCTGTTTGCCTCCATGTATAAATATAAAGTTTTCATCTCTCGAGAGGCCACCACGCTAGTAAAAGTGCACAGCTATTTGGTTTGTTTTTTGTTATGAATGGTTCATGGAGAGAGCGGTCTTGGACCAGACGATGGGATGAAAACAACACTGATGAGAGTTCTGCCAAGCAGTCGCTGCCAGCTCATGGGTTTTTATTGGTTTTGTGAGAGAACTCGGGTCCCTCATGATATGTTTCTAAGATGACATGGGAGAAAAAAAAAATTAAAAATGCAGTATTGCACACTGGAACACTTGAGAGAGAAGTGATGATGTCCATGACAAGTAATGCTTTGGAACTTCTGAGACAGATCTTCCTAGGGTAACTGTTCTTCCGACAAAATTTCAGATTTTTTATTTCTGCCATTAAAAAAAAAGCTTATGAGAAACATTTGCCATTTTTCTTTTCTTTGTTTTGGTGCATGGTTCACTGGATCATGGATTGGAGGATTTATTCAACCATTTCATCCTCTTGCATGTTGCTTTCAATCACGTCATGCAGCAACTCGTCCACCGAGTCTCCTTCTGCACTGATTCCTTTCTCTTCAAAGTTTAGGTTGGGGACCAGTATACTAAGCATGCGAACAACGTTTTGCCGCAGGAGCCTCAGTTTGGTCTCGTGGTTACAATTCTCACAGGAACCACCATTCACCATGACTTTCAGCAATTGGTCAGCTTCATTTTTGGTCATCTCTAAAGGCTCTCTTGCATTGTTGTTTGGCTTCTTGCTCAGATCAATAGCACCATTTTCTCCCTCCCTCTGCATGTTTCCATTGTTGTTGCTAATTTCTTTTAAAGGTGTCTGTTGGTTTTTGTGGTGAGAAACCAAGGACAAGGGCTGATGTTGCTCAAGCATCTGAGCCTTGTTTAAAATATTGTTGTTATGATTGAAGATGGGTGATGTGTGACCATTGATGAAATGACTGGGACTAGATTTCATGTGCTGAAAATGGGGGCGATGGGGCGTCTGTGGAGACAGGCAGAACGGGTGTTGCTGCTGCTGCTGCTGTTGCTGATGTTGTTTGGACATTGGAGATAAATGAGGTGACTTGTTCATTTGGGGAGACAGTTGTGGCATGCCCTTTGGAGACAGCATTGGCTGTGGTGGAAGCATGGGGCCTTGGGGCATCAGAAGAGAGGGGTGGATCTGGAGTGGGGTGGAGCTCGGTGGAAGGTGACCTTGACTCTGACTGAGACTTGGTGGTGGGACCATGGTGGGTGCACTGGAGGAGTTGAAGACGTCTGGAACCACATGTTGTAGGTAGCCCATCCCCCGCGGGGATCTATTCCTCTTCTCCTTGATATAGTAGGACATGATGCCATCATGTTTGTTGATGATGTGGCTCTTGAGGCTGTGGCTTTGGCTGTACTGGACTCCACAGGCACCACATATATAAGGTCTCTCCCCTAAAAGTAAAACAAACAAAAAAATTGCCTCACAAACTATGCTTCACGAACAGATAATGCAGAAATTAACTTGGCAATTCACATTATGAAATAAAATCCATGCTTTCTTTTTAATGTAACAGGAAGTTTAAGACTTAAAGAAATCTGGGGAAAATAGCCGAGTCCAGACAATAATTCTTAGATCAGTACAAGGCCAAACATATCTTTGATAATTTAAGAATTGCATCATTAGAAAGGGGGGGTGACTAATTTCGATATATACAACGTCAATGAATTAATTCAATTCTTAAGAATTTCATAGCATGTACTTAGTGACCAAATATAAATCTTAAATTACACTCTGCATTCATCTAAATGTGCAAGAAAATCAAATCCAACTTCCTTATTAGGTACTCTTGACACTTTAAGATATTCCATGACTTTGAAAAGACAGAATATTAAGACGTAGATAGTTTACACAAAGACACTTGCAGAAAATTTACCTTTATAGCCAAAACTTCCTCCTTAGAAGGAAGAATAAAGAAAATGAATTAAAAATCTTTGTTAAAATTGATATGTTGCATAAGTATGAATGCCTTTAAAGTTTTGAAATACTTCCACTAGGTCATAGTTATAATCAGTGTCTATCTTGAAGGTGGTTTTTTTTTGGAAAATCAAATTGAGATAATGCAGAAGAGGATTTAGATATTTTTATCTCATATTATACTAAAAAACAAACTCAGTTATCCAATTATTGTATCAATTTTCATTTTACAGGGAAATAAACTGATTTCTATTCAATGTACAAGGTGATGTAAACATTCAGAAGAATTTAATTTCTTACATGCACAATCACACAATGAAAGATAAGTTCCATATC
>WFKH01011801.1:30231727-30236727 GCA_016163765.1 Magallana hongkongensis
ATCTTGAAACCTTACCTTTATATATAGTATTAAAGTAGTATATCATCTTTTTCATGAAGCAACTTTTCTACATGCATTTACCCACAAAATTCTCTATATTTTAGTTTTTATTTTATGTTATTCTTAACTATTTTTAACTTGAAAGCCATGCAGGATTTAAATCATTATATATATATTTTTAAAAATCTATCTATGTATACCTACTGTAATTTCATTTCATGTTCAAATATTTTTAAAATATATGCCAAAAAGGGGGGGATATCATACAACACTGAAAGACTTCATGAGTGAAGTTCTATGTAAACTGGATGCGTATTTTGGTTGTCCAAGATATGGAGTCAGATTAAAACGTAATTTTCTTTACAGTACATGTAAATAAACATACTGCCTATAAACCCTGACCAAATCTTTATTCTTCTGCCCTTGCCTTCTTTTTTACTTCGCCTTTTCTAAGCACGGTGCATAAATAAATTGTTTACCATTTGACGGTTACGTACGTGGGTATGCCGTTTCCTAAAAGCCAATCAGTAATTTCCTTATAAATGCCACAGGAAGTTTACATATAATTTCCCTACCTGAAACATACATGAATCAATTAAGGGGAAAAATGCGTCCAGCCTAAGCTAATGAGGACTGGAGCCGAGATTGATACGTACGTCAATAAGATCCTGATATAGAAAAACCATCAAAATATAAAAAGCCAAACTGCCAGTGTTTTATGGTAAATAAAGTAAACATTTCATCTTCAAATCAATACCTTGGGTGAGAGAAAACACGCAAACTTTTCATGTCGTTTTGACATGACACTTCAAAATGGATATTTTTCATACACCCACAGAACAAAAAGATTTTTGCATCCAACTTTTCCCAAAAAAGAAAAAAAATGATGAATTCTAAAACCACATTACAATCAATATTCATTTCTACTGAAAAAAAAAGGGGGGGGGGGGAAAGTTTAAAAAAGAGGAAAAGAGAAGGGGGTTTTTTTTTGTTTTTTTTTTTGTTTTTTTTTTTTTACAGAATCAGAAGTTAAAACAAACAATCCAAAAAATTAATACTTTTAATTCTTTTTATCAATCTTCTTCAATCTTTTTTTTTAATGAGTTTAAAACTATTAATATCAACTATATTGATTAAATTTAAAAAAACCCCTCCCCACCCCACATCCAACACATTAAATATACTGACTTTTTAAAGAAATTTTCCAAATAAAAAAAATGCCAAAATCCAAATATGGATAAAAGCATGTACCGATAATATGACTAAACCTACTGGAAAATAACCACCAACCTTATATACACAGTATGCTACAATACAGCTTTTGGCTGTAATAGATCCCAATGACTACCTGTTCACAGCAGCTGATACCTGACATCAGGAAGAATACCTGCTTGTATCTATTAATGCAGGCATTTATGTTCTATATTATGAAATTTGACTTTAATTTTTTTTTGGAAAAGAGACTCATAAAGGGTTTCATTTTCAAAAAAAAAAAGAAGTGTATACTCAAAGGCAAGGTACTCAGCCAGTAAATTACTCTTTCTATTTCCTTGTGCAAAATAAAATCCCCACCAGCACAATTATCCCTTATCAATGCACAGTTTTCTTGATTATAAATTCATAATATAGGTGGCTAATGGAAGCAGATGTTACACAACAATGATCCTTACGCATGCATGTAGGCAAACTGTATACTTGTAGTAATAGATAAATAATCATCACGAAGATTTAAAATTCATAAGTCCAGAAGATTAATTTTCAAGGGAAAAAAATCTAAGAAGCACAAAAGCACCAAATGCCCCAGAGTGTTGGATGGCAAGGAGAAATTTTTCATCTGCCCAAGTTCTCTCAATGATGGTAATCATCTTTACTATCTTATTTGAGAGATGGACCAAACTTTCTTTTTTTGTACTAAGAAATAAATTGTGCATGCTGAAAACATACTTTATTTGGTATGATCATGAAAAGAGGTGAAAGCTAATCACCCAATTTCTCGGCTGGATCTGAAACAACCGTGTTCCAAACAAATGAAAACGGTTTTTGACATTATCTTTCAGGAGCACATTGTAAATAACCATCATTTTAATTTGTTGAGAGATTTTGAGTTTTATGATGGAAAATCAATGGACATGTAGCATTTATGATTGAAATTCCTTGTTGACTTGAATTCGGGATTACAGAATGATTTACGGTATTGCGTTTGCATTTATCTTCATTTTTGCATCATCTGTACCATTTTACTCCCATACATAAATGCCACACCAAGCTTTTAGAATTTCTCCGTGGAGGCAAGAATTTTACACTAACAAAATGATTACAAAATGATATCTAATTCTCTTTGGTACATCATGGAATAGTGATTTTTAAAGTACAACGTATGTAAATTGCTGTCACATTGGTTGGGAACTTGGTAATAAAGATAAAATAAGGATCTGATGGGCACGAGGAAATTTTCTATTGAACTAAATTAATGATCTATCTTTCCTCCAGCACCAAGCAACAAGGACAAAACACTGATAGCTGTGTTTTATTTTCTTGAAACAAGAAACACATTATTTCTTTAAAAGATGAGAGCTTAAAAAAAACCCAACCCAACCCTCATCTACCAAAACTTGCAATAAAAAGACATCAAATTAATATTTCAGTTTAATTTTATCTCTCTGGAGAATTGCAATCTCAAACCCCCTTCATCAGTAAATCTCTAATTAAAATATATACATGCATGTAATTAATTGGGAGAAGGTCAAGCAAACACAGGGAGAACTGTTAAGACTGGTGAGTCGGGAGTTAATTAACACCTGGGGTCATTAAGCCCCAGCTGGTGGGGAGAGGAGGCTGGACACCCTGAGTCAGTGTCCTCATTATCTACAACCTATCTTCTGTCACTGCCTTACTGCTGGGCAGTGTTAAAACCCTCCTGAACTTTTGCCCTCCTCCCTTGACCAGAAGATGACCAAAGTGACCACAAGATCTCCAGCAAATCAAGTGGCGGTGATGCAGAGAGTGAATGACTGCCGTTACATCATCGCGATTGTTGGCCACTTAAACCTAACTGACCAATCTAGTTCACTGATTTGATTTCCTTTTTTTCTTCCCCTTTTCTCGTATCCTTTGCTGAATTTTCCCTCCAATTTCTCCACGATCTTCTTCGAGCAAGAGGTCACTCCTTCCCACAGTCCCTCCCCTCCAAATAAAACCCCCACAATGGCACCACAAAAACTGTATTGTGGCCACTTTGTCCCCTTATCTTTTGTTATCTATCGTGGAAGGGACATTTTCTCATTTTCCATTTAACATGATAATGAAGACTGACTTTTGACTGACTGACCACTTGATGCTTGTCACTTACACAAGGGAGATAAAGACAAGTTATCCCATTAGAGGATCTACCCTCCATCATCTCTTGCCCAGTGGCCATTTCTTAGATGTCTTAAATTAATCACTACTTTAAACTTTGAAAAAAAAAAAAATCGCATTTAAATTCAACATGAAAATGTGCAGGGTGGTGAGAACAAATTTTGGCAATCCCATTTTCGTGATTAAAAATAGATGAAAGGGTTGTACAAAAGCAAAGAAAATTGAGAATTAAATTTATTTTCATTGTTATAAATATTCATTGTTTTTTATTTGCATTTAAAAAAAACTATGCTTGCATGAATTCACAGAAGATTTTAAACACTGCTGAGCAGTTCAATTAAGTGATTTATAATCCATCTTTAATTGACTTCACTGTGCAGATACAGGTCTGTCGCTTTACATCACTGCTTGAGTTTTTATTTCAACTCTTGCATAATTGAGGATCCTAGAATTTTCAATAAGCAAAATATTCTCTGACTTCTAAATGACTGATCCATTCTGTAGAAGTGTAATTATGAGAACAAATGCATTCGATAAATTCACAGCTCAATAGAGATTTTAATTTTTTTCTTCGCTTTTTTAACATGGTTAAATAAACAAATAAAACCACATGTCACAAAATAATGCACTTAAAACAGATCTGAACTATCCATATAAAATTTCCTTTGTATATTGCTGATTAAACACGGATAATCGAAATTATTAAATTCTACATGTATTTTTACTATAAATTTGATTAAATCATCATTTTATTAATAACTATATGAAATACACTATCGAGTTCCGCAATAATTGAGTCAGTACATTGCTACAAGGTAAATGAGCTCCAAGGTCACAAATTAAAAGAAGGGAAAAAAATAACACACATTCAAGCGCAATATGCTAATATGTAAAATGAAACAAAAACAAAACATGAAACAAAGGGAGTCATCTTTTTGATTAATGATACTACCTAAAATATTCCACATGTCCTTCCCCAGTATCTATACTGCCACCTGCTAAATTATGACAATAATTCATTTTTTCATGCCGGTTTTTTCTTTGTCCAAGGAATGACATTTCATCATTTTCATCATGGCATTTCTCCCCTGATCACATCAACTTTAACATTTTGACAAAAATGAAAACAAAAGTTTTTCCAGGCAATGATATCATTGATTTCTGTTTAGCTGTATTTACTTGGTATTTTGGAGTAGTGCGTGATTTATGCGTTTCACAAATGTACAACTGGGGTCTGATTATGGTTTATTTTTAAATAAAGTTACTGATAAATGCATACCAGGGTGCAGCTCTCTCTAACGATTCAAGAGGCACCCAGAGATAGTTTAAATCTAGATCTATTAATACATACACAACTACCTATGCTCAGGTAAATGGGGGTAAATTCGGGGGATTGATACGGTATTACATTTGTATAACGGCACTTCCTCTCTCACAAAAGCGTTTTCATTCAAAACACTGCTGGCCACAATGGTATTTACCACCACTTTACAGATAAAATTTAAAAACCCTTTTCAATACTATTTACACAACTCCACTGAAAATTGACAAAAAATGAGTGCAATTACCTACTTTTTCTAATCTTTTATGTAACAAAGTTCAGTTTTTTTTCTTCCACAATATTCCATTTTCCCCCCCTCTTT
>WFKH01011801.1:30246727-30251525 GCA_016163765.1 Magallana hongkongensis
AGATTTTTGGATTTAGTATTAAGAATAAAATCTGCTGATTATTGCCAACATTTGTACACAGTGCATGGTGAAATATTTGTACTTGTACTTTCTTTTGACAATAGACCCTTTCCCTTCCAAGATACTGTAGGTCAGAGATAAATAATGTAGCATACTCATGCACTCTTTGGCTGTTTATAGTGTCACCCTGATTGCCATAGCACAGAATGATGATGCCGACGACTGTCACTATAGCAACCTTCTGAATCTAGTGTTCAATGCCATGGTACTTTTGGTAGGAATAGAGGAAGTTACCAACATGAAAAATGTAGAGAAGTTCAAGAAGGAAATCAAGGTAGCTAGAGAGTATTATTTTATCCTATTATTAAATTTATCAATTACATTTTGTTAATTATCAAGCATTCAGTTTTTGCAAACAAAAATGCAATGGCGCAATACAAGAAATTCTTGACTATTTTGATTTAAAACTATATATACTCAGTGTAAAACTAATTATTTGTAAAGTGAAATTTATTTCTTTCCTTTTTGGATTATCTTTCTTTCCATGGGAAAAATTTTTCTTTGGAATAACAAATTTAACGTATTATTTTTCCTTTTATAACTCATCATAGGTGTGCTATAATTTGGTGGATAGGATCCTTGGGATTAAGGGATCCTGGGGAATGTGTCAGCTGACCAATGCTGTGGAAATCATAGCAGCTCCAGAGAATGCTGTCTTACAGGTACTATAGTCAAAAGAGCAGAAAAATGTACTTTCAGAGCTACATTTTTGTGCAAAAATCTATGTGTTTATCATGTTTACCAACTGGGATGTCTAATAGAGGAAATTTCTTTTTTCTCTTTATTTTTCGAAAAATCATTATTACTCCCAGTCTCCCACAAAGTTTAGGGAGGAAGAGTATATATTCTTTAAAATGTATTAAGTGTAAGAGTGGAATATGATCACACTAAGGAAAATGATTTTTCTTGTTTAACATATAATCCCAAAGCAATATATACTCTACTAGATTTTTATTTTCTTTGACACTTTTACATCTCTAGTACATGTACTCTCTAAACTCATTTTCAGAATTTCCTGGATGCATTTACAGAAGCAGCAGAAAGTGTGTATGGTTGTCTGTTCATTGATGGGAAAGTTGCTGTGGCAACCAAAAAATGGTGGAGTTTATCGTCTAATGAACTTGTGTTGCTTTCCCTCCTGTTGTCATCTTTGACCCCCTGCACATCCAGAGATATTCCAGTGTATCTCCCAGACAGCCATCCAACAGTATGCATGGCTCATACAGTCTTGTAATTGCATAAATCTGTGACAACAACACCCCCACTCAACTCCCACCCAACCCTCAGATTTTATTCTTTTGCTACTGTGGTTTCATTAATATTCCTGGGCATTAATTTTGTGGATTTAGTGAAAATCACAGTTTCAAGGACACATAAATTTGTGGCCATACAGTGATCCTATCAAAATAATATATTGTAAGGAAATAGCAATGAACATTAACTTTCATGGATCAAATTTAACAAAAGGCACAAAAATTAGTACCTGTATTCAATGAATTTAAATATTGATGAAACAAAAGTATTTTATAGTATAAAGCCGAGTGTTTCTAATTTGGTGCTCCTCTTCTCACATCATAGCAAGCCAAGGTTGATGATCCATTCCTCTTCTCTATTTGTCCCAAGCAGATCAAGCTGTCTTTTGTTTATCATGCATATGATCACACATTTCAGTGCTCTAGCCAGAGCAAGCATCAGTAATCAAAGCACATTTGTTTAACCATGTGTAGCTGAAAAAGAAAATATAAAATATATAATGTCTAATAGGTTCATTACAGGCTTAATTGCATTTCTTTGATATGCTTTAAGTGAAGTAATATCAAATCTTTTGCGTATTCCATCTTCGATCTTAACATTATTGTCGCTACTACTGACTCATTACTGGATGCATCTAATAGTGGGCACTTATGTGATAAAAAAAAAAAGATGTAGGCTAGATTTCATAATGATTATAAGAGGATAGGAGCATTTGCCACCCATACTTAGCAAAAATGCACTCCTCATGAATGCACTAGAAATGGTTTAGATGTAGGTAAAAAAAACTGCCCGGAATATTTAGATTCATATGGTAAACATTTCATTATGTACATGCAGTGATGAGTAAATGATTTGCAAGTGTTTTTTTTTTTTATGGATTTTATGACCTACTGGTAATTTCTATGGCATTTCAAATTAGCGCATAAATATGAGCATTTCAATTATTGATAGAGTATTACATTATATATCATAAGTTTTCTGCATAAATTAATTTGATTTGATGTGATCTTTTATCAAGGTACCACACAGGTTGATGACCTTCCAGTTGACTCGGGGAATTGAAGTCTGTGTCATCTGTGGACCATCACCCTCCCTCACAGAGCTGGAGCCAGAGGTCAGTATAGGTTACAGGTATTTTCTTTATTAACCCTCACTTAAGAAATATCTACAGTTCAAAAGAATTTATTCCAATCTTTTTGAACTGTAGATATTTCTTTATTTTCTTTATTAACCCTCACTTAAGAAATATCCACAGTTCAAAAGAATTTATTTCAATTTTTTTGAACTGTAGATATTTCTTAAGTGAGGGTTAATAAAGAAAATACCTGTTAACCCTCCCACATCTCGCGTGAGACACCTGCAATATGGCCTAAAAATCTAAAATATTATTTCTTTCTTCTGAAATCTTCATAACTTTCATAATTTATCAGGTGCTCTGTTGTAAATTCTAACAAGAGATCTTTCTCCCATTTTAAATACAATGCAACACAATTAGCCCTCTCTATAACTGTAACAGAATTCTTATTTTCCCAATGGTAACATCGACATTTTACATGTACATTATTTTGTTGCCAAGAATGAACTATTTGTTTAACAGTACAATCTCTTTGATACAGATTCTGAGATTTTGGAAACCATCATACGATTCTCTAAGATCTGTACTGAAGTTGAGCTCCAGGAACTTTCCAACAAATTTAGCTTTGGATCACAACACTTTAGGGTAAGAACTTGCATATATTTATTCAATGGGTATGGTTTACCTCAGTCTTTTTATTTTTTTAAAAAAAGAGTGCTGATATTAGGAGAAAAAAATTATTTACATGTATACATGTTGTGTCACATCATGTGAGCTACCTTGTTATCTTAAACTCCATTGGACCAAAAAGAACTTTGAAATATCCAAGGATTCAAAATATAGATGTTAAAATACAGAAACTGTGGTTTGGACTTCAAAGTCACTTCACCATATCCATGGTATTTGAGATATTGATGTTTAAAATATCGAAGTCCCGTATAATGTATACTGTGTGTGTTTATAAATAATGATTCATTATGGAACTTTTTAACCATGTAATTGCACTAATTTATCTGCTAGGGGTATAGGGCTACTTTTTCATGAAGGTTCGAACAATAACCTAATATGCTGCTTGTTTTGTAGATTTTTATTGATCAACAAGGAGACCAATCGCTGTCTCTGTAGCATCAGCCCTACGTTTAATGGAGGACATCCCGGTAAGTCTGACTAACAGAAAGTGTGTCTTTTCACCTGATTAGAAGTGATACAGTGTAGGTCATTATCCCCTTCCAATGGAGTTGAAGGGGTCATGGTAGCATGCTTGTTTGTTAGTGAGTGGGAAAGTGTGCAAGTACAAAACTCTTTCATTTTTTGGCTTACCAGTAATTTGTTTGTAATGGAATATTTGAAAACTTATTTGAAAATTTAGGCTAGTATAGTTTTAAATGATTCTGAATTTATTATGATGTACAATGGAATTTCAAATAAATCAAGTTTATGACCATTTGTTCTTGTTTCAGATGAAACTCTGTCTCCTTCTCAGAGGAAGGAAGTCCTGATGTCATTCTACAAGAGAATGGTGGGCACCTTCTTCTCCTCAGTGGTCCCTGGGAGTGAGTCAGGTATATCATACTACATGTATCTGTACAAGCATATAACCACCAGGTAAATCACACTACATGTATCTGTATATAACCACCAGTAAATCACACTACATGTACATGTATAAACACCAGGTAAATCACACTACATGTATCTGTATATAACCACCAGTAAATAACACTACATGTACATGTATAAACACCAGGTAAATCATACTACATGTATTTGTATATATTTACATCTACTGAGTATGATTCCCTCTATTTCTTAAGGAAACTTATGGTTGATTTATAGCTCTATAGAAACAGCCAGACTGAAATCTACACTCCCCGTTTATCGATTGGTCGAAACCTACAGCGACTGAAACTGACAGGACTAAAATCTACACGCCACGTTTATCGATTGGTCGAAATCTACAGCGACCTAGAGAAAATCATGGACTGCACGAAATAATCATGATGTTGTCAGACTCAAATTCCCATAGGAGACAATTTGGCTGTTTCTTTTAGCTAACGTACTGATGTACATTAACAGTAATATAGTGAATTTTACTTACTTTTTACAGTCAATTTATTAATTTGTTAAAAGAAAGATGTAAATATAAACAATAAAATACTTTCTTTGATGATTCATGCCGGTTATGAAGGTGCGATCATTGCAGAAAAATTTACATAACCCGCTAACGCGGATTATGTATTTTTTCTGCAATGTTGCCACCTTCATATCCCACATGAATCACCAAAGAAATCATTTTATTGTGTAAATAACCACCAGGTAAATCATACTTGACCTAGCTATATGTATATACGATAACCACCAGGTAAATCATACTACATATACATGTATATAACCAGCAGTAAATCATAC
>WFKH01011801.1:30296665-30364562 GCA_016163765.1 Magallana hongkongensis
GACTATTCATCAACATTTTCTTCATAACTACTCACTGAGTTGTTATATTTACTGTATTATTATAATAATCATACATGATTTTTTTAAAAAGTCTCCACATTTTTAACAGGAAATCAGAATGAAGAGAATAGGACCCCCAAAGAAATGGACAAGACATCGGATATATGATGTTTTGTTTCATTCATCAGTGAAGGCCTTGCATGTATCATATTTCCTCTTGACGGGGCTTTTCATTGTGCAGGTGGTTGGATATATTAAAGGTAAGCCCATCAAAATATTCTCAACCAACATCAACCCACCGCATCACTTTTTTGGGGGCTCAATCAGTGTTAATATGGGAATCAAATTAAAATTTTTGTATTTTGTGTGGTTCACAAGTGATAATTCCTAGATGCCAAAATCTCTGGTAGACTAAGTTTATATTAGTCTCTTATCATTTTATGTCTCCGATAATACTTAAAAAATCATAAAATGTTTAAATTTTGACCCCTTAAAGACTATTAAATGGTCAACTTAATGAAGGGATTTATGGACATTTTTATTTCAGTCGATAAACCCAAATTTCTTGAGGAACACAAGAGGAAAGAAGCAGAAAGAATAGCCGAACTACAAGAAAAGGCAGAAAAAGAAAGACTTGGGTTTCAGACAACATAAAGTGTTCTCCAATGGATGTACATATTTTGTAAACTGTGAAAGCTTTTATGGGTGATAATTGTGAGTGATGTTGTACAATAGTGTCTTAGTCTGTTAGCAATCACAAGGCTCTGGTCCTCTCATTCAGAATGTATTGTACAAATTTTTATGCAAGTTTTTGTGAAATGTAGTTGTGAAATTTCTGAATTTATCGACGATTGGTGAGTGAAATTCCCTCTACAGGGGGATTAAAAAATTTGTATGGTACAATGGAGAATGTACTTATACAAGGTAGTGTGAAATAAGGAGTGGACATTGGACATGTTATTATAATGACTTTACATCTACCAATATACTGGAAACATTTTTACACAACTCATGGATTGGAAATAAAGTTTTTCCATTCTCATTAATATGTTTTGTATTGCTTGTGTAATTAATCTAGTGCTTACCATAAATGTGAGTGCAGTGAGAAAATACAAATGATCTGAATCAATGGTCTTGTGAAATTTTCCTTTCAAAAGTTAAATTATGCTAACCATTTCATGCTTAATCACGTTTTCATAGGAATAATTGACAAATTTGTCTGATTTCTTTCGAAGATATTTTTTGGCATCAATATGATATCTTAGTCATGCAATGATGCAAGTTGTCATATTTTTGATTAAAACATTTACAATCAGAGTAATTAAGGTCTTCCGTTTCCAACGGAAGACCTTATTGTTTTTGTTCGGTTTCTTCTTCCCTATTATTATTAAGGTCTTCCGTTTTCCAACGGAAGACCTTATTGTTTTCGTTCGGTTTCATTTTCCCTATTATTATTTTTTTTTTTCTTACAAAATTTGTGCAAGCTCTTTCTCGGAAATGGCTTGGCCGATTTTCATGAAACTTTCAGATCTAATAGATATTGATCTGAACTAAATATATATTTTTTTATTTTGATGACATCATTTCCATTCTTGAGATAATAACGTTTTTGCGATTTTCAGAGGGTCGGCTTGTCCATCGAACTCCTCCTAAACAATAAAAGATATCAAATTTAAATTTTCAGGAATTGTAGACGAATGATTGCAGTTTTGTCTAAAGTGAATCATTTATGTCTGGCGCAAAAGGCGCTGAAGCTCGCCTGGACCCGAAAATTGAGATATAAAAAATGTAGTGATTTTTCTTGGTTTTCTTTATGTAACTCTTTTCTTGAAAATATTTTGATAAGACATTTAGAGCAATAAAATTTTTTTTTTACAAGATCTTTCATTCGACATCAAGAAAAAGGGACTGGCCCCTCAAATTAGGGGCCAAAAGGGCTCTGAAGTCTTTCTTCCATAGCACTTTACTGAGAAATAGAATGCTTAAAATGATGTTCTAAACAATATTTAACTGTCATAATTTCGTTCTGTGGCCCCAATAAGGAGATAAGGGGTCGGCCCCTAAAATGTTCTTTCCCAGATAGCTCAAGAACGGTAACGAATATCTAAACACTTGTTGAACAAAATATGTTTAATATCAAAAGACCTTTCATTTCATATCAAGAAAAAGGGGCTGGCCCCTCAATTTAGGGGCCAAAAGGTCTTTGAAGTCTTTCATCCATAGCACTTTACTGAGAAATATTTTGTAATATGTTTAAGAAGCAAAAATGTTTACCTTACAGTTATTTAACTATACATTATAAAAAAAATTTCATGCGTTTCGTAATTAGGGGTTTTAAGGGGCCAGAAGTCCAAAATTTCAATCACTTGTATTACAAAAAGGACAAATAATTTGAAAAGCAATATAGAAAATAAGATGATAAGAATGATGTTCTAAACAATATTCAACCATCATAATTTCATTCTGTGGCCCAAATAAGGAGATAAGGGGTCGGCCCCTAAAATGTTCTTTCCCAGATAGCTCAAGAACGGTAACGAATTTCTAAACACTTGTTGAACAAAATATGTTTAATATCAAAAGACCTTTCATTTCATATCAAGAAAAAGGGGCTGGCCCCTCAATTTAGGGGCCAAAAGGTCTCTGAAGTCTTTCATCCGTAGCACTTTACTGGGAAATATTTTGTAATATGTTTAAGAAGCAAAAATGTTAATCTTTCAGTTATGCATCCATATATGATAAAAGTTTTCTCATATGTTACGTAATTAGGGGTTTTAAGGGGCTAGAAATCTTTTGATAATAACTTCTAATTGTGAAATATTTTGTAATACATAATAGAAGAATTATGTTCATTGAAACATAATAAACCTATAAATGACAATTGTTTACTCCTTTGTTATGTAATTAGGGATTTTCAGGGGTCAGAAGTCCGAAATTTCGATCTTTAATATCTCAAAATGGAGAAAAATTTTGAAAAGTAAAATTGAACAAAAGATGCTCAAAATAATGTGCTTAACAATATGCAACCATCATTTTTTGTTAACCGGTCCCTAAAAGGAGTTATAGGGTCGGCCCCTAAAATGATCTTTTCCAGATATCTCGAGAACGGTATATAATTTCTACACACTTGTTGAACAAAATGTGTTTGACATGACATGAGCTTTCTTTTGACATCAAGAAAAAGGGGCTGGCCCTTCAAATTCAAGATCCAAAGTGGTATATAATCCTTCATCCATCGCACCTTTAGATCCCACCTGCATTTCCTGATATGTTTTGTTGATGAAGATCAAAGGCAATTTCATTTCCTTTTCTAAAAATCGGACGAAAGACCTCCTCGTTGCTCGCAACATAATCGTGTCTAGTTGAAAATGTATATATTCATATAATTCTGTAAAGTATTACATTTGGCTGTGTATTCATCATATTGATTTTGGCGGAAAGCAGTTTTTGCTTTTGATGCCTTCAGTTTATATTTTCAATTCTCCCTGTGTGAAAGTTGACCATATATCCTCAGTCAAAATCTCATCGATAGCATATTAAGGCATTCACCTGTGACAGTCAGAATGGTTTGATCCCCTGCACCAATTAGCTCAGTTGTCAAGCACCTAACTAGAGATTTAGAGGGCCCAGGTTAGAATCCCAGTCTGGTGTATGTCTTCCGAATCATATTCTATATAGTTAAACTTACTGATCATAGGAAAAAAAGGCTTGCCATGTGTCTCTTGTGGTATTATGGGTTCTGGACACCCTGTGACATTTACTTTTTATGAAGGTACATTACGACATTGCAATTTCAACCCATTGTGAAGTTGTTTATATCGCCGAATTTGGTTGTCTATCTCTGTAATGCAATGGATATAGCTTCGGTCTGCTGACCCGCATGTCCAGCAGAGCTCTAATACAGCAGGAAATTTTTTTTTTTTTTTTTTTTAGAGATGAACTCTTTAAAAGTTTATTTTTCCCTTGAACTTTATTTCTGTTATTTTCGAGTAGAACGAACGCTAGAATTCCATATTTCTAAGAAAGAGAAGTTTGGGCTTGTATGCAAAATTTTTCCATAAGGTGTGGAGGACCCTTTAAAAGAATTCAAATTTTGTAACAATATTGACAAATCATTCCAATAAGAAACAACAACAAATACTTATATTCAGAGTTGTTATTTAGATTTTTAGGTCATGTTTTGAACACAATAATGTTATAATTTATATAATTACAACAACTTCATAACAACTTTAATAAAACAAGAACATTCTCACTCGTAAGAAAGTAAACATTCACACAATATGTATACCGTACATTATTCTACATCTTCATATGAAACAAATCAGATCACAAAATGACAATACAAGGTTCCTCCTTGCCTTTTGTTGGATGTGGGGATAAGCCTGCTCTTAAGAATTACACTTTACATGATTTTCTTGTATGTAAAAATTTAATAATGATATGTACATACAATATTTTCTATGGCAGATAAAGCACACTGCGAGACAGACATTACTTGAAATTACAGTGACTGTCTCGGAATATAAGACAGGGTGCAGCTAGAAAAAGCAGAGGTTAAATTATATGCCTCAGTTTTTACTTCTTAAAAAGTTAAACAAGTTAACCTCACTAATTAACTGATTGCAAACTCCCATGTATTAATATATTCTAAAAAAAACAAATCTACTGAAAATATTAGTAATTGACAAAATTTAAAACATTTCTGTTAAAAAGGATTACATTTGGGTCAATTTAAGCCTTATATAATCTGGTGATGCCAGTCAAGGTGAACAAGATTTACCATTGTATGTAGGAGAACAGAGAGGGTGTACAGAATTTTAAAAATGCTTGTGTTTTGAAATGTACATCGTTTCATTTGAAAAGATTACCTTATTGGTCCGGCATTTTTTGCACAGCAAAAAGTAAAGAGCCAAAAAAATCAAGAGGAAAAAACATCAAAACAAAAACAAAACATGTACCCATTTCTTGAGATGAAGGCAATTAACAGTGTTTTTCTAACTGGAAATAGCTTGTACAAGAATTGACTATTGCACTCCAATAAAAAAAAATATGTAAGAAGCAAAAACAAAATTAATATATCATTTGTTTAAGAAACAAATCTAAAAATTGAAAATGATATTTCCCTCCCAAAATACTTACTACTGTCAAGTGTATAAAAATGCACCCAGTCCATGCTCTCTAACCAATATCCCATTGGTAAGTAACTGAAGTTTGTACTTTGGCCTTTATTGAAGTAGCTATAGAGACCATAAAATTGTCCTAGCTTATCAATACACTTTAAACATTATAAATTGGAGGTAAGAAGAATGTTTTTGCTTTCTGCAAAATAAAGTATCAACAAGCAATAAATCTTTTCTTGTATTTGCAAAATCGCCATGATGAATTTGTACAAAATAAATGTGGGAAAAAATTGCACACAAATCACTACAGGAAACAGGATTATTGGACTGCTGTACAGTACATGTATTATGCAAGTTGTTTATGAAGATCATGGTGCAAAAATGATAACATTTTTTGAAAAAAAAAATTAAGAATTGATGAAGTAAGTCTACTTCAGTTGAATACATGTGCTAGTACCTGTATATGTACACACAATATTTGTGTAAATAATTTATCAAATATAAAAATGAAATTATTAATGTATGACCTTCTTTATAGCAGTAATTTGAAAAGTTTTGATTATTAAGATGTAAGGGAAAGTCAAAAAGAATGAGGAATAGCGCACTTAGTATACCATTTCGCCTACAATAAAGCGCTTTTGCAAACATCAGACATTTTCAATATTATACAATATTTAGTTAAAATACATTCAAAGAAACGCAAATTACCCAATTACCATGTTAAAAGGGTCTTAATTATCTTACACGACGTCACTAAAATCTTCAGGTTTTGTTAAGGATATATAGTAAAATAGTTAGTATGCAATAAAAAGGTGGATATTTGACTATTTGAACCACTTTAAACCCAAAGAAACTCGATTAAAATTATGTTCTACAGGTATTGTAGTACACGTTTACGTTGAATTAATTTTGGTTTAACGTGGTCTTCGTACTGAAAATTAGACAAATATTTCAATTAGTGACTTTTCTAATACAATCTTGTATATAGCCACATATATCGAAAAGACATCATATGAAAATGTTATATGCGAGGCCTAGTGGTAATGCGTAGCTCTTTTTAATTTGGCTGTTGCTGGATCGATTCTATCAAGTAGTAAATATTTTTTTTTCCTTTTCACTTAAACCATGATAAGAATAGAGTTTAAATTACATGTATCTTATCTACTGGATTTTTTCTTCAAATTCAATTTTTTAATTCCGAGTATAAGCACACTCAATATAAACAGATCTCTTCAATAACACTATACTCTATTCCACTTACATTCATTGCATTTTGATGGAAGTTATCACGGTTCAGAATATCAACTGACTTTATACACAAAGTTATATATTCATTTCTCAAAGCAGGTTTCTTGAATTTATGACAAATCAGTGGTTACAGACACCACTATAAAATCAGTGTATATGTATCTATTTTTAGTAACAGGTACTTTCCGTTCAAACACGGGTGTAGGCGAAATAATGGGGAAAGGCGCTCTACCTCTTTATTTATACTTTGGATTTGTTTTGTCCCTTTTGAAATTTTGTGTGTTTACAGTGTATTGCAGATGCAAGTTCAATAATAATGAGCCCCTGTAAATATACATGATATAGAAATGCAAGCAGATTTCTGTGATTTCCTCTGTACAATTACGTCCAGTATGAAGTTAGAATGATCTTTGATACTTTATGAGAGAGGAAGGGAGATGTGCAAAGCATTGCACAAAACAGTCAAGCAAAAATTAACAATCTACCTTATCTATTACAGAATACATGTACTCTGTACATGCGTATACTGGTATATATTATTATAACAAAATATATTCTTAAGAGTCCTTCTCTCTCCCCAAAATTATAAAGATAAAAAACAATGCAAACAGCTGTACGAAGCATGTTCATCACACAGGTGAAATATAATGGTAGATGAATTCTCCCCTACCTAGGTCATAAATACTAGATAATAATCAATATTACAACCATAACACAGAGCTGCCTCTATTTAGTCAATTAAATATATATAAATAAGCTAGAGATACTGCTATAGATGAGTAAATAATGGTTTTTAAGTTATAATCCCTGTATCAATGACCCAATTTTTTGTCTTCATCCACAAATTTCTCAATTGCCAGAGGAAAAAAACCCATAACAAATCATGACAAAAATCCCAAAACACTCAATTCCACCAATACAAACAGAACAGGGATACTATATAAATTGAAGACTTTCACACACTGTTACACACTAAAATAACTGTTTTAGTAACACTTAATTAAACAATACACTTCTGAAAAAAAAAACCATTTGTGGGTCATCATTGCAAAAATGGATTCCCTTGTGATTTATTTAGCAGATAAAAATTAGATCAGCAACATACTTCTCCAGCGAGTGACATTGTAAACTGAGATGCTTTTTAAATAAGTGGAACTGATGCTTTAAGGAGTAGTTTAAATTAAAGTACATAGTACTCAACATCTATAGTGTATATGAGATAGGTTGCACATCAAACACACATTATTCTTTGAAATGAAATTCAGAGCAATTTGCAATAAAAAAAAACCCAACCAAATAACCCTTTCTCACTCATGCAGTCCTAATACTACAAACAAAACAATTTTACATATTACATCTATAAAATGAACATCTGTTAATATTAGTATTATTACGTCCTAAACTTTTTGTGTTCAAATTCAAAACAGTGTATAAAAAATCTATGACTAAACATACAAAGATGAGGGAATATGGTATATAAAACTATGAAATCTATGGAATGGCACAAACAATGAAATCACATTATATACATCCATTGCTACAACACGTTACTATAAAACAATATCACAAACAGTCAGATCTTTTCTGTAACACATCTTACATGTTAAACTCAACAGAACCAAAAGATTACCATTCTTTCAGGAACAAAAAATATTTCAATGGAAAAATATAAACTTTAAAAATATTCTTTATCGTTAATTAAAAAAAAGTCTGCACTACCATTAACAAACATGTTTCATTTGCCAAAATGTGAAAAAACTAAAATCCGCCTATTGTCATGAGCCCTTGCCACTGGAGGCTGTAAACGACTTTACAAACTGCTGGTGATTGAAGCCAGGAATCCCCTGCAAGCTTCCTGCGGGAGGGAGAGTTACTTGATGTGGGGGTGCACTTCCTTCACCCACCTGGCTTACATGTTCTGTGTGTTGAGCATTCATGTTATATTTCAAGTTTGTCATCATATCATGTGTTCCCTGAAGATACATTCCATGCACAGGATAGCCATTTTGAAAGGGAGGGACCTGCCCAGAAGTGATTGGCCAAGGAGTTTGGGGCAGTGGTAGAGACCCCTGCATGGAAACGGGTAAAGTCGGAGTCTTGTTACTGAGCTCTGGTAACTGGTTTAGCACCACCTTCATCGGCGTAGCATTTTGTTGTGAATCTATTTTGGATTGTAGTTTTAAATCTGAGGCTGTGGAAACTACCTGCAGAACTCCTGACATGTTTGACTGGCTTCCCATTGGTCGAATTTGTGAAGATTGCAAGGCGATATGCTGAGGGTATGAATGATTGGGCAGTCCTTGACCGACACCATAACTAGGCTGTGTGTGATGGACCAATGTTTGACTAACATAACTAGGGGGAGTCTGATTCACTAATGCCTGACTAACAGCATACGCAGGAGGATTGTTCACAACATGACTTGCAGCATAGCTAGGAGGCGTCTGAAACTGAGAGTACTGTGAATTGTTGGAGTACATCACACTGTTTTGAGTGACTACTTTGTTTGGAGGAGTCACAACCTGACCAGGTATTTGGGAATAGGAAAAGGAGTTCATATTAGCACCAGTAAATGGAATATTGGTTTCCGACATAGTTGTTGTCTTTGGCAACAACTGCTCAGAGGCCGACAGACTTCGAGCAATTGCGTTGATACTTTCTTGGTCCTCTCCATTAATCATTCCTCCGAGTGCTCCACTATTTGATGTGCTTGTATTAGAACCAAATAAAATCTGTTTGAGTTGCTCTTCATCCAAATCCAGATCAAATGTTTCCAGTGTCTTTTGAGCATTGGATACATCCATATTAGCAGCAGCCAGATGCCTTTCGAGTTCTTCAAATTCTTCACTTGTAGGATTGAAGTCTCCATTTTTACCTGTTACAAATATACATTGTAAATAGTTACTTTAAAAATTTACAAATTTCCTAAATGTGGAATATCAAAATTATAACTGAAGACTTTCTTTATTTGAATAAATGAGGTTATGAGCGCTAAATAATTATTACCAAATAAATTAAATGCTTCATCTGGGAGTTTGTTGAATACATCCTGAAAATCTGGTTCTTCAAGCAGTTTTGAAGCTTGCTCCAATGGTAATTCTGAAATGAATAAATCAGTTTTGAATATTTTAAAAAATCTTAAGTAACTTGATACAGTTTCAAATTAATTTTTGAATATTTACAGAGTATTAAACGATACAATTCAAATGATTCATTATTGTGTTCTAAAAATTTATAAAAAAAGAAAATTAGATTCTGAAAAAAATGGATTTCACTTGTTTCATCATGCAGAATATACCTAAAAATTATATTAATAATTCTGTTAAATTATTAAGATGTATAAATATTTCTTACATGAAAATACCTCAAAATCAGATAAATAGTTTCCTTATCATATGTAACGCTAAAATTGATTAATTATTCTTACTGGAAAACAGACATGTTGTTTTATAATAAAAAACAAATTTTAAATTAAAAAAAAATTTATCATGACAAATAGTTATATGTATCAATACAGTGTATTGGTCCACCAAACTCTAGTAAATAATCATAGAATTACTGTAAAAACTTCATGTCACATGCCATTGTGTCCAGCCTTTATTAAATCATTAATGATCACCATCGAGTATGGCTAAAAGTACCATTATAGTGTACTTGCTTTCAATTTGTATTGATAAAAATAACAAACAAAAGACCATACGTTTGTGTATTTTGATACAATTAACCAATCGGAACTAGTTGCGAGTAACCCATTAGCAATCCTGTATTTGATTCCCATCTCAAAATAAAATCATTCTCCCCAGTTACCAATTTTCATTTTCACATTATATGAAAGTTTTTCTGCCTTCAAACACTTTAGCCCTACCTGTATTAAAGTTATCGACTCCACCCAACATGTTCTCGGATAGTTCAGACAAGGAGTTCTTCTCCTGCCTGCTGGTCACTTGAACCCCTCCTATGGCTGCCACTGGGGGACTGTTCTGAGGTTTGGGGGGTACAGTCACTGGAGACACAGTGTTCTTAATGGATTCCTCGGGCTGTGGGGTGGTGTACTGACTAGTACCCCCACCACTACTGGGCGTGGGAGGGGGAGGAGATTCTTTGACTGTCGTTGTGGCCGATACTGGCATTCCTACAAAATATCATCAGTTCGTCCTTAAAAAACTAAATTTTAAATTTCACAATTTTTCCAATCAGAATTCAAGGACTACTTTTTAAGAGAAAACTTTTAACTTTTTTGCTAGAGCACATTTTATGGTCATATCTCCAATACTTAGATTACCTTTACAAATACCTACAAAATATAGCTGAGCAAACTGACCTGTGATTCCAGTAGGCTCACTAGGAGGGGAGGGTTTCTGTGGGCGGGGTGGTTTACGTGCGTTCTTCTTCTTCTTCCCTTTGCGAGGTGGTCTAGTCAGGGCTGAAGGCTTGGTCTTCTTCCTGGCTCGCTTCTGTTTGGATTCAGAATCCTGGTCTTTTGAGTAGTTATCCTAAATATAAAATATTATAATTGTGAACATGTTTACCATAATTGATTAATACATGTACATGTACCGAAAACATTAAAACAACAACTTATTAATAAATGTATTGTCTTAATAAACATATCATTTTGGAAAGAAAATTTGAGCAGGAAATATATAGTAATTTGTGGGGAAGGTGGTGATACTAGTAACAACTATGATTATGCTCAAACATTTTTTTGTTTTGGATCACTCACCGCTTTCATTGCATGCTCCATACAAAGGGGCAGCTCATGGCGAATATCAAACACTGGAGTACAGCACTGGGTGTTGTCAGCAAACTTAGCAGTGCAGTAGTCAAACAGCTGCTGGTCAACATTGTACATTATATCTACACAGCCATCAAGGAAAATCACATACATCAACAAAGGAATTAACCCAGTTAATTGTGGTAACACTTACATGTCAACAGGTTTACCATCTTTTACAATTTACCGTGGATCAAATGCTATGGGCAATGTTGTGTAGTGACATTTTGTTGCAATGACAGACAGACAAAACCGAAACTGGGGCAATTATATACATACCGGTACAGTACATTTAATACAAAAGTGAAACGTATGTTAATCTGCATCTTTTCTTTTTCATGTTTTTATGTAAATCACATGTATACAAGTTTATCTCAGACTATGAAGCTGGCATCTGTACCAGAGGCAGATCCTTATGAAGCACTGGAAATTTTCCTGTGGTGCAAATTAGTTCACTATGGCGCTAAATACCTTATCAACAAGCATACCTTTGCAATTGAACATGGCATCTGGTCTCCTCATGATCCTAATGTAAATTAGATACACATCAAGATTAATTTTTTTATGCTAGACACAAAGAACCAGAGTCTATCTAGAACAGAAAAGGATACGAGACATACAATGGTTTGTGAAGGGAAGGACAGGGTTTTTACACTGCTCCTCGTTATCAGACTTGTAGCTACATTGCCGCCTCTCAAGTCCCCGCTTCTTAAACCTGTCAATATACAAGCAAACCTGGTGTGTGGTTTACTGCTGAACTAGCAAGAAATAAATTGTCAAGATATTTCATGTTTATATTATCTTGATTAGAGAAATTATTTTTTTAGCTTTACATAATACAATTACATGTCAACAATGTTACCACCATATATATGACCGTATCAAAATAAGTTTACTGTCCATTGTAATAATATAGCATGGTACCCAATTTATATTATATAGAGAATTATATAGAATCTATATATTAGAGAAAATGTTTTATTCTACCTGTCAACTGTCTTATTTTGCTGACGCATCATTTCCTTGACAACTGATACAGTTGCCTTGGGTTCCTCTTTAGAGGCTTTTACAAGGGCAAGCGTGGTTTCATTTTTAGAAAGTTGTTGTCTGTTATTAGACTTGTGAGACTTTCTATATTGGAAACACCTCCGTCGTAAACGCGCCCTCAACAATGCTAGTTTGGTTGTTCTAAGAATATCTGCAGCCCTGAAAAGTATTAATGAACAAATGAAATTTAAATACGTGGAATCTAAGATGTTTTGAGTACACATAAATTAATTCACAAATAATGGAAAAAAAACTTCCACAACAGAATTCTGTCATCATCAATATACAGAAATTTTTTTCTTATCAAAAATATAATAACAACTTTAAATCAAATTCAATACCTGTATATGAAATACTGAATTCAATTTTTGAGATACAATTCTTAATAATGTGCTGTCTTGTGTGCATAATAATCTTTCTTGATAAAATAGCTTATAAAATCACTCACTTCCTTGTTTAGAATACATACATGTATGTTTACTTTTTCTACAATTTTTTGGTGTTATTTCAGTTGACTCTGATAAGCACAAACATAAAGTTTGATAAAAACCTCCTTTCTTAGAAAATGATAAAGAGATAACTGTTACACCTAACATCACTTGCATTATATCCTGTAAACCCCAGCCGCACATGTCTAATTAAAACTATGCTAAGCTTTTAATAAACAGAACCTTTCTCATGCAATTTAAATCAAAGTACTGAAGTACTGACGGGAGTTGATTTTATCGATTAATATTTTTTTTAAAATCAACGATATGTTATTTTGCATGGCAAGTAGTTTCCTATATCTTATATGTATTTGACATACGCACATTTTTATAATATGAATTATCCGACAGGAATTTCGTGAAAACCCCATAGAATCATGTTGTATATATTCAAAGAATTAATTCCATCAAACTACGTATCAGTAATCGAAATTTTTCTGAAAAACTGTATGGATCCAAGTAATTCATACAACCAAACGCTCGGCTATCTCCGTTTATCTCCGACAAGCAAGAGAGACTCTCTGCGTGTCGGAGATTTACGGAGACAGCCGAGCGTCTGGTTGAACGAGACTACATTGCACTCTGGCGTAGGAATACATACAATGTACGACTACAAAAAATATATAAGTTGATCGTACCCTTTGAAATCTGACTATTTACAAGGTATCTCTAAATAACTTTCCTTGAAAAACAATGTTTTAGAGTACATTACATCAAATATATTGATCAAGAACTAAATGTTGTCAGCGGTGTTGATTTGTGCTTAGGTCCAAACACTGTTTCACTTTCGGTTTACCCGAGTAACTGCATAGGAGAGTTGATTAAAATCAACTCCCAACAAGCCACTGTGCTTCATTGAAATTTGTTGGAATGTTTTCCTAACTGTATTGAGGCAGTTTACACTTTATCAACTTTGAAGCATTTCATTAAAAAGTATAAACTGTTCCAACCCAGTTGTAGTAAAAATTGGGTAGCTATTGAATTCATTCCTTATAATTGAATTTTCTGCTATCCAGTGTGTAGTAAATAAAGCCATTTGACCCTAAATTATTCAAAATTTAAATGTAATGTCAAGCCAATTGATACCTTTTTCACTAATTTTTCAGCCAATCAAATAAAACGTTACAACCAGAATTAAATCATTACATATGAACTTACTCCTCCTCATCCTCCTGCATTTCCTCGTCTGAAGAAGGGGAGAACCAGTCTGGTTGCCATGACACTACGTCATCACTGTCAGAGTCACTGGTGTCATCAGATGAATCAAAGCCTGGAAATGAAAACTACATCTTAATATTTCTTACAGAATTTGAAAATGGATACAATATACAAAGACAATTCAATCAATTCATTATACAAACACAATAAAAAATTGCATTGATTTTTTTCTTCATTATTTTGAGAAATGAATGAAACAAACATCTAGGTTCACATCATTATGAACAGACAATATATCCCACCTGCACCAACAAGATCATGGTTTTCTTTCTTCCGTTTCACAATATCCTGGTAATAGTCCAGAACTTCGTCCTTCTTGAACTTTTTCTTCAATACAGCGTTGTTATCACTTTCCATCTTAAATTTGTGAGGTCGTGTAATATCTTTTTCAGGGAGATCTTTTATCACATTGGAGCCATACAGAGTTTGTGTAGAATTCTTGGACTTGATAGTTTTCACGGGCTTACTTTCGTATGGTGGTGGCGGGGGAATATCTTCCTGAGGTGCCCCAAACACAGGTTTGGGTTCCACTTTAATTTCTGGCATTGAGGTCAATGAGGTGACTGAGGGAGGATATCCTAAGGCTACTGACTGTGAGTATGAAGGGGGAGGGGGAACAGGCGGGGGTTGCTGTTTACTTGGTATCATTGTATTAAATTTTTCATTTTCCTGAATGTTTTTCTGCTTTGGAGTTTCACCTCCCAAAGGAGAAACCTTGTTTTTCACAGAATTTTGTGTGGACAGATGAGCAACAGTATTACTGAGAGGTAGAGATGTTGATCCCACATGATTTTGTATTTGTTCTTGTGGAATTGGAAAACTATTTAGTCCCATTACCATCTCAGAGCTGATAAAATCTTTTGGTAGTTTTGGCACCGAGTTGGGCATTCCAGGTAGCAATTCCAATGGCATTCCATGGGGGATTCCTTGAGGAAGAAATCCTTGGCCTGGAAGATTGAAATTTGTTGTTGATTCCGGGAGACCATTCACACTCTGTGGCATTATATATACAGGAAGAGAATTTCTTTTATGACTAATAGAATTTAGAATTCCTGGTGTTTGCTGACAAGGTGAAGTTTCAGTGGAGCTACTTGGCACTGTTCTGTCAATGAAGTTATAATGGTTAACAGCACTTAATGAGGATGAACTATTAAAGTTATAACATGGAGATTGTGACTGAGAATTTGATTCTTGGTTTCGTTTTAACTTGTCTTTGATTCTGTTCTGAGCAATTTTGGTTTGTAGTCTGTTCATTGTTCGAGAGCTTTTGGCCTTTCCCTTCTCTTTGATTTTGTTTCCAGTATCAAACTTGGGTTTAATTTTTTCCAGTTTTTCAGCAAGCTCTGGGTAGAGTTTGGCAATGGAGGACACACCCATTCCCCCATCTCCTGGGGACTTTGAACCATGTGAACCCTGAGATCCGACTGAGAGGGGGGCCTCATGATAGGGACTAGATGAGGGAAGAATAGTATTCACTGTTGTTTTGGTTTTCTCCTCACCACCGGGATCAGGAAAAGCGTACGGATCATCTACATCCTCTGTCTCTGCATTAAATACATCACTTTTTAAAACGTTACTTAATCTTCTGAGATCATTTCCAGGAGGGGCACAGTTGATTTTGCTTGAGTTGAATCTGGACACTCTATCCTTGAAAGGTAGCTTTTCTCTTGGGACCATGGGCATCTGCTGCACTGTGGGTTGTTTTGGGGGCTTTTGTTTCTTTTCTTTCTTTGGTAGCATTCCCAAGACTTGCATGTGATTGTTGCAATATCTGTTGGTAAATGAAAAAAAATATATATACTAACTAGTAACTACATATACAATGATTGAAAAAAAAAAATCAATTTAGAAGAACAAATCATCAACTGGGTATGAATAAAAACTGCTTTAAGTCACTACACTTAAGAACAAATATAGTATTATTTAATTGACCATGATAAAACATCTTTTTAAAACATCTTTTTTCCCAAATTAAAGTCAACTTTTTTCTATGGTTTGTTTGAAAAGCATTTATTAAAGAATACCTACTCTCGTTTTTCATGAAGAGGGATTGCCTGGGTACACATTTGTTTACTGGACTTGGCCACATATGCACATCGCCTGAATGGTGCTGTGGGGTCCTCCAAAATGTGGCGTACACAGAAGCCATATCCATTGAGGCGGTGCTGATTACATACTTTGGCACTAAATGAACATAAGGGTTTGTGATCAGCTCCAGATGTATAGTGAATGTTTTTGCCTTCATACATTATCTCCAAAACGGAGGGAGTTGAAACTTTCTGTGAACTCTGAAAGAAAAAAAAACCATTGAATTAAAAAAAGGTATCTTTTATTTTCTTAGTACCAAATTAATACATTTTCTTTTGAAATGGCATTACTAGTCTAAGACTAATTCTTGCAAAGTACCTTTACTTGCCAAAACATTGAAGTCAATATATCAGCATATTAAATAATGTGGTTGCAAGAAAAGGAACTTAGCAAAAACTGATCTAATGCCAGTACAAGTATCACTTTTAATGTCGGACAGGTAACATTTTTTCTCTAATTTAGCTCCAATGACCAAGATAAATTCAAATGTAAGAAATAATTTTGGTTTCACCTGTCAGTCAAATTACAATTAACAACAAAGTATAATTAAGATCACTTAGTACACTGAATCTAATGAATCAGCAGTTATGATTTCTTGTAAACATCGATATAAAGAGAATGTGAAAAATAATAAAATACTACGATGCAACTAGAATTTCCTCTGTTCCAAAATAAACCAGAATGCAGAAACTACCACGAATTGTATGGTGTGTATCAAATAATAAACTATCAAAAGTATTCCATCATTTTTATAATTTATAAGCTAAGTATGAATTTACACAATATTTTATATGAAACAGCTTTTATACGTTCAACACGACAATGTAAACATTGCTACCGGAAGCAATGATACAGTGAAATATATAGTAAATAAATTCAAAATACATAGATTTATAGCTATGTAATGATATAAACTATGAACCGTATGAAAATAATCTGTTTCATACAATTTATATTTCTAAAATCATACTTAAAATTGATCGATTTTCTTTCACTTTTCCATACTTTCGTCGTTAAAATTTTACATTTAATTTTTATGTTCAAAATTAAAAAAACCTAGTTTTCATTTTTAATAATCTACTTGTTAACACTTTGGTTTACAAGTAATTGTACATACCTTCACATTGTGTTGGTAATGTTGATTATTTTGTTCCTTCTAATTCTATTTCAAGATAATTGCAAATGTCTTCCATCAAAATGGCTGCCGATATATTTCTGTAAACTATGAATATTTATTACAGGTACTGGGGTACCAAAAGGGAATGTATTTTGCGATTGTGCAAAACAGCAGTTTATAATCTTTATAAATATTGTTTTTAATGTGTGGATTTTACAAGAAATAGTTTTGAGCAATAAATCTTACTTTCATGCAAAAATAAGTTTTATTCACGCTCGCAAAGGATAGGATGTAGTGGATATGTTACACGAATTTTGATTGGTTCTTCTATGATGGGGTACCGAACAGGGCTCTTACACCAAATACGCATTTTGATTTAAAATATCCTTATAGGTGAAAATACTTATTAACAAATTATTATAAACTATATGTATATGTTAATTTAGACCCTAGCTACTGGACGCCACCGTGTATACTTTGACGTCGTCATGACCAGGAACGGGCACCGCCTGATCTCAATTAATCTAGTATATCGATATTAACGTTACAATATTAATAATTTCTGGCTATAACAGAGAACAGATTTATGTCCAAATTTGAAAGTATTATAACATTTGAAATAATTTAACGAATTTTTTTTCATGAATTCAATGTAGAGAATATACGAATATAATTAATTGGGTTTTGTCAGTTTTTATAAAAAAGCGTTTACTGTTACAACAGTTTATATGAGTATAAATTTGGTAGAGCTCTCCTTATAATTCAGATTTCTGTTATTTAGTCATACATGGCGTTAAATTTAAAAAAAAAGATATATCCATGACGTTAAATTTAAAAAAAAAAAAGATATTTCTTTTTATAGTAAGACTATTCCCTGCACAATAATTTATTGTTATATAGTACAGAGGATAATCAAATTATAACAAGAATAGATATGGGTTACCCCATATCCAAGATATTCGACTTATAAATTACTTGAATTTTCACTGTGCTCAGCCGATCTCTTAAGTTAAAATCACTGAACTTGTTAAGAAACTGACGTATATAGTTCATGTTCGTATTAAATACTGCCACCCGTCATTAGCAAACGTCTGTCAGAAATTTGGTGCAGGTGTTGCGTAACCATTCCGTCGTTTAAAAAAAAAAGAAAAGAAATAACACACACTCATACACAACAAATAATTAAAAGAGATTGTGTGATAACTAACGAACAATAATCGTGAAAGTAATATAATTATTGTAATAATATAAGCAATATTCATTAGTGAAAAAATTGTCAATCGAAGAATGACCTATATTTTCCTGAAAAAGACTGAGGAGGCAGCTAGCGTAGGAATATGAATACTTCACATTTACATTTCTTGGGGTGGGGTGTTTTTTCAAAATAATTTTACGTAAATTTTGTTTTCTTCCACGTATTACATATACATCGATATTCTAAACATTTATTGTAATGTTGTATCTGCTGATCATGAACAGAACTATATTTTGCAGCGCAATTGTGTAAAGAGTACCTGACTTTAGTAATATGTCTTGAATAGATAGTAGGCACTGATCGAATATATTAAAAAAGAAATATTTTAATGTCATGTTCCTGTGCATTGAGTCTAGAAAAATAAGACATTTGTATTCTTAAAAAACCCCCACAAAATTCTACAAATCTTTTCATAACGTCAATCGGATTGATACGTTTTTGACGTTAGTCAGGCAACATTCTTTATACGATATTTAAACTATTTATTCAGCCAATCAAATAGAGCATTACAACCAGAATTAAATTATTTGTGTTTAAAAAGTATTTAAATTGCATCTTTTTCCAGACATTTTTTCTAAAAATACATCGAAACATTCAAAATGTACAATTTGACCTAGTTTTCTAGGACCATGATATCATTAGGATCCGCCACCTTTTTTAACAGCCAACACGAGGTGACGTTTGATTTTAAGGTTACAACAGATCCGCTATACTAGGATATCCTCCCTTCTGCAATCACACGACCTTACAACTTCCGATGGAGTTGCCTCCAATCAATTTACCGTCGATTCGATATTTTGTGTAGATTATGAATTCCGTTCTTATTTTATATACTGTGATTTTGTCATGTACATCTGAAGGTATTTATTTTATTCTTGATTTTTAATTTAAATATCATAAATTTTACTGTTCCAGTAAAGATATCTCTTTAAAAAATTGAATTGCACCATTTCTAAACCGGCCATTCTCTATTTCTGTTTTCAGCTGTATCCCAAACATGCGATTGCACTACACAGGGTATGTAGCGTTTTTTATTTAAGATTTGTTTTTAATTATTAAAATTTCGGAACTATGATACACATTGATAGTTTTTGTTTTGAGTAATGCATGCATTGAATATTAATTGGAATTATATTTATAAGTCAAGTTCTGTAAATTGATACCAGCTCCTGTTTTTCTGTTTTACTATATATAGACAATGGACTGAGTGTGATGTCTATGGCTTTGATAGGAGTGTTAGGGCTCCTGATTATAGTGGTCACAGCACTCGCTATAATGGTGGTCAAACTCAGGTCAGTATCCGTCTGTCTTCATGCCAAACAATAAGTGCTGAGCAGTTTCTAATCATGTCTGATATAATCAGTATACTTGTAACAAAGAGTGATTAGAACATATTTTTTTATTGAATAAATTCAATAAGGATTAGGAAACCGGCATAACCCATGTGTATCAAAGATGAATATAGAGAGAATTTGTAAAGACAACTTTGAAATCATGATGAAAATCCTGTAATGTTGATACAAGTAGCCCCAGTAACAGTGTACAAAATCACTGCATATAATTGCCTATAACTGATCATCATTATTATTGAAAATATGATTTAACTGTTTCTCCTCAAATAACCCCTACTGCCATTCACTTTCTCCAGAATTTTGCAAATACATTCACTAATTAAATGTTATTTTGAAACAGCTTTTCTAAAAGAGCGCCAATGCGTCGACCGAGGCCATCGGAGAGAAAGAACCATTCTAGAAATTCCAGAAACAAACAGCAGAACACCACAATGGAGCCGAGATCGCAGCCCGTGCTGTCGGCCCTCTACGCCGAGGCCGAGACGCCTCTGACGAAAAACGTGCGCATGGCAGACGATGCGTCACAGCATTACGCAGAGGCGGGGAGCACAGGGCATTACGCTGAGACGCAAGCGTTCGCGGTAACGGACGAGCCAAAACAAACAACTGGCGTTAAACGAGGAGGGAAGTATGGCTACTCAACTGTAAATAAGGCTGGTAACAAAAAGAAGAGCAGTGACCATGCTAGTAAATCCTCCACGCTCCCTCGTCACCTACCGAGCGACAATGTATACATGCCCCTGACAGAGGGAGAGTATGACCACTTGAATCAACCGAGACCCAAGAACTCGATTCCAAACGAGAACCAGACAAAGGGAATCAAGCTAATTCCATATCAACAAGTTAGTTTAAGGAGAAAGAAGGAACCCGAGATTCCGTACGATGTGCCACGAAGTCATAAGAATAATTTAAATTCGCAGGAAACGTACGACGTGCCACCATCACACACGTCACAAACGTCAGAGGCCCAAGAAACGTACGATGTGCCGCCTTCATCTTCTTCTCAAAACCATACCGAGGCTCAAGAAACGTACGATGTCCCGGGGAGTAATACGCCGCTCAATGACTACGACGCTCCCAGGAGCAACGTTACCTCTGCTGTCAGTACTCAGTTGATGTACGACGTACCCCCACCGTCTAACGAGCGGGCCTTCCCCGGGCAGATGATGTACGATAGGCCCCCACTGATCCCCACAGCTCTGTCAGGCGTCTACGATGTCCCAAAGTCACAGAAAAACAGCCCCAAAAATAGCCCGAAATCCAGTCCCAAACTGGGAAACGTTATAAATAAATGACACTCTAAATCGCTCCTTGTTTATTGACACACGAACTGAAGGAACGTCGAAGTAAATGTTATAAATGGGTAATTTTGTGATTTTTCTACTGGATCTCACCAACAAACTTACTGACGCTACGGATATATTATATCTTGTACAGTTAGGACCTATATGAAATTCTTATCAATATTTGTTACCATTTGAAAAATTATAAAAATGATTTTATACACCACTCTGATTTTATCTTTTTAGTGGATTTACGACAAGAGCACCACCAATAAAACAAATTTCCGGAAATGACGTTATATTGATCATTTTTTTATTTCAAATTCTAATTACATTTAGATTTATCTAAACTTGTAAAACAAATGCAGAATGATTAAGGTTTTTATAAATTGAACATAAAAAATTGGAGCCTCGATCTCTTGCCATTAGTCAATATTTGAAAATGGTCGTATATTTACTAGGTAATTTTACTAGGTTACTTTGAAGAAATTTTTTTAGATGGTGATTGTATTCCAGCAAACAAATGAAAATAAGAGACTGTGGGCTCAAGGAAATGTTTGATTAAAGTCCCTTTATACTTGATTGTTTATTGAAAATCAACTATTGTATGCAGATTATAAGAATTCAGTCGTGAACAATGGGTAATTTAAAAGTTAATATGGTATTAGTTACACAATACAAAGAAAAAATAATTATTGTCCATCTCCATTGACAATGGTAATAAATGAATACCCGTGTTATTAAATACTGATACATATTATGCGTGGATCTAGAGGAGGAGTCGGGAAAATTCTAATTTCTTAAATTCATATAGTAAAATTAGCGAAAATATGCATTGGACCCCCCCCCCCCCCGGCAAGCATAAATATCCCTCGGACCCCCACTGGAAAAATTTTCTGGATCCGTGCATGCATATTATGTTCCGCAAAAAGCAAATAATTTTCGCAACAGAAGAATATACCGGTGTTTACCGATACAAAAATTATGTTCAAAACAGATAAAACTTCATTTTTTCCCCGTTCATATATTAAATACAACTACTAGAGATTTATACAGTTACAGAAGAGCGAAATGGAAAATAAATTACTTATGGCATCGCGCAACAGCATTAGATTTAAAGATAAATCAAATTTAGAACGTAAAGGAAAACAATAGCGTTTCAATTATAAGTTCTTTTATAGGCAGCAGTTATATGTTATATTCCAAGACTCTTTAGTTGATGATATTGTAAACATGGTGTTGCTTGCTTATGATTCTTCAAGATCTACCACATTAGTTTGTTTTTGTTTTTTAAACAAAACAATGTCTAACTTTCAGATATCAGCAAAATTTCGAATAGATTCATGTTCAGATATGTTCAAATAAATATGAGTAATATTTGGCAGAGGAAGACTAATCCCTACATGCAATAAAAACTAAGATGGAAAGGGCTTCATTTCGTTTAAAGCCTAGCAAATAGTGCAGATAGATTAAAATGTTATTTTTCATTCATGTTTTAGAAAAGGTATCAAATAGAACATTTTAAAAAATCAAACTCTTAACGTTGAATTATCTTTGAATTGTGTTAAAAATAAAGAATTTTTTTTCCTGTTTACAAGGAATATAAAATACTCAGAAGCATTCATGAGACCACTATACGTAAACTTTGTTTTAAAAATAAAATAATCTTTCAAATAGCTAAATAAAATAATGCAAAAATTGTCAAAGACAAACATAAGTTTATAAAGTTAAAAGATTTTATGAATGTTTTTAAAACATCTAACTTAAAATCTAATTCAAATACATGTAATGATGAATCCTCCAACACATTACATATGTGTCTAGGATCTTAACTCAAAATCGTTACACAATAAAGAATAATCTTTTATTAATACTGACGCAGAAAATGAAACGAACATCATCACCTTAAAAGTGCGTCAGACTCAAACAAGCAACGAAACCAAGTGTAGCTATTGGAATTATTAAATTATTGAAATAAAATGTAATTAATGAACCATACAAAACATGTTTCGTTTTTTTAATATATATTTTTTTTTATAAGAAGAGCCTATCTAATGAAGAAAAATAATCTTACTAATATATTTCACGACAAAATAAAGATAGAAACGCTTGCATAACTTTACGGATGGCGAGTTGATTGTAACTTCCTACTGACCAGTCACGTGACTAACAAAAACTGACAACCGGACTTTGCAGAGGACCACAACAATTCAATATTTGTCTTCATCAGGAAAAGAAAAATGCTCTTTTTCTTCCTTTTGGCTTCTGTATGTCCGCTTCTTGTGAAAGGTAAGTGATGATGTTTAGCATTGTTTTTGAAAGTTGGGGGGGGGGGGGGGGGGGGGGTGACCCCTTACTTGACAAAACCTCAGAATCTTAAATTCCTAATCCGTGATTGGGGGAGGGGGAGAGGGGTGGCCTAGTATCTTAAAATTTCACTTTTATATCAACATTTAATGAAAATTTTAAAAAGTGGATGGGGGCAATTCGCTTAAATCTCTCTCTCTCTCGCTCTCTCTCGCTCTCTCTCTCTCTCTCTCTCTCTCTCTCTCTCTCTCTCTCTCTCTCTAAGCGCGATTATTTAAAAAAAATAGCTTACAAAAAAAAAGGTGGTGATTCCCCCGGTTGCTTCGTGTCCAATATATTAATTTTGAAATGAATGTTGCTGAATATAAAAAAATTAGTTGTGTTGTCCAACTTGTTAAACAATGCAGATAAATAAATAAGGAAAACTTTAATATTCTTAAAACAAGCCTCTGAATTAAAAATAATACAAGGTTATCAATTCACTGTAGGTTAATGTTTCATATATTTGATAAAGGACTAACAGCAATACCATATTGTACAGAAAAAAATAATATTCTATTTCACCCAAAAATAGATAATTTTATTTTTTCTCTGAATTGATGTCTTAAAGCTGAAAAATAAGAGCCCCCCCCCCCCTCCCGCCAAGCCATATAGGGTATTTTTCATACCCCTGAAACAAAATAAAACATTATGATACAAATTGAATATAAAGCTGATTGCCATGGGAACCAGCTGATGGCGGGAGATGGTATGATACAAAGTGAAGGCTATCCGGTGAACTACGGCAGTAATCTGAACTGTTCATGGACTATCCGGGCATCAGCGATGGAGCAGGTTATTCTCACATTTAGTGACGTCATGTTGGAAGACTGCGAGTTTTGTAACTGTGATTACATTCAGGTAAGGAAAATTTGTGGAGAGGAAAGGGAAAATTTAAATGTATATTAATTTTTGTAAAAAATTAATTAAAAAAAACCCCCAAAACAAAAAAACAACAACAAAACAAAACAAACAAACAAACAAACAGTAGTTCTCATTTTTTTTTCTTAATTATAATTTTCATTTTTGAATTTGATAAATTTTCTATTTCTGAAGTTCTTTTGAAGTGTAATGAATCGCAGTCGTATACTGACATGTCACTTAATTTAGAATAATATACCTATAAAACTTTAAAAACCCCACAAAAAACAGGTACGAGATGGGCCTGACCCCTCCAGCCCAGTTATTGGGACATACTGTGGGGAGAACCGTCGGTCGTTCTCTGTCATGTCATCGGGGGAGGCCCTCACCGTGGTGTTTGTGACGGATGCCAGCAACGAGGAAGGGGGTTTAACTGGATTCAGGGCCAACTACACCTCCATGCCCAGTAAGACTCCAGAATCTTTATAACAAACAGGAACTCAATGCATGTATATGTAGTGAAAACAAAATAATCCGTTAGAAAAGGAACCCAAAAGTCCTTATATATTTAGTCAGAAGATTGTCTTGTGGCATTCTACATGCTAGACTCTGAACAGATTCAAATTGGAGGGTTGTCTTACCGTGTGACATTTTTACATACAAGACTGCAAATGGATAAAACTGTAACATTTTGTGCTAAATGCATAAAAAGTTCAATGTTCATAGTTAAGTTGACTCAATGATTTATCTTTCTCTGTAGAATGCGGAGGGAACTATACAACGATGAATGGCACAATAATATCTCCGGCTGATGTAAACAACATGTATCCAAACAACGCCGACTGTGTGTATCAGATCACCGTTCCTGCCATGTACACCATCTTCTTGAAGGTGGACAGGCTGATTCTGCAAGACAAATTAGAGAACACTGGTTGTTCTGATTTTCTAGAGGTGAGAACAATAATTATTAAATTAGGAGAATATGACTAATGCATTTATAAGAATGCTACACCAAGTTGAACTGTGTAGGAAAGAAAAACGCAACAGATAATATGCAATTAATAAATGTCATCATGTTTTAAAATTTTACCTTCTCTTTCAATTTCGATATGATAAAAACTACGCACCAAAAATGTATCTCGTATGTATGGAAAGCCGTATGGTACCCCCACATTATTATTATATTTTACTATATAGATAATATTAATGCAAATAATGGTCATATTCAGCTGAAGGAGACAGCGATGGGAACAGATCTAGGAAAGTATTGCGGGGAGATGGACAGGTTCAGCGTGATTACGTCACAAAACACCATGTTGGTCAGGTTCTCATCTGACAACACCACAACGTCACAAGGGTTTACCGTCTTTTGGGATGCCATAGGTACACTAAAACTAATTACGTCATAACAAAGGTGAAACAGTGATTCCCAACATGATTCCAAGATCAAATCAACACACCCCTGACCTGTAACATAAACTTTGAACTGTATTGAAAACAATGATTTTTTTACCCTACTTTTAGAAAACACAAGGCAATATACGGACCCGACTGGGATGATAAGTTCTCCTAGTTTTGGCGGGCTGTACCCATCCAATGCCAACATTACCTACATCATCACGTTACCTGCATTCAAACAAGTGTTCCTAAAGTTCTCGGTCTTTGACTTGGAACCAGAGACTGTGCAAGACGTGGTGGGCATGCCGGGACAAAACTGCGCTGATCTACTAGAGGTACATTCATTATGATATAGATGTCTTCGATATAGCTATATAAATATAGTTGTATTACGCGCATAAACGTAATCTTTACAACGAATTTTGTCTAAAAATACGCGAAAACATAGATTTTTGAACTTATTTTAAGTATATATCACAAAATATTAGAAAAAAATGTGCTTATGATTTCTGGTAAGTAGTGCGACCTGTTTCATTTTTTTTAAAAAATATTTTGTTCTTAAATTATTTTATACAGATATATGATTCTTCTGGCCGACTGGAGTCTTACTGTGGACTAAGGAACCCGTTTAGCATTCTATCGATGAACAACAGCATAACTCTAGTGTTCAAGTCTAACTTAGCAATAAATCGGCGGGGATTCGTAGCAGAATACGAAACAATAGGTTTGAAATTATTACAGACAAACCATGCTATTCAGCATTGGCAAATTATTATTAAATATTTTCTATCGAATTTTTTGTCTGCCTTAACTCAAATGTACATTTTCATTCTTCATATTTTACATATAAAGGACAATATCAACGGTTCTGATTTATCGCCAACCAGCAAACTTAAAAAAAAATGAACATAATACGTTTATTTTGTGAGGTTGAAATGCATGAATAAGTTACAAGATGACCGATATGGAGATGGTCTATTTTTATTTTGAAATGAAATACATTACGAGTTTAGAAATATAAATATACTGATTGATTTCATTTAGAATCAAAAATACTAGATATCAATTAATTATATTGTAGTTTTATCAACCTATAAATTTGCTGTTATATAATTAACAGAAAGGAATACTATGTTCACGGATTACAATGGATTAATAACACCTCCCCAGTATCAAGGGATGTACGCACACAATCTAGACAGCAACTACACCATCACCAGGCCCCAGAACGAACCCATCCTGCTAACCATTCTTAATTTCGAAGTCCAAGAACCAGTCAATGGCACATGCCAGGATTATTTACAGGTAAACACCAACATCTATTTATGATTTTTTTTTTTTAAAAATCAGGTATAATTAACATTTTTATTGTGAATATAGAATTTAAATTTACATGAGATGACAAAGTGAATATAAAAACGATTAGAACCACAGTAAACAAGCTACGTTTCACAAAAGGTCTTTTCTTTGTTTTACTTATTTAGAATAATTGATAACTGTCTCTGTTACTTGTGCTTGCCAACAGATAGGCACTGAGACATTATGTGGGGAACATAATCCAAAGACGTACATTTTCTACGGATCGACTAGCTTCAGATTCAAGTCGGATTTTTTTCTATCTGGTGCAGGGTTTCAAGCCCAGTACGACGGTAAATAACCCAAAATCCATTGAATAAAGAAAATGTTAATGGAAAAGATTGCGTATTGTATAAAAATAATTCAGAAATCAACAAGAAATGAAGCAATGGCAAAATATACGTGTAAACGACTTGCAAAAAGTTAAAAAACACATGTGTACATGAATCACAAATTAACTAGAGTTGTTAATAAACGGAAGAAAATCCGAAGTTAATTGGATATCATCTTTATTAACCTTTTCCAAACTTTACCAAAACAAGAATTTATTTGAGAATTCTTTCTATAAACAAAACCCTGTTTTGGGGTGGAGGGGACATTTTTCCAGAGTTCGGTAGACAAGAATGTCTGTGTTTTTGTCTGTAGTCTGTAACACTACCATTATGGAGGATTCTGGCGTTCTCCGCTCCCCTGGCTATCCGGCGGTCACGTACGAAAACATCACGTGTATCTACTCCCTTAGACAGACCTACCACAGAACGTTTGACATAGTCTTCACCAAATTCGATCTTCCCTCTAAAGTCAACGGAATGTGTGACAACTATGTCAAAGTAATGCATATTTAACATATTCCTTTATTTTTATGACTGTGTCTCCTTTTTCTCCATTTCTATATATACACGTGCATACGGCCCACGTGACTTTCCAATTCTATTTAAATGCTAGACTAAGTATAATTAAAAGTGGATGTCTGACAGACACTGTTGTGTCATGCAAGCATTCAAAATAAATGTATTAAGTTGTACATTGAAAATTTAAGCCGATGATCAGTATGATCGAATGATAGCTGATAACTCGATAAATTCATATTTTAAGTATCTATTTTTAAGCTTTTTATCTACTATATTTTACCAGATAACTGATCCGCACAGCGGAGACATAGAAGTACCGACCATGGAGGGAGGTCAGATGATGAAGGAAACCATGCTCTGTGGGAACAGAGCTCCTTTTAACGTCACAGTTCAAGCCAGGAATATCAGAATTACTTATGTCTCTGCCTCCGGCAACAACACAATGGGTTTCAACATGAATTTCAATATTACTGACATACGTAAGCAATTAGCTCTTCTGTGTTCCTTATTTTGTTATATATGTCAAACTTTCTTCTTTTTAAATATGTCCAAGTTCCTTATATTGCAATATTTTAAGTTCCATAATTAAACAATTTGTTCAAGCCCCCTTTATTTTGAAGTTCCCTTTTTAGCTCACCTGAGCCGAAGGCTCAAGTGAGCTTTTCTGATAAAAATTTGTCCGTTGTTTGTCGTTGTCTTCGTCATTGTCGTCGTTGTTAACTTTTTCACATTTTCATCTTCTTCTCCAGAACAGCTTGGCCAATTTCAACCAAACTTAGCAAAAAGCATTATTGGGTAAAGAGTATTTAAGTTTGTTCAAATGAAGTGCCGCGATTTCTTTAAAGGGGAGATAATTTTGAATATTGAAAATTTGTTGGTATTTTTCAAAAATCTTCTTCTCAAAAACTATTTGGCAAGAAAAGTTAAAACTTGCGTGGAAGTATCCTCAGGTAGTTTAGATTCAATTTTTTAAATCATACGGTAATTCCCAGAGATAGGGTGAGGCCACAATGGGGGTGGGGTGGGGTGTCTAATTTTTACCTAGTAATAAACAGTGAAAAACTTTATAAAAAATGGTCTTCTCAAAAACCATTTTGCCAGAAAAGCTGAAACTTGTGTGGAAGCATCCTCAGGTAGTGAAAAAATCAAGTTTGTTCAAATCATATTCACTGGGGGTAGGGTGGGGCCACAATTGGGGGGATGTAAAATTTTTACATAGGGATATATAGAGAAAAATATTTAAAAATCTTCTTCTCAAAAACAATTTTGCCAGAAAATTTGTAACTTATGTGTAAGCATCCTCAGAAAGTAGATTCAAGTTTGTTCCAATCATGATCCCCAAGGGTAGGGTTAGGCCACAATGGGGTCAAATTTTTACATTAAAATAAATAGAGAAAAAACTTTTGAAAATCTTATTCTCAAAAAATGAAACATCAAAAGGAGCTCAATTTTTAAAATTAAGAATATGTGAAGAAAAAAAATTGAAAATCAAATACTCTACCATTATAGTTGTGTAGATATTCTGTATTTGAAACTTTAAAGGCGGTCTAAAGCTTTTCTGATCTGTTATGGCTATTGTGGCTCAGGTGAGCGATGTCTCACCTGGGCCTCTTGTTGCAATATATTGAAGACCCTTCTATTGCAACGTGTTCAAGTTTCCTTTTTGCAATGTGTTCAAGAGCCTTTCTATTGCATTGTGTTCAACTTCCTTTTCATTGCAGTACTTTCAAGTTCTTTTTTTATCGTTGTATCTTTGTTTTCTATAGCAACCACCACCACCCCGACCACTACCACCATGACCAACCGACCAACCACGCCCACCACTCAAGCCCCGCCCACATCATCAACACCAGGAGGTACGAAATTATAACGTCATGATAATTGACAGTTCAACTCAATTAACTGTTAAATCATTTAAATTTGCGGGGGTCAAATTGGTGTACTATTTTTTTTTTATTTGATATTTGTTAAGACGTAATTTCATAGATTTACTTGTACCTATATACCGTAGAACAAAGACTGTAATTGGTTGAGGATGTTGACTCGTGAATGAGAAGTACGTACGACATCAACGAAAATTGAGGCATCACGAATTCTAATGATTCCACAGGAAACATTAAACATCTTAATGACAATATCTATAACTTAGATCTCGCCATAAAATAATTCCATTATTATGTTCACAGTTTATTTAAAATCCATTACCCGGATGATTTTGTGACCGAGAGAGTCACAGTTAAATACCCCTAAATTCCACGAAGAACCTTAGTCACTGCAAAATGTAGGTTTCTATGTACTTATAAATGTACTGTTACGTCGCCAAGAAGTAAGTACGATGACGACACCGTGTTAGATGACCTCTGAGTTCTGAGTCAACATCTTAAGCTCTGTATGTAACATTGCTGTGGTCTCGATATGAATGGATTTTTATTTAAAATGGGACGAACCAAAAAATAAAAAAATCAATCATCCAACCAGACATTTGAATTCAAAGCATTCATTTCCATGACCTATAAGGCTTACTAAATATCTAATTTAATTTCAGTGGGTGGACCTGGGACGAAAGACAATACCACGTCAGCCAGCTTACCTATCAGTGAGTAGTCGAAGCTTTGACTAATTATTGTACTTTCAACGTTACATGGATTATCTGCAATATACCTAATTATGTTTATCATCCTGTGTTGAAGTCGTTATATAAGTTGTGCTGCAATCCTCTTCTCTTTCATCTACTCTTCATTCTTTAAAACGTCAATGAACTTTTCAACATTTCAACATTTGATTTGATACTTGTCAAAGTGTGACATCATTCATGCAAGATTTCAACATTTGATGTTAAATACTTACGATAGTGGGACTTGGTTTGTTCAAGACATGTTACAAAATTAAATAAAACAAATGACGAATTACCGAAACTTACGAGGACTGTTCGGAAATACTATCGAGAGGTTTACATACACATTTATTAAATCCAATTTATGTATATAATGTACTATATCATTTATTCTGTTTTATTTTTTCCAGTCATTGCTATCATCGTCGTCAGTGCCCTACTATTCATCCTTGCCGTTATTTGCATCGTTAAGTCAAAGTAAGAATTGTTGTTTATTTCACAGAAAAAAAAAATGCATGTCATACGTCAATCTTTAAGTTTTCATTAAACTTATTTTAATTCATTTTAATTATTTTTATCTCTAACACTAAACCATTTTACATGTAATCATTTTTTTCTTTCCTTTTTAATAGGAGTTCAAAAAGTGACACCGAGAACTTGCAGATCCTGTCAGTGCGCAGAACCCGACAATCCTGTGCCGTATTGAACCCAAGCTACGAGTCAAACGACGAGCTCAACCGGGGAGAACTCAAATAATAATCCACCAATCTGGAGTTTTGCCCAGTTTACAGTACAGATTATAGATTTCCACATTGTACATCAGTTTGTTGTGATTTTGTAATACATGTGTCGGACTACCTAATCGACCATTTATTCATTATAGGATCAATGCGTAAAGACGTTCGACAATGCATCCGGAATCATATTAAAATTCCTAACTGCACAAATTAATGATCTTGCTTTGTTACCGTATATTAGAAGACACAAAATGATGGATGCGTTATTCAGATTAATGATATCTATTTGGCAATAACTGTGCTGCACATCCTGTTCATAATCGCATTTATTGTGAGTGACGTACGTAATGTGTACAGCTCTACAACCTTCAATGTACAAACCCAGTGTTTGTGCGACATGCATGTTAATCCGGTGACAAAGATTTAAAGTGTTCTATAATTTAATATATGTAAATAAAAATCTCTGTTTTCAAGATGTTTAGTAAATAGTTATACATGTAGATGAATTATTTCTTTTTTTTCTTTCAAAGTTAATTTAATCATTTCCAAAAGTTGTAAAATAAACTTTCTTCAAATACCCGAGTCCGATTCTTTCAGTTATTTTTATATACATAAAAAAAACCCTGATGCACTGGCGTTCGTGAATCATATCTGCTGTTGTGCATTACTTAAGACCATGTTGATTTAAAAGTAGAGTATGCAAACAGATTTCGTCAAACTGAATTTTACTTTCTCATCCATACCAATTGATGTAGGTGTTATTTCAATATCTCATGAATAATATATTACGGCAAAATAACACAAATGGAAGTTTGTTCTTTCTGTCCAGGGGTCTCTTTCTGTCTCTAAAATTTTCCAGACGTATTTTTTTCCGAGATGTAGACTATTACTCTTGATTGCTTGTAGAATTAATCAAAGATTATAATGTTTCTAATCATACCATAAAAGGAAAAAGAAATAATTTAGAAGTTTTTTTTTGTTTATCATAAAATTGGACAAATCTGACTCCTAAAGACAATTTGTTTCAGTCCAAATGCTGAGCATGTTTCATGACTTATAACACATTCAAATCTTGAAGTCAGAGATTAAAATTAACCAAACAACTTCTATGAATTATTAAGGGACATTTATTAGACAATCAAAAGAAGTCCATATACTTAAACATGCTTACAATCTTGAACTTTCAATCACTGTTTCGTTAGTGTGTGGTTCTGCAGGACTTTCTGAATCAGCAACAGTCTTTATCACTGACTCATCGGCTGACGGGGGTGGTTTAGCCACCATAACCTGCTCACTTTTGATCATTCTTCTTCCACTCTCTGTGTTGCTGTATATGCCTTCGTCATTTGATGTGTCTGGGAGTATCTCACTGTAAATTGACACTTTCACACCAAGATTCCTATTGCGGCGCGTGCGCTGACGCCGCAACTGGTCATACTGAACATCAGGTTCCTCGTAGATTGCCTCTTCTTCCTCCGGAGCGACGGATGCAATGGCCTTATCTTGTTGCTGCTGGATTTCCGACTCGCCGTTGCCTCCTAATTCCCCGCTAGTTGACATTCTCTCTTTTAGGTCTTTCGGGTCTGGTACCTTTGATTTTTGGGGGTCTTTAGTAGAACCTTGACGAGTTTTGTGCACAGTTGCATACATTGGCTGCTCATTGGAACCCCCAGTGGTTCCATCATCGCTGTTGGGTTTTTCCGATTTGTCTAGAACTGAGAGAACATCGTCCAACATTCCTCTAGTCTTATCAGGTTGACTGTATATAGGTTGGTCATTTTCGTTTTCCCCAATGGATTTATTTGGATTCTGAAAAAATTTCTCTCCGGTTGAAAAACGAATGTTTCTTGCACTGGTCGATTCCGGGAGCACGGGTTTTGGGCTAACGAATGAACTATGTCTCTTTTTCTTGAGAGTTGCATAACTTGGCATTTCATTTTTCATTTTGTTCATTTTCGTTGTCTTTACATGAGCATCATTAGGTCTTTGGCCAACGGAGACATTTTTCAAAAGCGAAGGTGTGTTCGTATATATTTCCTGGTTTTCGTCGTTTTCAAATACTCTACTAGTAGTATTCGTATGATCATAGTTTTCGTTTCCTTCGCTGATGATGGACACTTCACTGTAGGTTTTGAAGTCATTAGGATCGACTTTCTTTCCTCTTTTCTGCCTTAAAATGTCGTAAGTGTTTGTAGCCTCCACATACGGACTCTCTTCTTTACTCGACTGTTTTCTTTCCAGGGTACCTGACCCAGCAACATCTTCTAAAGATTGATACACGGAGTCAGCCGGCTGAGATCTGGAGTATTTTCGTGACATGCGCAATACTGACTCGTGTGCTGCTACAATGGATTGTCGGGAAATTTCGTCATTCTCGAGTGCCTCTATATAGCCGTCGACAACGCTGTCTTTGGAAACGTAGTTTGGATTCACGATTGACCGAAGTTGTGTTATTGGAGCGCTCATTTTTCTGTATGATGGAAGAAAAAAAATTTGTAGGATTCATAAATCAAGCTGAAATTGCGATCAATGAAATTACTTGTACACAACTTACTTTTTCTTTACAAGGAAGCGAACAACTGCAATAGCAACTCCAAATATGAGTATCAAAAGTAGGACCGGAACCACTTAAATAGAAATTATACAGTATGTATTTAAATGAATTTAATATACTGCAAGAACTTCAAAATCACATGGTTTAAATTGCGATAAAATAAATTCATAATGAAACTTCAGACTTACCAATGACAATGATAATGAAGTCTGTTGAAACTTTAGTAGACGAAAGAACCATAGATTCTGAAATTTTCGGAGCAAATTTAGATATGAAGAAAACAAAAGTTGTATTTGCCATATTTTCTAGAGTAAACATACTATCTAAATCATTTTTGATTTTAAAAATATGAATCTTAGCACAAGAGCTGATAAAATATTTTATTTACGCAATATAACAGTAACATAACGAAAATGACCAACGAGAGACATCACATATATCTTTACCTGGTTCTGTTAGATTATTCTTCTTTTTGGTGGTGGTCGATAAAATTGTTGGTGTTTGGGTTTCTGTACAACACACAAAATTTAATATAGTATTGAAAATGCCATCTTATAGAATCAGAAATAACAATGCAGAGAACACATATATTTTTAGTTGTTAAACAAAAGATTTCACGCTGAACACTATATAATGATAACAGTGTTACTTGTGGTTGTCGTTGGTGTTGTCGTCGTGGGGGTTGTTGTTGTTATTGTAGTAGTTATAGGTTTTGTTGTCGTCGTTGTTGTTGTCGTTGTTGTTGTTGTCGTTGTCGTTTTCTCTGTGGAGGTCGTTAAGTCTAAATGGTATAAACATACAGAGCTTGTATCATAATTTATTGACGATTTTTTTTACATTTGCAAAACCATAGTGGAAATTTATGCACAAGTATCCCATGCAGTTTTCACGTATAAAGAGCACACGTATACATATGAATTCACAAAAAGCACATGAAATCCGTTGAATTTAACAGTAAGTATTAATAATCTTAGATTTGTAAGTTTGGATATTTCGAAAGGTAATTATCACATTTATCAAACTGCAAAAAATAATAAAAATAATTTTTAGTAATACTAGATACATCCAATCACGTAAAATAAAATTAATGACAAAAATAGCAGTTTACCACAAAACGATATGTTGCAGTATTCTGGAAGTTCGGTCGCCGCATTGAAGCACCAAGGCATTGGCTGATTATTAGGGTTCCTGCAGTAGTTCTCCTGATCTATCAAGTTGCTGAACCCGTTCTTCATTGCCAGTGTGCTATCCCAGCGTGCGCATGCGCTACCGTTACTAGTGACGTTGATTTGTCCTGCATAACTTTCCCCTAACGGATCTTGGAGACATTCGGTGATATTTTTCACTGTTTGATGATACATGCATAAATTTAGTCAATATTTTAATAACAACGTCAAAAAGACATTCTAACAAGCTTTTAGATATTAAGCAAATCTTAAATTTGTTCAGTTGAAACTCATTTTTAAGCGCTAAGCGTACGCTGTACGCAAAGCGCTTATTGGCATTGCTTTTTGGGGATGCCACTTCCGAATAAGTGCCACCTATAATCATCTAAAACAATCTGATGACTCGATGTCTAATAATAGAATGCAGAGAAATACTCGCATGCGGTATCGGTGTAAAGGCAAAATATTTCTAATTATTTGCAGCAGCACAAAAATTATCACAATAATTTTTTTCTTAAACATCAAAGATTTAAAATAAAAGAATCTTTGTCAGTGCATTTAAAAGGTCAAAGAGCATACGTAGTTTTGTAGACAGTATGTTGCAATGGGGTTTCATACATAAGTACATGGGCTGTGATGTCGGTAAAATAGGCTAGCTTATCATTCAGTAGACATAACGTAGCTATCTATAACCTAGCGGCTACGCACGCATCTCGGTTATTGAACGCAGTCCTGGATATTGTTTGTAGTTCAATTTATACAAAAATGCAAAATCTTGGCTATATATATGACGAATGTAAACTTTTCAATTCATTCATAATGACACATGTACAATGCAATCATTTTTTGCTCATGTAGGGACAGCTTAGCGCTTTTCTGTACTTTCAGTACTTTGATTATAGTATTCCAAGTAGTTTAATCGAGATTCAAGACAGTTCATCTTTGCTGTTTGTTAAATATTTGCTTATTTTAGCAATAGAACAGGACGTTTTTTTTAACTTATTACGTGCGTAATATTGTGGAATCATTGATATTTGTGATTCGATTTTCGTGGATTTCTTAGAAGCACGTCACCCATGAGTTTGCATCCCCAATAAATTATAGAAATACTCACATGGAAGCCAATCCACGAAAAAAAAATAATCCCAACAAACTTTGAACAATTACAGTTTATGAAAATTGGCACCGAAAAATTTCAATGATTCTACAGTTTTGCATTTTATTTACCTTTTGCATTAAAAAAAATTAAGCGCATATGTAAAAAAGGAATATTAACATTGGGTCGAGTTTAGGAAAAACGGCCAACATTTCAATATCTAAGCTACAATTTCAAGCAAAATGAACAAACATTATACAACAGTCCTTATACTCTTTGGAATGTACCTTCATAAGCCAGACTGAATCCTGCCTCGGTTTTTGTTTTGTCACTGGAAAACATCATCCACGCTTTTCCATAGTAGAAAGAGAAGCTTCGCGGCAGCGTCTTGCCACAAAATTCCCCATAGATTTTAAAGTCGGCATTCCTTAGCTGAAATATTATTATAGATAGATGTTTAGAATTATATATACCTTTAAAACGAATACTTTTTTAATTTTACCAAAATACTTTATTTTATCTTTTCCCCCTAACACTTACCCTTACGAAATCGGAGCAGGATCCGTCCTTGACCTCCTTTTCGAGTTCAAAGGACAGAAATCGTAGTGACAAAAGCTGGTTCGCCCCAAAAGAGAATGAATATATACACTGTATGTTGGAGGGATATCTACCGGCATAGTTTGGTGATAAAACGATTCCCGATGACGTATTGTATTCATACACACAATCTAAAATAGTTGATGATATCTAGATATTTTGTCCCTCCTTTCCGCTCAACTTAACAATATGATAAAATGATTCTAATAGTGATCAATTTAATGCATCTTTTTGTTTTATTTTTCTTGGTCACGTTAAACTGCAGCATAACACTTTTATAAAAGCCTTTCATTAGAAGGCACCTGATTCAATCCCAAATAAGCTGTAGGTATTTTTCTTTGAAGCTTCTTTCATCAAATTGACAAATAAGTAACGTTTCATCGTTTGCCCTGCTTCCATTAGCTTACTGTTTGGAACAAAAGTATAGTTGGCCATGAACCCCTTCCTAGTGACGGTCGAGTCCGATGTAAAGCGGATTCTGACGGTCGACGAGCTTAACAAAATGGAGGATCCTTTGTCGCTTGCACTATCAATTCCTTCACATACCTCATATGTCGAAGAGGCATTTATATCTTCAAATATCTATAAGTAATTTTACAAAATATATACTTTCTAAAAACATTCTACATACTGGAAATTCTAATAACAATTTACCAGTTTTAATGATATTTTTTTTCTTCGAAAGTTGATATTAATTTCATAATTTGAGTCATTGCCTACTCATATATGCATCGGTATACACCACCTTTCATTGTTAAACGTACCTTAATGCTGTCAAAGCAATTACTACCGGCGTGTTCCACATCAATGTCTGTGAAAGTCAGGATAATTTTGTTACCCTCTGGACAAATGATATCCCAGTCACAAGACAGGTCGTTGGCATAGCTTTCCGGAAAGCCAGGTGACATAATTATCCCAGAGGAATTTGTCAGAACCCCTCCGCACGAGGCTGCAGCATGTAAAACGGTTTATCACATAAAATTTTCCAAAACATTTTCTTATGCATTTGATTATTATGAGATACTTACCCCCAATAGTACGGTGTCCGCCCAAACTGGCAAACAATATCAAAAAACTTTTGACAAATGAAGACATTTTGCACAAGTACAAAAAGTAATATCACATTTGTGTGTCTATGAGTAAAAGCCTTCAGAAGATTGTTACATTATGATTATATGTGCATAGGTTACAAGTCTAGAAAGTCCGGGTTTCTAATGATCTAAGCTGTCGTGTAATAAATGTATCCGTACAAACTGTGCAATAAAATGACACACATACACGGATTTTAATTTAATCATCCAGGGATTGCATAGATGGTACAGTAAAACTTGTTTAGTAAGAACAGGAATATAGCGAAATCTCGGATACAGCGAAGTTTATTTTTAGTCCCCGGTAAACTTCTTAACAAATCTTTGCAAAATTTTACGGTTATAACGAATTCGGATATAACGAATTTACGGATATAACGAACTGATTTTAAGTCCCGTAGAGGTGATTAATAACAAAATTTAACACTTTTATAACGAATTTCTTGACAGTTTAAATAGTTTGCACTACCATTTAACATAATAGTTTGAATGAATTTATTTTCATATAAATTATTCAATTCACAATCCGATTATTAAAGGTATCAAAAGAATGTATTTTCATTCTAAGCCTCAAATAGCAAAAATTGTAGTCTGGTGAAAGAAAACATGTATATATAAGTGAATTCGCTATAGTAATTATTACGAATTCGTTATACGGATATAACGAAGTAAATCCATTGGTCCATAGGACTTCGCTATAACCGAGTTTTACTGTATATTGCCCTTCAATTACTTCTTTTTCTAATATTTATGATGTGGACCTTTTTTGTTCCTTTTAATACAACACCGACCGAATGTTCAGCGATATAATTATCGCTATGATAGCTAATCATACAAATATATGATAAATTAATTTAAAAATTGTCTTTTTACTGTTTGAGTAGGCATTTTTGCATATTGAGAATATGAGTTTAATCAAGTTTTTAGAAATGATATCTTCATAATCTTCACTGTCCTTCATAAATATTTTAATTTTCACAAAAATAGGAATGACAAATAGCCAGACGTTGAATTGTATTTTACACAACTTGAGTTGTTTAAATGAATATAAGACATTTTTAAAAGGCCGTGCCAAAGATAACAGTAGTTTAATGGGAATCTTCCGTACACAGCTTGTGTTCTTGCACAAGCTTCAAAGATCTTTTTTTTTTGGTCCGGGAGCATATTTTTTTTGGTGACGACTCAATCTAACGAAGATCAATTTATCGAACTCTTTAAAATTTGTTTTTTTATTCTGTGTTTTGAAGGGCCAATTCTGTATTTTAGTTTACATGCATTGTGACTAGCCATCACGTCGATTAAGTAACTTGTAATATTTCAACGACGCTAAGGAAATTTCTCTTATGAAATTGTGATTAAAGAACAAAGTTTTATTGTTATTGCAAACGAATTTTGGTTAAATATTTTGAACATACGTTTTCAGGTACCTCAGGTTCCGAAATATTTTCAGAGTCAACTTTTGCTAATTTTGTTATCAATCATTTCGAGCAAAAATTTAAAAAAACCCACACATTTGCGCATTAACTTTTGAAAGGGTTACTGTACTTCATAATTTACTTACATAGGGTAATTTTTACACTAAATTTCTTTTGAAGTAATCAAAAAGAGTGAAGAAAGTAATCTAATGGAAAACATAGAGTGCAGCATTGAACAAGGAACATTTTTCTGACAGTAATGTATTTCTACAGATAAGTCTTGAATGAAACAATAAAGTTTGGAAATCTCATTGCATAGATGGTATTTTAAATGACTATATTGAACAGTGATTTTCAAGATTTTTATACTGCCAGTGATCTTTGAAATGGCATATAAGATAAAGGTATTTTCCCTAGCATCTTCAATTATTATCCTGTATCAAAAAAGAAGACAGGCCAAAAATAACCATAGATTAGAACGCATTGTTAGTGTAAAAATGTGTGTACTAGCATTTTTTCTTTAATTTAAAAACAACAGGCTTTTAAAATAGTAAACAGATGCTCAGTTTGGTTTTAAACCAAACCATCGCACACTGAATGATATTTTTCCTATTCCCTTCCATATATTTAACATTGTAGTAAAAAGGAAAGTTGTATTGTGCGTTCATAGATTTAAAAAAACATTTGCTATGTGCTCGGTCATTCATGTCAATATTTACGGGTACAAAGGAGGAGATACACTGTATATGAAAAAAAAATTCGACTTTTTCATGTAACGATTTCAACTATTCTTCAGGAGTAGTTCGTTTTTATTTTTTAAGTTTTAGATAATCTAAAAAATTAAAATCTTTGAAACTTCGACAAATGATAGTTATTCTTTTATTCTATCTAGTTATAAAGACTGTTAAAACACTTTGGAGGGTAAAATATTCCCTTGCCGAAACAATAAAAATAAATAGATAGATAAATGAAAATTTCAGTGTTTATTTTTAAGGCGTCGAGCTATGCTCGACATGCAGATTTTTCTTCTGCACCGCCATCTAAATGCACGAAAGAAATGAATTCCTTTTTAAAACAGTAAAAGTGTTTATTAAACTGAATTATGCACACAAAAATGAACTTTGTCTTCCTTGTTATTGACAATTCATCGCAGAAGCAAAAGTTTGCTTAAATCAACGATATGCAAATGGCGGATGAATATGTTAATAACACATACGATGGCATAAAAAATGAGGTATAGAATAGGTACATTTTTAGCTAATCGAGACGAAGTCGGGGGAGTTTTTGATATACCCCCGGCGTCGGCGTCCGGACCTTGTTAAATTTTTTGGGGCAGATCCTGTATCTAAGTTATTACTTGTCCTATCTACATTTGCACTTGACAGGCTTTGATGCTAGATCTAAGCCATATGTTTCGGATGCTGGATGAGGTTAAGGTATTTGGAGCATGTGCCCTTTGATGACCATATAGTTCTATCTTTACCAAACTTGCATGGATTGTGCATCTTGTGATACTTATAAATGCACCTGAAAGCACTTTACATTCTGCGTGTAACTAACATTTATAATGAACAGGATTGAAGCAATCCTGTCTTACCTCAAACGTGTAACATTTCCGAAATACTAAAATTACGAGTACAGGAAAATTAAATTTAAAAATTGATTACTGTTTAGTTATTCTCTTTCAAGAATTGGACACAAATTATAATTTCCTCGAACACGTACCTAGCTTGCAGATTCACTATACATTTTTAATTTTGTTTTAAAAATATTTCATAAGTACAAACGATCGCCGATTCCTTACATGTACACGTCATGGAAAATATTATTTTCCTTGAACACATACCCAGGTTGCACATTCACTATACATTTCTAGATTTGTTTTAAAATATTTCATAAGTAAAACGATCGCCGATTCAAAACGTCTGTCTTCGCGATATATGTCGTTCAGCACTTTTCTTCAATTTCTATCTGTGGAGGTTTCTTTTTTCGCTGGATGTCAATACTGGTCGGGATTTTTTTTTTTTTTTTCTTTGGTTGCTTAGCTATATATAATCACTAAATGCATTTCTAAGCGATTTTGTGTATTTTATTTTGTTTACTTTAAAATCACCTTAGGATCTGTTTCTAGATCTTTACTTTTTTAAAATTAGTTACCGTTGCGCCGCCTCAAACGCTGAAGTCGCCATTTACTTCAAATTATAACTTCAACTTTTCTCACGTACATTTTGCTAAAAAAAAATCTTTAAAAAATGCGCAATGGCTAAATTTTTTATCACATCCAAAAGTTCTCCTGTTAATGTTTTTATCACATCCAAATGCATATATTTTTATACGAATTGTTTATCATACATGTATATTTCAACAATAAATTCCTTGGTGGTTCATGCTGGTAGAAAGGTAGCAAGCACTGAAGAAAAAATACATAACTGACATTTCATTCAGTAAAATAAAGTCCTTTATATATTTTATTGCTTAAGACTATGAACAAAATTTGTTATTTTATAGTCATTTTGATGCACAAAAATCTATGATATTTTCCTACGCCACCATTGTGCCAAAACTGTAAAACTGGTAAAATTGCAAACTTAGGTAACTATTTCTATGCTACGTTGTGCAATTGTCAAAAAGAAAGAAAAATATGACTTTTTAAAATTCCAAACATATTTAGTTTAATATAATGAACATTAATACGAATAAACTTCTAGTATTTTTATGCCAAAAAGTGTTTTAAAAAGATATAGGGAAATATTCTAATTTTAAAATAAAACATTTGGAAAGTTTCTTTACTATTTAATGGTTTATGGCTTATAACCAAGTCTAAAAATTTAAAGTATATTTGATGGTTAATTTGTTGACCATCCAGCCTCCTTAAGGAGCTGTCAAAATTGTCTTAATTCAAGCAAATCAAAATAAATTTTCTTAATTTTGTGATAAACAGAGTCGAAAATCGGTTAATTTCACTTTCAAACTCATCCTATTTTCTGCCTGCTGTATGCAATTTAGTAAAACGGATTAGCACATTCTTTCAAAAAAATTCGATTTCAGAGACAAACCATTTTCCTATCTGTAGACCGTAACTTTTGTTCGTTGAGAAAATCCAAACCGGAAAAATCTCATTTCCTCTCTGTTAAAGTGACAGTTTTAAATTTTGCAATTTACGACTTCCGGCATATCAAATTTATGAGCAAACACGTCATTATAAATTAGATTTTCTTAATGAAGTCTCCGTGTCCCTTATCTTGATCCTAATTTAGTACCAAAAATTCATTTAAAAGACATAATCATAATCCGAAACGGCAATGTGGATCCGACTTAAATACTATTAATTGTCCGTGACTGTATAACTGTACACAGGTTTTCAAATCGGTTACAGGAGACTAGCAGGCTCTTTTATCAATGATTAATTTGATCCAACAATCAACGCTTTGATTTAATTCGATAGATCTGGGATTTCTACGAAGTATTTTTACTTTTTTACTTAATTTTGCTGTAGGCAGGCGAGGTGTGTAGAAACAAATCGTTTTGAACACGCAATAGTCTTTTTCAATCTAAAAGATGGTTCACCGTTTTTTGCTTTTTTCCTCTGGAAAGTTCTGGTTGGCTTATATATGGATGGAGTCATCAGTATTTGTTTGATGGTATCAAATTACTGAATTTCTTCATGACTGTTCAATGTCATACATAGGTTTCGTTTGATTTTTTTAATCGAGGTAATTTTCAACAAGATCAAGAAAATTTCAAATACCTTATTTGATAATCGTGTCCTTTTCATCTATTTGTGTAATGAAAATGTACGCTCACCTATATGTACTGTCTTTCTCTATCAATAACTTAGTTTGAATTCAGTATTCAAGTATACAAATGGATCACTATTCATCGTTCGATTTGTGTGATGTTATTCTCGTGGACAATAGACATATTTCATATTAAAAGACTAATGATATTTCTGGTTTTAGCAAGATATTTTTGGTCCTAAATTATTATATTTTCTTGTGATTCACCGGTTACAAACCCCTAGAATGGGAACATTGTCTGATTCTCTGCTATTTATATAGTCACCAATGACTATTTTCTCATTCAGTGTAAAAGGACTTACATTTCTGATCGTTTTATTGTTTCTCGCGGAGTCGTGTTTTTCTCAGAAGAATGCTAGCATCCTACAAGTCAACGAATTAATGTCTGGTATCATTTCACGAAATATGTGACTGTGCCGAGAAAATATTCACAAATTGGTTCAAATACCATATATGTATATCAGGGATTCTTTTATTTATGAGTAACATCAAGAACCTCTCCTTAAAGAATGTTTGACGTAACGTTTGCACAAGATATAGAGAAAAGGCATGTATTAGTCACACTTAGTACTACTATTTGGCAAGTCACTATCAAGTGGATACCATAAAATCGGTATATACTAACAGTTATTGGTCTTTACTAGTTTTCTGTGTGAGTACCATTTACCATCTTTATTTTGCTGACCAGTACAAAGACAGGAAAAATATAGTTAACTAAACTTCAGCAGACAATCAACATTGCGGCCCTCCATGCGAATGAAATTAATCAAAGCATTGAATTACATGTTTTTCATTTATGTATTTTATATAAATTCATAAATTGTGACATATGCATGTAACAGCATTAAAAGCAATGATGTACAAATAATTTTAGAAAACATATTTGGCAATTAACAGGTTTTATTTTGAATACATTGAAACAATTGCTTTGTTTATTCATCTGTCATCAATTTAAAAAATGAATTGACTTCAATGCTTATTACATTTTGATTCCAATTTTTCTATAGATTGTCCAGTGGTAAGAAAGGAAACAATAAACAAGTTTCTTGTTGTTGATAAATCAACAGATTTAGACTAAATGTCGTCTTCACCCATTCTTTCATGTGCGTATTCCTGACATGCAGCCATTATTCGAGAGCACTTCTCAACAATGATATCATCCAGCGTCGATCTGTCCACGGCTCGTTTACCAAAGAATAGACTGTTCATGTTTGGGTTCATTCCTCTCCTTCCGAATAGCAATGGCTGTTGTCCGACGAGTCTCGTAAGTCCTCTGGAGTTTTCTTTGGATGCTGACGTTTTGAGAACAATAACTGCTACCAGAGCGATGACGACAGAGATGATCGAGTATATCTTCATTTTTCTTTTATGGTTAAAAATCATAAAATAATATATTTATTAAAAAAGTATATTAGCATTTTATGAATATACAGTTGAATTTCCTCTGAATTACAATAAATGCATGAAATTTTCCATCATTCCAATTCAAATTGCAAAATATTTATAAACTTTCCTTTAAAAAATCTTTTAAATGAATTTAAAAATGCTCTTTAGACGTTTTATGGGATGACTTTTTTTTTAATTTGTAAAATTCAAATTTTCTAAACCTTTCCAAAGTTATATGAACAATATGTTGTATAATCCAGAAGTATGTGGTACATGTATTTTTTTTTTTTTATAAATATGCCATATCGGCAATCATTTCAAAACTCTATAAAGTGAGAATAATTTAAATATTTAAAAACAGAACAATGTTTGTTTTAATAAATAACAATGGTATAACTATAGAGAAAATTAAAAAAAACCAATTTGGTAAAACCGATAGATGTTACAATATTTTCAACCCTTTTATTAAAAATCATTGTGAAATTATTTCTGTGAAATACATGTATATTACTAATTGATTGATGTATAAATTTGTGAATTGCTAAAAAAAAACCCGAAGCAATATGTCTCATACTATAAAGGTATTGCTTCAATTAAAGGCTATGGGAGAAACATGTTTTCTAGGAATTTTATTTTTTAAAATTAGTTTATTAAATATCCTTACAAAATCATTTAGTAAAATATGATATCGCCTTTGTCGTCTCTTATTAAAAAAAATCAAAACTTACCTCTCATATTTTTCTTATTCTTTTAAAATCAGAAAAAATGTATAAACTACATCTAAATCTACTTTACAGTTAAAAACGAAATTTATGATTTGATTTCTTGTTGTTTTGGCGGTTTGAAATATGCCTAAAACTAAATGTAAAATCATCTTACCTAGGTTTTCGTTAGAGTTTCCTTTCGGCTATGCTGCTGTACTTTTTCTCTCTTGGACTGATTTTACGAACGCTCGTTCCTATATATTTGAAATCCCTAGAAGCCAAGCCTAAAAGCAAAGTTGAACAATAGGCGTAACTTCGTTAAAAGACATGTAAACGCTGATCGCTAATTAGTTGTTTCTGTCTGTTTCACCTGTTATTCCCTAATGATGGAGACGTCATCAAATCAAATTAACTAGTTATTGATAGGGCCTGACCGAAAGTTAGACTCCGCAGCTTCTGGCCTAATCTACTTAATGATGCACTGAAGCTTTGATGTGAACGGAACAGCACAAAACGGGGTGTAAACTGACCGCCTGCGTGAGGAGAGAGTCAACTGGTTTGGAGGGAATAATATCTTTTTGTTTGATGGGTGATTTATTCTTGTCATACACTGAAGCTTTTAAGAAAATGATTTATGTTTCACAAATCTATCTGATTGAAAAGGTCTTCAGAGAAAATGACTTCTTATCATGCTCTGTTTATCCGGTCACTAGTCTCTTCACAGCGCATGCGTAAATGTTGATGTTTTTCTTTTACGAAGAATTTTGTAAAGGACAGTGAGCTGTATGCACCGACAGAGGAATTTACATCTCTAAACTCAACATATTGTCAAGACATTTTGTGTTAGTTTTGTATGGAAAATATGCAAGATCATTTAGAATTTAATCAATTCAAGTGAGGAGAAGTAGAGCAGTTTAATCAAATGACAATATTATAAGAAGTGGAGTAAAAATATAAATATGAAATTAAAATTTGAAGTACATTATCATCCCCCGCTGTCCTGAAAATGAAATTAAAATCCCAATATATTGGCTTTATTTACCATATGTTGTTTTACAAATTCGCTTTCACATTTTCGTGAACAAAAATGCATAATGAAGAATGTTTACTGACATTGCAATTAAAGTTAATGATTTACAGTCAGTACGTTCTGAAAATGGTTTAATTTTTGGGAAATTTTTTTATCCTGACTGATATATCGTGGTTTTTAAAAAAAAAAAAAATGAGAAACGTGCTTGGTTAAATTTTAAATTTGGAGTTTACTTTTTTGTCTGATACAAATGATAATCATTCAACTGTTGTCGTGGGAAAACCCCCCCAAAGTGACAAAAAGCGTCTTCAAGCCTAAACGTTTACTGGTTATTTTCTATCAATATACCTTTTCTTTGCTTTTCAAAAGAACTGTAACACTCATACGATAATTTAGTACCCCAACTATTTTTTAAGGCGTGAAATTTGATAATTTTTTTTCTATTAAAAATTGTTGGTGTATATTTGTCACGTGTCTTTATATTTAAATTAATTAATTAATAAATTAATTTTTGTTCGCTAGTTTTCCTTTTGATTGCAATACTCGTTTTAATTGTGTTGCTATGAGTAATAAAGTTACAGGTCAGATACATAAGAATATACGATCAATAGAATTTTTTCCACTGAAAATGAATAAAGTAAATCTAGCAATGACTATTCAAGTTTAAAAATAATAAACGTACAGGTAATGTAAACTTTTAAAGTTAATTTTTGTTTCTGGAAAATATAATAACCGTTTCACGGTACTGCAAAACGACAGGAACAGTGTTACAGTGCCATTAAGCTACCTAATGAATGCCATTTGGATATCGGAAATGGGTAAAGTAGGGGCGGCTCAAACGTGCACTCTTAATTTCCACACTCAGCTACGGAAAAGTTTGTTCTGTTTTTGTAATGTTGACAAGCACGGATGAAAATAGCTTTCTGAGGCATTCGTTTGCATTAGCGTCTGGAGATTATGGTTGAAATTTGGTTCAACAAAAATCATTGGTTTGGAAATATCTAAATTATTGCATAATGGTTTCCTCCATTACAGCAAAATTTCAAGACTTCCAAGACAATCCAGTTTTGTGCACAATAAAAGACTTGTTGTGAGCGAATTGCCGAATTTTTGTTTTTTAACATAGTGAACAGACCCCAAGAACATAAACCGAGGACAGAATATCCTGATTATTTTTTGTCAAAAATGTTTGAAAAGTTGCGAGTTTCTAAAATAAACGAATGCCCATGTATTATTTATTTTCGAAATGAATGCGTGTAGATGTATACTTATTCAAAATTTTGACTTAAGTCTGTTTTAAGTTTATAGTCGGCGAATTTAAGCCATACTCATTTGTTGTAATAGTATAACGAAGCATCGTTACATGTAACAGCATACTTTATAAAAAATGCAACATTAGCTCTCCAAAGTTGGTTGGTGATTGGCTGTAAATTACTAAAAGTAGTTTGCTGAAAATGGCGCCGTCAAATATTAGAAAAGAGTTGTGAATAAAATAAAGACTTTTTTGAATACTAGTAAAAAATTCAAAGAGATATGTTAACAGCAGTCGATATTTTATCGATGTATATAGAATGTGCACGACTGTATTTAATTATTTTGGGGACTGGCATATCTTGCATCATGAGAGATTAAACGTGCATGGTCCAGTAGGATACCAAATGCGTCTTTTCTATATCCTTCTCCGTGGATTTTTTGCATATGGTTTGTATTGATTAACTAGAAATATAAATGATAATCTTATTTTTCAAAAATCTCTGACTTTAAACATGTAATCTGAATGATCTACTATGTTGCAAGTGTCCCACGCCAGTTCAAGGTAAGAACAGATAATTAATACAATTTTATATGATATAAGCACTGCTTACAATGTATCGAAAATAATTTTATTTTGCTTTTAAATGATACAGATATCAAAAATATAATTATGAAAAATTGAAAACGCCCTTCTATAGCGACATGTTCATGACATGACTATTATTAGAGAAAATTTAATACTAGTGTATTGAAATTGTAAAGTAAATATCATAATAAAAATTATATTATTTGCTCTGAACAAGAATAAAGATATCTATATGTTTCTTAACATATATTCCTAAATTGGATGTTACAACATTTGCACATAATGTTTAACGTTCAACTCTTTGAAATATAAAAATGCAATAATACATAACCAGGACAATTTGCATTTTTAGTGTGCCGTGTTTTCTAGCCAGTTAATATTTCATTCTTAAAAAAACCCCCCAAAACAAAACGAAACTAAAAAAAAAACAACAACAAAAAACCAAAAAAAAAAACCCCAACAAAAAACCAGACATATAATAAAGTTTTAGTTTTATAAGTTTGACAAATCTTATATGCTAGTAATTCTTTCCTTATACTTAAAGCTGACATGAATTCATAAAAGCATTTGGTCGCCATATTAGTTTCGATCGCTTCTCAACTCCACTGGGGTATATATACCGGCCGAGAAAGTTACGGTCGGTTGCTCTCCGATCAAGGCATTCAGGTTGCACGGACTTCTAAATGACAGAACTACATATTGTAGTTATATGTTTGTAAAAATAATAAAGGAAACTACAATCAATAAAACATAAAAGATAGTTTATTCTTTAAAAGAATTTCCAAGGTATCCGCATTATCTTGCAAAGATAGTGCTGCCTTACTTCGCATGCACATCGAATACGTGTGTCATTCATGTACAGAGTACATAACGTCTGCATCTTATTGTAGACCCCGGCCGCACTTCATCCAACACAGTAGATAAGTGATAGTAAATCCAAGAAAGTAATAACGTAGCATCGTTTTTATAAGTTTCTACAAAAACACTCCGTTTCCTAAAGTCCATGCTGTCCTGCACGATCTACTACAGTGTGTGGTTTGCGCATGTGCGATGTTATAACAGCACGAAGGGAAACGTTCTACAATGATCGAGGGTTTTTGAAATATGTGTGCCTGGATTTCAGTATGTTTTGTTTCGTCTTTCATTGGAGCAGTGGTTATTATTTTTGCTCAAAACGCGTTTCTACAAATCTTTCCGTCCAATGTAACGTGTTCGGGTGAATGAAATATATGAATGCGGTGAAGCATGAATAGTGCTCTCGGCCTTATATAGGGGGTGTGTAGCGATGAGCGTAACAATAGAAATTGACAACTCATATGGCGGTAGTCGGAGATAAAAGGGAAATAATGCGTATTTATGAATTCATGTCAGCTTTAATAAAATCATAGCCATGTTTGATGCTTGTGGTGTGCAATACCATGCTTTTTGAAAAAAAGAATGGGTGTCTGTTTTGTATAAAAACTTAGTATATCGAGCCATTTTCAAGGAACATTCTGCATAAAATAGTATAGTCTGTTTCACTATTGATGCTATTACTAGGTCAGGCGCGGATCGAAAATTAATCCTTAGGGGGGATCGCTTCTAAACATGTTAATTGTTGCAACAGCAGAATAAAAACCTATTTTTTCTATTGTCACATTTATTTCCAGAACTCATTTTATCCACCAATTAATGAAGATAAATTTTGAAATAAATAAACGTCTAGATTTTATATTTGATAACAAGTACCTAGATTCTATGAAATAGACTATAAACACGAGGCACGATTTTTACTGCGAAACTGAAAGGGTCTAATAAAACCACGTGGTCTAAAATTTAAATGACAGTAACATTCGCAGGGGTGTTTCCGTCCAATGTAACGTGTTCGGGTGAATGAAATATATGAATGCGGTGAAGCATGAATAGTGCTCTCGGCCTTATATAGGGGGTGTGTAGCGATGAGCGAAACAAAGGAAATTGACAACTAATATGGCGGTTGTCGGAGATAAAAGGGAAATAATGCGTATTTATGAATGCATGTCAGCTTTAATTCTTATATAAGCTACGGCGAAATGTGTTCTTTTCTGAAAATGATTTTGCCACAACAGGGTCTGTCTAAGTGGCAACACTGTTTAAAGTTATAACGATAATACTCGCTTTTACCTTAAAATTACGTTTAAAGTGAGATAGTTAATTATTTTCAAATGTTAAATATCCCTCGAAAACCAAATCCATGCGCGGATCCAGAAAAATTCTCCATTTTGTTTTCCCGGGGGGGGGGGGGGGGGGGGTCCGAAGCCTATTTTCGGGAATTTTACGATGTGAATGTAATAAATTTGAATTTTCCAGGGGGTCCGGACCCCCATCCCCTCTAGATCCGCGCATGAAACCTTCTATTAGTTAACAACCAGTTTAACAGAAACATTAACATTAAAGAATATTGGACATTGAATATTTAGATATAATCTATTGTAATAATCATCTTCATCAGATGAACTACCAGTCAGAGTATAGAAAGTCTAAGCCTCAACATTGAAATTGTTTAATGAGATATATATGTAAAATGTGCACAGAAATATTATACGACTCTTTTTAAGATTTCAAGCAAGGAAAAGTTTCCTTGTACAATACATGTGTGTATCAAAGTACTAAAAGAAGGAAGTTTTGATAACAATTATAAAAATATATCGACGGTTTAAATACATTGGTCAATATGCCTCGGTGTGTGTGTGTGTGTGTGTGTGTGTGTGTGTGTGTGTTTATACAAAGTTTAAGCTATCTTTCGAAAAACCCAAACCTATTTAAACCGAAAGTAGACCAGACTGTAAATGAAAATTTCCAACAACGTTCAATCACTCTATTTAAGCAATCAATTTATATTTAGAAAGACTTTTCCTGTCTTTATAGGAATACTGGAAGTGAATTCGGATGTTTTCTTGCGACAAATCGTAGTGACAACTATAGTGAACTGTACTAAATTTAGAACTGATTTAGGGAAGCAATGGACGTGTGTGATTTGTGTAGATATACACTGAATTGTAATGGGAAAAGAATTCTCTGTCCTGACTGCCAGAGGGTAATACACCTCTTATTAATTTAAATATTTGTCATTATTTCTGTTATACGTTTATTTCAAGTTATATATCAGTTTAAAGCCTTGATTTTCTACTTTCGATTTCACCAGGTTCTGTGTGTTAGTTGCAATGAAATGAAAACAAAACTACTTCTTATGACCAATGGTGTTGTGTGTCCGTGCAGTCTTTTGCAGGAAATAGGTATTATAACTAGTAAACACCATAATAAAATATCACACACACATACGCACGCACTACAGTTTATACTAGCTAGTATATTAAAAAATTGGTCAACGAAGAGTTTCTCAATAACAGACACGAAGTATGAATAATAAAGATGATGCCCCATCTTACTCACGACTTAATATATATTTTGTAGTTGTTCCAGACATTGATAAAAAGCACGATGTTCAATGTAATACGAAAAAGCCGTCTATTTCAAGAAAGAACAGCGACAATTCAAGCAGCGATGGTTTCAGAAGAGGGTCTCTACCGAGGACTGAGAGCCCTATTTGTTTGGATCACGAACATGATGACAGCAAACACTGTGACAGCACCAACCAATCAGGAAAACTAAATGTTTTGGAGAAAAAAAATGTAAATGCAGAAGAAAACATAGATGATGGGGGCAAAAGTTCAGTATCTGGTTGTACATCCGATATGATACATGGGGTACACACGGTTAGAAATGAAATAAATAACGATAATGAGATTTTGGATAAAGAAGGCGTCGAAAATTCACAGTGCTCTTTCGATGAAGGTTTTCAAAGGAAACAAAACGAGACAACGACCGTAGAAACTGAGCACCTATATAATTTTTGTGGCAATGAAGAGAAAGACATTTCTCATCATCAAAGCAGTAGAGAAAAAGACACAGAACAAGAGATTGATAAGAGGACAAATAAAGAAACAACAACATTTGAAGACACACGCAGTTCTGCTAATGTTGTATCAAATGATATTCCAAACGTTCAGGAAAAATCTAAAAATGGGTTACAGGACTATAATAGTTCACGAAAGCCACCAGAATGGAAGGAAATGTCACCACAAAGCAATGAACTGGGTGCAAACTGGAATTATAACTCAATGTCTGACCAGCCATGGGGTATGTTTTCCGGCGATGGTTACAACAGGAATATGGAATTTATTCAGAATGATTTTGAATCATTGAAAATGAAAGAAAATATTTCACCTTTGTCATCCAAGCCAACAACTTTAAATCTACACACTGTTGAACAGAACCAGTCATTTTCTAAGCCTATGGAAATCCCAACCGTATCAGAATTGCCAGTTCTCGGAATGAAAAAGGAAGACGAAAGTTTGCAAGACAGTGGACAACATAGAGTTGGGAACAAGGTTCTAAAAACAGAGAGTCAGAGAGAGGATGTACCGGTAAGTGACTGTCAGTCACCTAATGAAAGCACATCCGACTTAGAGAATAAAATCATAAAAATGGAGGAAACAGCGTCTCCGTCGGCACGAACGAAAAAGAAACTGTCGAAACACACCTGTGCAGGTAAAATACATATGTTTTTATATGCATTGTTATGTTTTGTAAGGAGTATGATATAATTAATCATTAAGGTATGCATGTTAATCTTTATTTTATCCTTAAACTCAAATACATGTGTATTTAACCACAGGATGTGGCAGAAGAGATTGCGAAGGCCAGTTTATGAAGCTTATGAAAGCAATGACTTCAGCTGCAAAGTCTAAAAACTACACCATTCACAATGTTGTGCCGGATGGAAACTGTATGTTTGCTGCCATAGTGGATCAACTAGAACTTAATAACGACCTTTCATTTAGTTCCAAATCTCTTCGTCAAGCATGTGTTGAGCACTTGAGAAGCAACCCCGAATCAGAAGATGGGACTCACTTTGAAATGTTTATGGATGGAGAATCTTGGTCTGATTATCTTAATCGTATGTCTCAAGAAGGGCAATGGGGAGACCATTTGATGCTTCAGGCGATATCACAGGTAGGGAATATTGCTGTACGCCCCATCAAGAAAATTCCACTCTTATCGCCACTAAGGTAATACTATAGGTTAATTCAAAATGCGAGTTGCATCATAATTACTAGTTGTATCGTACCTTCTAATCAGCCATAAAAGTTTCCGACATTGTATTGAAAAGTCAAAATACTGTATTATTTCAACTCGAATTTTATGTGTCACTTGTAAAACAATTTATTCAACAAAAGCGTGTCTTCGTTTTATATTCGTCCACAAACAATGAGGGCGAAAACATACGGGGGAAATGTTCCATCACTCAGAAAATATTGATATGGAACAATGTTATGCTTTAGTTGACGGCTCGAGGAGATTTAAGGTTAACAAATGATTTCGAAAAAAAATCATACTCTTGCTTTGCGTTTAAACAGAAAGCAGATTTTTCTCTTTGCCTAAAGAGTCTTGTTTAGAAATAAGACTATATAAAAATCAGTCTTAATTTTTTTCTATTGCAATTTCTCTGTTAACATGCAGAATAGAATGTATAAGTAATTCTGTATAACCTTTTAATGGAAACCTCCATTTAGTTTTTGAAAAGGAGTCTAGTAATGTAAATTCCGTTACTTTCATTTGCAAAATCAGGTGACTAAACGAAATATTGAAGTATTACATGGAGGTGAGAATGAGGAGATTACAAAAATAAACACACCTCAAGCAAAGGAAGGCCAGGCGTCCCTTCACCTGGGGCACGTCGGTGAATTTCACTATGTGAGTCTAAGAGAGATTCAGGATGGAGACCAAGGTATGATATCTTTACTTGTAACTAGTTCATTTAATTTTGAGGATGTGCTTATGTGTCGTTATTTTCACAATACGTTTATAAGAACTCGATACTCGATTAATTGCCTAAACAAATTGCGATGTCAATAGTGTTTCGAATGATTTGTTATTTTAGAAGAATTGTCCAGTGACGAAGAAGAAGAGGTGTTCTTAAGCAACTTTTCTCAAAGTCTTTCGGCAATTCAAGGTGATTCTTGAACTTTAATAATAAAGACTACAGATATTTTGTTATGTATTAGATCATGTTGTCAATGCCTCTGTCTTGTTCATTTCAGACCCCAGAAAAAAAGAAGTGTTTGTTGAGGATTATATAGATCCGTACAGTGATATACCGTCTCTTCACATGTCTTTCCTGCTTAAGACATTGTTGCCAATAAGTATTGTGTTAAATGACGCTGATAAGTTGATGCATAAAGTTATTTCAAAGGAATACCAAGAGCAGCAGAGTACGGGTTCAGAGTACCATCAATACCAGAAAACGTCTGCAAAATCAACAAACACCGCAGCGGAACCATCACCTATTAAGCTGATAGGAGATATCGTAAATGGGTTGTTTGTAGACTATATGTTTCTGAAAGAAAAACTCAAGGGTAAAGATGGTTACAAAAACTGGTCTGATGTACCAACTCTTCTTCTTTACAATACCATGACAATCTATACAAATATTAAAGACGCTAACAAGGCACGAAGAACATTTGGTATAATAAGAAGTGATGACGTACATCCTGGGTACTTATACCTTCTTACATACGACTCGATTCAGTCGGGCACAGCGGAGGACCAAAAAAATCTAGTTTGCATTCCTAAGAGTTCTGTATTCCCACCAATGCAACACGATATGGTTAGTGAAGAAAAAAAGGAGGCCAAAGCATGCCATTATCCGACATCATTTTCAGAATATATATACAAATCAGCAGTTTCTTGTCCATGGCCAGAAGAAGCATGCGAGTGGATAACGAGGGAACGTCCATCAAAATGGCCTCCAGAGGCGATCATCAATTCCATTGTTGCGGATGGTTGTCATGTCGTCAGTGAAGCACATCCAACAAGTGTGAATCCAGATATTGAGTTTTCGTTTTGCTTTGGTGTTGCTGAAAGAACACTTTGTAACGAGGCTTTAAGCAGAGATCAGAGGTAAAGTATGACTTGTTAAGTCGATTTCATATTTACTTGTGTTTTTAGTTTTTTAGAGTATAGGACGATTAATTTGGATTTCTTTATTTCAGATATTGTCTCCTAGTCTTCTTGGCCATTTGCAGTCATGGACTAAGAGACATTTTCATAACCACTGATTTTCTAAAAGCAGTATTTTTCTACGCATGTGAAGAACTCCCATTAGACTGTTGGTCTTCGAGTATAGGATCTTGCTTATTCTATCTGTTTATTTCACTCGTCACTCACATCGAAAATAAATGCATCCCTTGCTACTTCATTTCTAGTAACAACACAATTGATCACTGGTCCTCAGACCAGATCAAAGACGCGTTAGATAAGTTGAATACTCTTCGTTGGAGCCTTCTTCAACATGTACTTGGTATGGTTAAAGACCATGAAATGGGATGGGAATTTCAACAATTGATAATGGAAGACAAGGAACAATTCAAGATTACACGTAACACCAGAGAAAGTGTTCTAAACTGTTTTGTTCCATATGCGATTAAAATAGCTCGCTCCAATTTATTACGAAAGCGATTCAATGAGGCCTTGGATACATTACAAAGTGCTTTCGAAGACAGATTAACTGTGGCTACATGTGACGACCAAGTACCGTTCCAATCGTTTTTCAATGAAGCTGTACAAGGAATTTCTTTAGACAGTCAGTGGTGGTTCCTTTTATATTCCGATGAAAAATTGGGGATGCATATGTCTTCCGAGCTGAGTATGAATATGCAGCCAGTCACTCTAGGCGAAGTAGTGGGGGACGCTTACGCTAAAGATTATGCAAGTCATCTTGTTCCAGCTGCAATGGTAAGCAATAGGTGTCAGCTTTTAACCAATCTTGCATGGTTTTTGCTAACTAAATACAGGACCAAACAAGCTGTCGATTGTCTGATACTGTGCATCACGGTGTACAGAGAGAAGTTGGACTATGAAAGCCATCCAGATTGTTCAGTGGAGGTTTTGGAGAAATATTTCGACTTCAACGAAAGAACGATGTTCAAGGTTTTGATTTATCTTTACAATGGACTTAGTAGGCAAAAGATGCAGGACAACTTTACATACTATTTTGATGTTGTCAGGGTAGTGTGTGAAAAGCTGGACTGTCGCGAGGCCTACAACCGGGCAAGAATTTTGTCCTCGGTTCTGAACGAAGAGATGTACCAGTATTGGAGTCAGAAATATCAAACCTGCGAGAGGTCGGACCCGAGTCTAGAAGATGAACTTTTCTTGGAAACCATCCAACCTTCTGAATATTAGTTTCAACTTAATGAACAGCCTTAAAACAATATTTGTTAATGAACAAATTATGTTTGTGTTCACCTTAAACTATATCAATGAGAGGCCAGTCGGTCATTTTATAATTGCACAGCTGCAATTTATGATGGTAACCATCAATGAAGTATGCAATTTTTTGTGTGCATCTTATTATTGTTTTGATTACTAATTAAAAACACAATGTCGTTCACATACTATAATAGTCATGTTGTGTATTTTAAAGCGTGAGACAGTTTTACGTGTTGTATGAACATGTGTGTTATATACATTATAATACTTCCAGAGACCTATCTTTATACAGAGTTCTTCGTCTTAAGGAGATCAATATAGTCTAAAAATGGTCACGACCACCCAGCTCTCTTAATCATGATTTATTTGTAATAAATTTTGAAATTGCATTGTATGCTATTTTTTTTAGGTTCATTAACATACCAAAATTAGTCAACAATATTGATGGAATATAATTATATAGCTAGTGGAAATCACGAATGCCATATAAACTTCGGATGGTTCCTTTTTTCCGCAAAGCAGTAATATCGACCTCGTCATTGGTATTTTGTGAACCAAAACAGAACCAGTAATAACTTTTTTGAAACTTAAACTATATACAATGTATGTATATTGTTCGAACGTTTTAAAAAGATTTCATTAAATGAAACCGGTAATATCATACCAGAAACCTATTATAACTACTCATCCGTGAAACAAGTTCATAGTATGTTAGCAGACAGATCAAGATTATTGTCGACTTGTCATCAATTCAGGTATTCACAAATTCAACATGAAACGTACCCATATCCCATTCGTACGGAACCGCCTCTTGATGTTGTGGTACACCCCGAAATGGCAAATTAATTTTAGTGCCATCTTCCTATAAAACGAATATATTGTCAAAATCATGTCGACTTGTACAAAGAGATAAGAACAAGTCGATATATTTTTGATGATTTAATTGTTTTTTTCAAGCTTTGATGACTTTGATCAAATCAAAATATTATTTTGCGTTATAAATTTGTCGCATTAATACAAATGCGTAGAAATTTTCTCACAATCTTTTATAACGTGAATTAATTATGTTGAAATGATACAATTCGTTAGGCTTTTGCGTCCATATTTTGATGACTTCTTGTCTGTTAACAAGGAATGTCAACTTAAGTTTGTCGTCTAAAATTTGAGCAACATTGTAACCCAATTATAAAACACAATAATATAAAGCTGTACACATAGTAGCTACCTGCAAAGCCCCATGAGCGTAAGAGACACGGGCGTAGATGACTGTTCGCAGACTCGACATGGCGTGCACATTGTTTGGTAAAAAAAAAAACCCCACCTTGAAAGTGGAAATGAAAGAATGCAGAAATAAAACAAATATGATACAACCAAGATTTAAATAGTTTTTTTTTATTAATTCAGTAAATACTTTCATCAGTTTATGATATTAGTTAAAGCAAATTTGTAATTCAAAACGATGGAACTTATTGTGGAATATAATTAAGTTCCAAATCATATATGTATAATGTATACATGAAGAGTTTTATCTGAACACAATTAATGACGAAGTGCTTTTGAAAGATTTAATATAAAATTACTGAGAAAAATATATATTCCTGAATGCTTTTAATATTTATTAAACTTCAATTTAAAAGTAAAAAAGGAAAGCTGACCTTTGGGTTGGGAACCATTTTAACTTAGATTATTTGAGGCAACGAATCAGTATAAAAGAAATCACGAAGAATGCAGTTTCTGAAATGTTAAATGAATAATACCTGAAATATTTTTTTTTTTAAATTAAAGTTAATTTCAGTCGGTAACGATGGTCTTAGCCAGAGCTTTGATTGTTCACTCAATTTAAGGGTGTTCACACACACACAAATCGCCTAAATCCCAAAGCATCTGGAGAGTCCCCCCCCCCGTCCCCTCCACATCATAGCATTTTAAGTAAACTAAGTGTTCTATTCTAGTCATTCAAATTTTAGTGAATAATCCTCTCTGATTTAGATAAGTCGCGTACGTGAATTCGTCATATACAATATGTTGTAATAAGGTCTGCGACATTTAATTTTGGCGGCATAGTTTATATGCATTATTTTAGTGCGACGTTGCAGAATTCGACTTTAATAGATTTAAGTTCTTAAGTCTTCAAAAACATGTCAAACAAGAGGCCCATGGGCCACATCGCTCACCTCAGCAACAATAGACATGATAAAATCAGTTTAATGGAGTCATTATACAAAATATCTGGACAATGAAGTATAATACATGTAGACCCTGTATAAATAAAAATCCATTCTTTCCCCCTGGATATTCTTATGTTTATAATTAAGTCCCCTTTCTAACAGGATGATTTTAAAGTCATATCACATGTTGAGCATTGCAGTTCTCAAAGGGATTCTAAACAATTGTTTATATATGGGATATAAACCTACATCAAATTCTGAACCCCTTGTGAAGTTGATGAATCGTCCAAGGGCCAAAGTCTAAACAATCTTAAAAAATCAGCAATATGTCAAAATGCTTGCATATAAGTTAAACCATATATTATAACATTTCAGTTTTTGTGAATAATTAAAAAATGTTTTCCTTTGTAAAATTGGATCCCCAATCCCCACCCTACTCAAGATTTTGATTTTAACGAATTTGAATCTACACTATCTGAGGTTGCTTTCACTAAAGTAACAGCTTTTCTAGGCAAATGGTTTTTTAGAGGAAGATTTTTAAAGATTTTTTTTCTATATATTCCTACGTAAAAATGTGTCCCCCCCGCGCCTTGTGACCCCACCCTTACCCTGGGGATCATAATTTAAACAAACTTGAATCTACCTTACCCGAGGAAGCTTCCACACAAGTTTCAGCTTTTCTGGCCGATCAGTTTTTGAGAAGAAGATTTTTAAAGATTTTCTCTATATATTCCTATGTAAAAATTTGACCCCCCCCCCCCCCATCGTGACCCCACCCTACCCCCGGGGATCATGATTTGAACAAATTTGAATCAACCCAACCTGAGGATGCTTCCACACAAGTTTCAGTTTCCTGGCTGATTAGTTTCTGAGATTTTTAAATATTTTCTCTATATATTCCTATGTGAAAATTCAACCCCCCCCCCCATTGTGACCCTACCCTAATCCCGGGGATCATGATTTGAACAAACTTGAATCTACTTTACCTGAAGATGCTTCTCCACAAGTTTCAGCTTTGCTGGCTGATTAGTTTCTGAGAAGAAGATTTTTAAAGATTTACTCTATATATTCCTATGTAAAAATTTGACCTCCCATTGTGGCCCCACCCTACCCCCGGGGATCATGATTTGAAAAAAACTTGAATCTACCTTACCTGAGGATGCTTCCACACAAGTTTCAGCTTTCCTGGCTGATTAGTTTCTGGGAAGAAGATTTTTAAAGATTTACCCTATATATTCCTATGTAAAAATTCGACCCCCCATTGTGGCCCAACCCTACCCCCGGGGATCATGGTTTGAACAAACTTAAATCTACCTTACCTGAGGATGCTTTCACACAAGTTTTAGCTTTTCTGGCCAATCAGTTTTTGAGAAGAAGATTTTTGAAAAATGCCAACAAATTTTCAATAATTCTAAATTATCTCCCCTTTAAAGAGGGCATGGCCCTTCATTTGAACAAACTTGAATCCCCTTCACCCAATGATACTTTGTGCCAAGTTTGGTTGGTTCTGGAGAAGAAGATGAAAATGTGAAAAGTTTACAACAACGACAACGCCAACACCAACGCCAACGACAACGACGACAGACAACAGACAAATTTTGCTTGAGCCTTCGGCTCAGGTGAGCTAAAAAGTGTCACTAAATAGAGATTGTTGTCATAATTAAATTGCTAAACTTTGAAACAATCATATATGACAATATACTTATGTGACTATATCGTGTTCTAACGCAACAACACGAGGCGGTTATACGTTTCTACGGAAGCGTATCGGGGCCTACACTTGTTATGTAATAACTTATACATTGTCATACTTTTAATCGTCTTATCAACATATAAATTATTATGTCGTTTTATTTATTCAAACATTTTGCATTGTATTAAGGTGAGTTAAGATAATTTAAATCACCTTATAGTAATTGATCAGTTTTCTTGCTATATGCTATATCGACTTAACAGAGTTAAAAATGATAATTTAAAAATGGGTTTAAGTCATATCGAGAAAAAAATGTTGACATAGAACAATAAAAATGTATACATTAAAGGTATATCGAGATAAATATGTTTACATTTCTTGGGAACATATTGCGAAGGGCGGGGGTTCTGATGGTGCGTCACCTCACTCTGAATCTAGCTGTAGGATACACATGTAGAATGACATTTGTGGAATCATTGGAATTCGTGTATGCTTAATTTTCATGGATTTCGTTAATGCTAATTTTCGTCATCCATGAATTAAATCCACAACGAATTATGAATAATAGTATAAAATATTTATTATTTATAATACAAGTAATTCCACGAAATGTTACCATTAATCTATTTAAAAAATACCAATCTACGAATATTGGCTCCATGAAATTCAATCCACAATAAAGGAATTTAAGCTCTGATATTCAGATATTTCTTTTAATGTCAAACATCCAAATATCTGCATTTGTAATCGTAGTTAGGGGTGGTAGACATGAGCAGTCCTATCCCCAAATTATGATCATGAATATAATCACGTTGTTACAACGGTTTCGCATCGATGAGGCTAAACAATGTTTCACCCATCTGTCTTCGTCTTCAAATTGATATTACACGATCTCAAAGCAATTTTATTGGATGAAACACCCATCCTCTCAACTACAATGTAATCTACATGTAACTACGATACCAAATACTATCATGCATGAACTAACTGCATGAGCGTTGCATTTTCTCATTACCATGATTTGATGTGAGTGTTGTCGACGCTTTGATAAATAAAACAGTTATTTTTATTTTTTTTTGTGTGGTGGTGGTGGTGGTGGTGGTGGGGGGTAATATAATACGTGTAAGTAAAGGGGTTCATATAGTTTAAATGTTCAATTACATGTATCTGTCTCAAAACTCATATCACATGTTTAATGGAGAGTAACCCAAACATAGAAGATCATAACAAACTGCTCAAATATAGATCATACAGCGGTCCTCTAACTACGATAACAAATACTTATACTAATTGCAATTATTATAAAGTAATTACTGTTCTTTGTTTCTGATTTATATCAAAATGTCAATGTCGGTCTACATGTGCCGTCTACAGCTATATTCAGAGTTCAGTGACGTCACTTTCAGAACTCCCGCGCCCGCGAAGTTCATTCGATAATATTTTCGCAATATGTTCCCTAAAATGAAAGCATATTGATATTGACATGGCTGTACAGCATTTATTTTATTGTTATTTGTCTAATTTTCTATCTCAGTATAATTAGTTCACATTTATAAATGAACATTTCAAACTTCATATTTTTTTAAGTCGATAACGCAGATAGCAATAAAACTGGTAAAATTCAATAAGGTAATTTAAATTATATAGAAATCACAAGATAGAATTCAATTAATTTACATAAATAAGAGGTCACAATACTTTTTTTGTTGACAATGCAATAAAAAGAAGGACAATTTATAAGTTGAAACGCAACAAGTGTAGGCCCCGATACGCTTCCGTACGTTTCCGTACATTTCTTCTGACGATATGTTTTCCTGACAAGTCGATTTAAGGATACTACAAGTCGACATGATCATCTGACAAATCGACATCACTTTCTGACAATCTCCGTAAGTTAACTGTACCAGACAAGTCTAGTATATAAAAATATGACAAGTCAGTATGTGACTAATATGTTACAAGTTTTCAGGTTGTCAGGAAAATATAAGAACTAGTGAGATATTTATGTAAGCTTGTCAAATAATCATGTTGATTTGTTAGACATAATGTTGATTATAAATTTTTCAAGAACAAAACAATTTTTCTCAAACAAGAATAATAATACTTAATGCATAAATGCGCATTTTTTAAAATGAATAAAAAGTTTGACTCGTTCTGTTCCGTTTTGATTATAATAATAATAATAATAAATATATTGATTATAATATCAATAACCACACATACATGTATGTTTTCAAAGCTATAATATATTAAAAGCTTACAAACTGCATGTACAAGTGGAATGAGTAGCAATTACTCCAAGGACAAGTGATAGGCGATAACTCACAATGATAAGTGATAGGTGATAACTTACAGTGATAGGTGATAACTTACAATGATAGGTGATAACTCACAATGATAAGTGATAGGTGATAACTCACAATGATAAGTGACAGGTGATAACTCAAAATGATAAGTGACAGGTGATAACTCACACTGCAATTTACTTATTTATTTTTAAACAAAGTACATACCCATTAAAATTGAAACTTCTATCATATATGAGAAACTTCAAGATTACATAGTGGTTTGGTTTGATTTTATAAATAGTTCATTCCCCTTGTGGCACCTCTTTTATGGTACCTTTCCGATGTCTTCCCACTTAGCCAAAATTCTGAAATTTACACAGGTGACTGTTTTTGGCTAGGTGGGAATGGTGTACAGGTAAGAGGAGGGAGAGAACAAAAGAAATGAATTACATGTACAGGTTACCTATAGTCTGTTCTAGAATGACCACGAGTGCTTTGATAAAACTATTATACTCCCGTGAGGGATTTATTTAATCATATTATTATTATTAATTTATTTATTTTTAACATTTTTTTAAATGATTTAATAAAAAAACCCATTCTGAAATCATCCGTTTAGTGAATTGGTTATTTAAATTTATTAATTTATTAATTTTTTCTTTTTGGAATATTTTTAAATGACTAACTGTATATGTATTTTACCAATGTAGGATTGGAAAATTACATGTATTCGTTCCTTCATTTAAATTTGACAAAACTATGGTTGACATGTATTCAAAAGAAAATACTTATTACACACTGACATTACACAGTTATTTAAACCTACAGAAATCATCTAACGGTAATTCAATGAATTTTTGAACTAGAGAAAAATTTTGTTGTTAACTCCTAATGTTAAATTAAATCCCATAGTCCCAAAGTAAAAAGTGTACATCTTTGATATTTAAATCAAATCTAAATACACAGTTAAAATTATTGTTTTTAGCATGTACATAGATTTTGCAGACAAAAAAAAAAAATAAATAAAAAAAGAGAAAAAATGGAAGTTATCTTCTTGTTTACCATTATCAACAAATTGTATAAATCAAGATTGAGTAAACAATTGTGCCTTAATTTAATATGATTAAATACGTAAAGCATTTACCAAATGAAAAGTACATGTAGAGATGTGCATTTGCATGTTTAAATTGTTTACTTAATACTTATAGGTTTATGATAGAGTAGACTGCAGCATTGGGCATATAACTGACATACGATATACTTCTAATTAACCTAGTAACTGGAACCACTAATTTATTTCTATTACCAGTATTATATTTTGTTAAAATTTTTTTTGAAGAAATATATACTGCATATAAATATTCTGGCACAACCGTAAAATATAAATTGACTACTGCATTGTAATTTAATGGAAGACCCATTACTATCCTAACCGCAGTTTATTCAAATTCGAGATTTCATCTGTCAAATATTGAGCAGCCACCCCAAAGAACTGAAGCATATTTAAGTGTGGGTCCCAAAAATATTGTGTAAACTAAAGAAAGGGTTTGGCCTATTTCTCTTTCTTCAAAATCATTTGTTATTCTTATTTTTCCCTTAATGACTTAAGTACAGTTTGAAAAAAAAAAATTTATTAAATATTTTAATGTCAGCTCAATTTAAACACAAAAGCCAGACATAGGGGAAAATCAATGCAAAATATGTCTTTAAATAGAAATGTATTCATTTCACTTACTCATTCATACATGTATATACATGTGATGTTTTGTAATGAAATTGTACATGACAGGAAATACCATGTACAATTAAGTCTAAAACAGACTATACACAGGTGACCACTCAGGTGTGAAAATCACAATTTTGGCTAGGTGGGAATAAATTCAGAATTTTGGCCAAGTGGGAATAAACCTCGTAACCACTTTTCCATTTCGTATCTTCTCAATAGCCCTTTTGTTTCAATATGCAAATCTGGATTTTTTTTCCCAAATATGTGCAAGTATACTTGATTCTGTAAATAGGATATAAAACTTTATAATATTAAATAATTTTTTTTTATTCTTTTAAGTTAAAATGAGACAAGGAAAAACAAATCTGTGTCACTTGATTGACAAGTACATTAAGACTAAATGACTGAAGGCACACAAATGTACATATACACGTATAACTGTAGTACATATCTTTCTTCATAACGGTACAAATGCAAGTTAGTGTCAGGATTGCACTGCTTGTACTGACCGACTAGTTCTATGAAATTCAAATCACACACGTGGTTTCACGTTTCTGCACTCGGTAAATTTCAGCTGTTATTGCATGGATGATGGGCTTTTAATACAAAATCTAGACATCGAGAATTACCGGTAAAGCAAACAAATGAGCACAACTTGGAATGTTATAATCCTGACAAATGAATTCATAAGAATAATACCATCAACAAAATTTACAAGTATTCCTTAGTGGCAGAATGTCCTTAAAATAAATAGATTATAAATAATAAGACCGATTTTTATATAGAATCTTTTTAAATTAAACCTCTCCCCTTCCAAATTAAATATTTATTGAAAAATTTATCATAAACAAAATAAAGAGGTAGAAATTTCATTTCATGTATATAATCTATATTAAACTTAAAGATAAATGTGTCAAATACAGTAGCCATGCACATAACAAAAAGTTATAATGATCTTTAAAAATACTTAAAAGACATATTGTTCCTATGAACATTCATTTATAACTTCCACCTTCACTGTGATAATCTTAACTGTATGCATTTATATTCAGATGTAATCACAGAACATAAAACAGAACATATGCAAGAACCATGTACCAGGTACCTGTATTTTGACCTGTAGCTTTTAAACTACTACAAAGTTTTATTGCACTAATAATTCTTTTATATCAAAAGAGTATCCACACCAATGAAAAATGCACATTTTAAACAAAAAAAAATATACAAATGAAATGTAAAAGAAAAATGCACACATTCATTTCACTTTCACACCCTATTCATTCTAAACACAGAAATAATGAAATATTACTTGTAAGAAAGCACCCAAACTTGCTCAAACACCATGTTTGATTATAATTATACTGTGGTTTCATCAGTATTTCTTGAACACCAATATTCATAGAAAAAAGACACTCTACACAGGGTTATCCCCCCTCACAGTTGTAAATAAAATTTTTTAACCCCTTTAAATTTACCCTCACATGGTTGTCATTAAGTGTCCTCCACACACCTGTAAAAAGTTCTGCATACAAACATGAACTTCTAAATTGCTTAAAGATATGGGTTTCTAGCATGTGTTCGACTTGAAAATGACAGAAAAAAAATCAATTTTTGGGGAAAAAATCAATTTTTTAAATTGTACTACTATTCATGAAAATAAAAGTCCCTGCGGTATTCAAACTCAGGACCTGCATATCCGTAGATTGAAGCTACACCCATTGCGCCACAGAGATAGACAACAAATGTTGGCGATATAAACTGTTTCACAATGCGTTCAAATCGCCATGTTGTGACGTATATATGTACTGTCATAAAAAGTAGAAGTCACAGGGTGTCGAGGATCCTTAAAGATAGGTACCTTGCAGTTTTCAATTAGCCCAATTTTGAAATCAACTACTGTCAATGAGGGCAAAGGGAATGACAACAAAACAAGGCAAAAATTTTGCTCCACACACTATTTGATAGCAGAGTCTACTGACAGAGTCATAGTCCATGAATTTACATTTCCTCGAAATTGTGCATTTCATTAAATCAACAGAATTTGATGTCCTAAACTATAATTGTTGAAACCACAGAAGTCAAGAAATTGTTACCTTATAAAATTCATATTACATAAAACACAACACCAATAATATCCATATAAAATAATGTTGAAAGACACCGAGTGTAAGGGTGTGGGGGGACTATGCTATGGAATGACCCCTGATGGTTTCTTTTTGTCTTTGCCCCAGACCTTGTTGTAATTGGACTCCATTTCTGTATATCTGGCTTCCTCCTGTGCTGCTTCATGGTCCCCACCCTGTAATACAGTAGGATACCATTTTGTTTATGCCATACTACATGTAATATGAAAGATCTTAACAGGGAATGACAATAATCACTTGTAATATTATTGATCTTAAATTTTTCCTCCACTGGTTGAGAGACAGATTCAAATATGATCTACAAATAAACTAGAACTGTCCTAATGGGACTAATACCCCCGCACGGCTAATTTCAAATGGGACAAATAATTGAATTGAATAATAAAGGTTTGCGGCACATAAATAAAAAAAATTCTAGAATTGTAAAAAAATAAATTAGTTAACAAAGAAAAATTAAAATCAAAATTTTCAAAACATCACTGTAAATACATAATTTTTATGTATAACAGTAATACATTTACAAATTTATGTATCTGATGATAATTTTTTATTTCATTGTTTTAAAGAAAAACCAACAAAGTGACAATAACCCCTCCCTTTGCAGTAAATGAAAATAGCCAAGCAATGCTCTTCTGTTGATAAAACTTTGAATATCTTTCTAATCAGAGTCTTGACAGATGCAATTAGTTGTTTCAAATTTTCCTCACTTTCTCCTATGGTACAATGCAACTCCATATCAGAAAATTGATCCCATAGGACTATGATTTTCTTTGATGAGCTTGTTAAATTGGATAAACTCCCAAAACATTATCATAATTAGCATACTATGTAAAAATATGAACAAGAGGCCCATGGGCCACATCACTCACCTCAGCAACATTAGACATAATAAAATCAGCTTTATGAAGTCATATCCAAAATATTAGGACAATGAATGAGTAAAATATATCCTGTATTAAAAGATTTTCAAAATTTTCTACAAATGTTCTTATGCTGAGCCCCTTTTGTAACTAGATGATTTCATAGTTATATCACATTTTGAGCATTGCCATTCTCAAAAAGATCTTAAACAACTGTTCATATAAATATAAACCTACATCAAACTTTGAACCCCTTGTGTGGTCCAAGAATTATCCAGGGTCACAGTCTAAACAACTGAGAATCAACAAATGTCAATATGCTTGCATATTAGTAATACAATATTCCGGTACTATATATTTTTGAAATGATCAAATTTATTTCCTATGTATAAAATTTGACCCCCCTCCATTATAGTCTCATCCTTTCTTATTTGATTTTTAAAGATTTTTCTCTATATATATTACACTACCTGAGGATGCTTCCACTCAAGTAACAGCTTTTCTGCTTAATTGATTTTTTAAAAGGATTTATTTCTCTTTACATTCCTATGTAAAAATTCGACCCCCATGGTGGCCCCATCCTACCCCCAGGGATCATGGTTTAAACAAACTAGAATCTATTACACTACCTGAAGGTGCTTCAACACAATTTACAGCTTTTCTGGCCGATAAGTTTTTGAGAAGAAGATTTTTAAAGATTTTTCTCTATATATTCCTGTATAAAATCGACCCCCCCCCCCCATTGTGGCCCCACCCTACCCCCGGGAAGCAGGATTTAAACAACTGGAATCTACACTACCTGAGGATGCTTCCAACCAAGTTACATCTTTTCTGGCCAATTGTTTTTTTGAGAAGAAGAATTTTCTCTATATATTCCTATGTAAAAATTCGACCCCCCCC
>WFKH01011801.1:30364662-30378057 GCA_016163765.1 Magallana hongkongensis
CCCCCCATTGTGGCCCCACCCTACCCCCGGGATAATGATTTGAACAAACTCTAATCTACACTACTTAAGGATGCTTCCACACAAATTACAGCTTTTCTGGCCAATTGGTTTTTGAGAAGAAGATTTTTAAAGATTTTTCTCTATTTATTCCTATGTAAAAATTCGACCCCCAATTGTGGCCCCACCCTACCCCCGGGGATCATGGTTTCAACAAACTCGAATCTACACTACCTGAAGATGCTTCCACACAAGTTACAGCTTTTCTGGCCAATTGGTTTTTGGGAAGAAGATTTTTAAAGATTTTTCTCTATTTCTATGTAAAAATTCGACCCCCAATTGTGGCCCCACCATACCCTTGGGAATCATGGTTTGAACAAACTTGAATCTACACTATCTGAGGATGCTTCCACATAAGTTACTGCTTCTCTGGCCAATTGTTTTTTGAGAAGAAGATTTTTAAAGATTTTCTTTATATATTCCTACGTAAAATTTATCCCCCCATTGTGGCCCCACCGTACCCCGGGGATCATGATTTGAACAAACTTGAATCTACACTTCTTGAGGATGCTTCCACCCAAGTTACAGCTTCTCTGGCCAATTGGTTTTTGAGAAAAAGATTTTTAAAAATACCAACAAATTTTTTATAATTCTTAATTATCTCCCTTTGAAAGAGGGCGTGACCCTTCATTTTAACAAACTTGAATCCCCTTCACCTAAGGATGCTTTGTGCCAAGTTTTGTTGAAATCGGACCAGTGGTTCTGGAGAAGAAGTCGAAAATGTAAAAAGTTTACAGCGGACAGACAAACAAACAGACAGACGGATGCTGGACAAAACTCACTTGAGCTTTCAGCTCAGGTGAGCTAAAAAAAGAAAATTTAATATTACAAACAATTTTAAAATCGCCAAAACACTACAATCATATCAGTAAGTTTGAATTTCATTTAAATTAATGCTCTATAGGGTCACTTCATCAATTTACTTGACTAATAAATTTAAACAGCTTCTAAAAGTAGTGAACTTCTTTATTAATGATATTATTTATTTCCTTATAATGATAGAAACTTTTGGTTTACATGAAGCAGTATTAAAATAACCCAAAAACCACTGCCCATTTTACAGATTATCAATTTTCCCTAAACACATGCTCCTTCTAAACCATGGCTCAGATAATGGCCCCCTTGGGACAAATGAATTCAACCACACTTGTCTTTGATGTTCTTATTAGCTCCTAAGAATTTATCATTGACAAACAAAATTTTTGCATTGTCAGTGGATAGAATACTTATAAAAAATAAATTTAGTTAAGAAATAAAGACAAAAAACCTCCATCTGGATGTATTTATATAAATATATTTTAGAGTGTTTACTATGAATTAATTAATAAAGTCTGTAAGGATTACCTCCCTTACTTTTCAACATCAGTGTACAATATATAGAATAAGGAAAATGAAAACTGTCATAAAATCATTAAATCTTGTCTGATCTTAAAAAAAAATTGCAGGTGCACATCTTCAGATGGTGTTCAACTTATGTACAAATTTTCAGACTGTTCCATGCAGTAGTAAAAAATTCTATAGGGGGGACAAAGTTGCGTCTACGGACAGACGGACAGGGTGACCCAATATACCCCCCTAAACTTCGGTTGCGGGGGTATAATAAAGTCAGATACTATACCAGAATAGAGACTATCATGTTTTTGAATGCACTGGAATCCTCCGCTGACAGAAGATGAACATCGTCCTTATCATCCACATACCCAGCAGTGATAATCTTCACCTGGATCTTCCCACCTAATCCCAAAATAAAGCTCAGAAGTTACAGATACAGATTCAGGAATCTCATGAAAAAATTCTGTTCACAATCTTTGTCATCTTGCATTCAAAACAATGAAACATAAATTGTGAAAAACTAATTGTTATAGAAAATGCAGAAACTTACTTCCAAGATCTAATCCTGCTTTTTGTAGCTGATCTTGAACATCTTCCTCCAGTTTTTGAGTCTCTGGGGTACTCTTCAGTGCATTTTTCTGATACTCTCCTTTGTTCAGTTTTGTAACCCTTATTTTGATACGATCCTTTGATGTTGATGCTGCTGATGAAGATGATGATGGCACAGGAGAAGATGATGATGATGAGGAGGAAACTGATGATTTTGTTGGTTCATTGCTAGACAAGGTTTTATCTATTTTAGATGGACCTGCAATAATTTTTTTCAAATGCTTGAAATCCAATAATATTAAGTGTATATATACAAATATGCATGTGGCTAAACAAAAAAACAAAATTTAACGCAGCTTTAATGTATAAACATCCATGTTTCCTTACCTGTTGCTCTTTCCTCCAATTCCTTGTCTAATGTCTCATGTAGCTTATCGTTTTGCTTTGATAATTTCTCCAGCTCTTTATCAACATTTTGAATGTCTGAATTCAAATTAAAAAATTAACCCTCTCACAAATTCATGAAATACAAAACATGTATAAACACGTATTAAGAATACTTAGATTCATTTGACATTCATTGTACTAATTGTAAGGAAGTTGATGAATACTCGAGTAATCATCAAATGGAAAGACACTCTAATAATATAATGCAATATTTTAATAACAAATTGTAATATAAGAGCAAAACTGCACAAATTATCTTTCTTTATAAAGTCTGTTGTCGGGGCAGGCAAATGCGAACAGAAATTTCCAACTATATGTAAAATCTAAAACCCCACTAATATTGTTCATTGGGGAAAACAATTCTGCCACCAGGCTACTTATGTCTAAATTGAGGAAACATTTTTTTGTGACACTATTGATAAAATTGATTCTATCAACAAACTACTCACTTATAATTAAATGTAAACTATAATGCCTGTCTCCTTTACTTCAAATATTTGTCAAGAAGTCCCTACATGTCTGTGTGATATATAAGTGTGGTAAGTCATGAATTTGTGATGAATTAATGCATCACTTTAACATTTTTGTTTGTTAAATAGCAAGTTATGCAATTCAAATGATTTGCTCTCTCTCTGAGAAAATACAAAATTATTAATTTGAAAAGAAAGTGACAGAGCAGTTTGACAGGTCACCTTTCTCTGTCTTGTCCAGTCGCTCCACCAGCTTGTTCAGGGTCTGACTCAGCTCCCGCTGTGCCCCGCCCCTGTCCTCCAGCTCAATCCCTGTCTCCTCCTCTGCCTGTCAGGGCAAAAAAAAATTAAACAAGACTCAAACATCTGTACTCGTATAAATATGACAATGGAATTCTCTGTGAATTGCAATCATTCAGAAACAATGAGAATCACTTTTCTCTTCACTTGCACCCATCTTTTATACATGACCATCATGTGTAATTAGGTTTATTTTGAAATAAAATACATTTAATAGAACACTTCTTGAAAAGTTGAATACACGGATGTTGTATCCTGTATAAAAAAATAACAATCTATACATGGATCATTTTTTCTTTTAAATTTAAATGAAAAGCTTATCAGAACTGTTAAAGAAGAATAAGTTCACAGCAACATCAAATTTTCAATTGACAGCTTAAAGAACCGTACAAAAAAAAAAGAAAATGGGGATGTGACCTTGACCTTGGTCAATGACCTCAGATAAATATCATGAAACAACCTTAGCTTACCAGCAACAAGTTTTAAGTATAAACTGATATTTCTTATCATAAAAGTTATGAACCAGATATGATAGCCCTACAATCTGGACAAAATTATGTCTACAGACAGATGGACATTATGATTCCAACGTGCACGCAAAACTTTGTTTGGGGAGTTAAAATAATTTTTGAAAAGGTTTAAAACACTATTACATCATTACCATTTAAAAATATAACAAACCTCTTCAATAATATCATCAAACTCATTCTCCATTGTTTTCCGAAGTGATTCTTTGATAGCTGCTAAATTGTTCCTATTTTTGGTGAATTCCTCTCTTACACTTTTGATCTCATCTTCTTTGATTTCTACAGATAGAAATTCAATTGTGAATAAGATTTATAAATGCATTATTAGGAAAAGCAAAATATCTGAGGCACTCTGGTCTTTATGAAAAATTGGCCTACCATTGGATTATTATACAGTCCCTGAAACGTTCTACTTTCCCACTTGAACAGTGAGCGCACTCTGAGCGTACGGTGAGCGCACGCTGAGCGAACGGTTAGCGCATGCTGAACGGAATTTGGTGAACGCTAATGAACGGTGAATGATGTGCGAACGCAGAACGCAAACGGAGCGCAAAGTGAACGGTGAACGCATGGTGAACGATATGTGAACTCTTTATGAACGCAAGATCAACGATTTATTCGGAGTGTCTTGGGAGTTATCCTTACATTGTATTTCGTCGGTAATCAGGATAAAATAACAAATAAACTACATGTACAGTGCTGCTATTGTGAAAGTTGACAAAATTATCCAGACCAATATCTTGTATACTGCATCCTATCCTGCAAATAATCTCTATCCTATCCTATAACATACCATTTATGCTTACATTGTATAGGAATAAGAGTTAATTAAAACGAAAATTAAGACATTAAAAATTAAAAAAGACTAATTCATGCTTAAAACTGAAAATCTATGGAACGAGGAAACTAATTACCTGTGCATCGGAAATATTATATTGTACGCGGAGTGTACACAATTACGTAAACAAATAGGTAAGCGGTTACTATTTTGTTTTCATATTTATAAGTATTATGAATACACCAGATAAAGAACTTTAATTTACTGTTCAAACAAACATTAACATCATTTTTTCCTTATCATATAATAATCAAGTGAGTTTACCGGTAATCAGCCGATTTGTTGGGCTAGAAATGTAAACATGATTCGGCAAATAAAAATCACTTAGTAAAAACATCTCATTTATTGATAAATCATTTGGATTTGGATTTATTAATAATCTATAAATTCACACGCATTTTTATTTACCTTTCATTTCTTAATTTGTTCTGTTCAGTTTATTGTCAGGCATGGATTTTTTGATCAGGCATCGATGGAATTATGTGAATCGTGAAACGCCCGTTTCTTATTTATAATGTTGTCTATTTACATAGGTGTCGAATCGTTCGTCGATTGCTCAAGAATGTGAACTTTAAATTCTATGGATTAAATTATAATTTAAAAAATGATGTAAAATATAAGTTTCTTTCTACCATTTTGCACGCGATATAACCTCATTTTCTTGCAACTAGCAAATGCCGATCTTTTCACTTTGGAGTTCCGAATGAAAATGAAGGAAAACAGACTGAACAATAAGTGAACGCTGAACGAACGGTGAGCGCAAGGTGAACGCTTTGTGAACGCACGGTGAGCTCTTTGTGAACGGTGAGCGCGAACGGAGCGGAGCGGAGAGCGCAAGTGAACACATGGTGAGCGCACTGAGAGCGCATGGTGAACGCATGAAAAAATGGGAAAGTAGAACGTTTCAGGGACTGTATACTGAAATGCAAGACTTAAAATCTTTTAAGTAACCTTTGAAAGACTGAAGAACTTTTTTGTCCACACCATCAAGTTCCTTGTCTAAATCACTCACTGTGTCCTGAATTTTTTCAGTGATAGATTTCCTAGAATGAAAACTGAAAGCTGTAAAAACTTTTTATGATTCTATATAAAACAAGACTTTGAAAAGAAAAACTTAAAAGTCTTCTCCGAATCGATTACAAATGGCTTACTTTTCAAATATCATTTCAAATACAAGTTGATTCCATGGCAATTAATTCAACTTTAGAGAGGAATAGTCACAATTTGAGATTATATTTCCTTTTTTATTGTTTACAATGCTTTACTAAGATTTTTCTAAAGAGTAACCAAAATTTGAATTCCATTTTGGGCCTTAATTGTTTACATAACAAAGAAATTTGGGCTTTGTATCTCAGTTGAAACTTGACATCTGACACTTAAATTTTGGTTGACCATAAGAATTTCCTTAGATAAGCATTTTAACCATTAAGAGTGGAAAAATTCAATTAAAATTGTTACTATGCCCCTTTTATTAAATGAATTATACATGTAAATTGTAAAACAAGAACCTACTTTTCATATTTTAATGAAGTGTCCTTTTGTTCATCACCATCTAATGAAGATTCATCTTCTTCCTTCACTAAATCTTCTTCCTCCTCACTGGTCTTCTTCTTCTTCATTAAGTTTTCTATCTCTGCCTGAGCCTCTTTTAATATGTTCTCCAAGTCATCCATATTTTTTACAACTTTCACTTTCATGTCTACATCTTGTCCTGCTTTAAAATTTCAGCAATAGTGTGAAATTCCAAAAAGATTTAAATCAGACAGTACCTTATTCAATCCAGTAGTAAGAAAAATTTAACTGTGCCTTACCTCCAAACTGATCTGAGAGTTTAACCATATCATCCTTGAGGCCTTCTGATATCAGTTTTTCTATATTTGACATCTCTGGATCTAAATCTGAAACATCCTTAAATTCAAATGTCCGTCCATTCTTGGTTTTGGTAATGGAATCTGGCTTTGGGATTTCTCTGCTGGTTTTCAGGTCCAAAACTTTTTCATCAGAGTTAAACAAAGCCTCTGCATCTCTTAATTCTAAGAAAAATCATATAACCACCATGCATAAATTTTGCATGAAAACGAAGGACAATACATGTATTATCATAACACATATTCAAGAAGATACTTGTTTATGCCTTGTTCATACATGTGATAAGTTGAAGACCACAAAACTGTACACAAAACTGGAATTTGGGTGAAAAAACTGTACACTGCCCATCAAAAAACGGTACAAAAAACGGTACGAAATATCGCTTCAATTCTATTGATAAAGCACCTTATTTATAAACCAACAAATGTATATTGTCGAAAATGCCTTATTTTAAATGTTTTAAAAAAGTTTTCTATGCTTTAAAATTTCATATTGTGTTTTATAATCACAATTTTTTCACGAATCATATGAATTGAGCAAGTATAGATGATAGTTTGTTCACCAAATTTATATAGTACAACGTAAAAGTCGATGTCTCCTTCTTGTTCATGAATGTATTACTGATATAGCAATGTAAATAACAGCAGCAAATGCAACCTTACATAAATTTCTGCACATAAAAAATCCTTTATTTCAGCGTAAGCATGATAATAAACACATTTATTCATCGTTTACATTATGTACGGAGAGCTGGTTCAGATTCATGGCTAAAAGTTTTTCGATCAAGTTACGAAATATTTTAAAACAGTTATAATTAAAAACCCCTTTAAAAACAAAGCTACCTAAAAGAGCATTTTGATACGGATGATTATCCCAATTGGCAGTTCACACCTTCACAGGCGACGGTTTGTGTACACTACACAAGTATCAGTAGGTCACGTGTCAAACACAGGTGATGTTTTCCAGTGTCTCGCGAGCGAGAATGAGAGGAAAACGGCGTACAAATTTTCATATTCCGTGAATTTTGGTGTCCCGCCGGTACACCGTGAATGGGGTCGATAAAATGGTACATTTGGCGTACCGCCGGTACATATTACATGTATGCTTGTTAATGACATCAGTCAAGGATAATGTAAAAATATGATTGCATTTTTAAAATTATGTCCACCAAAAATTACCATGTAGGCCTATTAATTTACCTTTTTCAATCCTTTGTTCTTCTGCCAAACTTTCTCTTCGTATTTTTTCTTCTAAAAATAGAACAAATCTTCCTCATATCCTTCATCTGATAAACACTCAAAGCATGCAAACTTTAATTCATTCTCAGACATTTATTGATATATATTACATTGAAATTCTTGACCATTTATTTATCAAACTGTTTTATTTATCTATACATCTTTATACTAAAAACATTACTTATTATATATCCTCCTTACTATGTTTGATAAGATTTTCAGTATGCCATAATTATAACAAAAGAGGTGTATAAATAACTACATATAGTTTACTGAATTCTCTGGAATCATCTAACTTTGTGGATGTTTATTTCTGTGGATTGCAAATTTGTAAAGGTTTGTGGGGATGTGAATTCAAGAATTTACTTGTATGTATATTATAAAGAATAAAGACTGTGTTTCATAAATCTTTGGGGATTAAGAAAATTGAGCCACTACATATACAAATTGTAATGATTCCACGGAACCGTATTTTGGGGGAATATAGGCCCTACATGTAGATTAATACTTTTTTACTTGACGTGTAAATCATGCACTACATACATGTACTATATCAACTTATTTTAGCCTTTTTTTTCCAAAAAATTGGAGTGAATAATTTATATTTTGCAAAATATTTTTAATTTTCAAGGTTTATGTCACTGCATGGAAACATTTTATGTACAACTGTATTAAAATGTGGAAATGTACAACGTGTAAAGTCAAATAAAGTCATGTAAATTATATGTAATTCATATCAGTTAAAACATTTCACTTCTAATTTTTTAAAAGATTGTCAGCATGTGGCAAACTCCATCCATTCAATCAGAACGGCATGATAGCAATAAACCTGATATGGAAATCATGTGAAAAAATTTTTCATCTAGGCTTGGAACATTAGGAATGTTATTTCATGGATGAGGAGTTACCCACTAAATCCGCAAAAAATTGAGCCATCATGAATTCTACTACACACACTGAACAAGAACTCTACCTTCCTGTTCCTGGAGATAGTCCTGGTAGACCTGGTCGGTGACGGCGGGGTTACAGGTGATGGAGACGGGTTTCTGCTGGGAGGGGAGCTTCAGGTAGGGGTGGTGACAGATCTTGGTGGTGTGTACGGTCATCACATACGTACAGGTCTCCGGCTCATCCAGTCTGGCTATGTAGTCACCTGTTCCTTCTTCACACAAAAACTAAAAGCATGATGAACAATCAGATCATTTATTAAATTATTCAATGTATGGGGAAAACTGGGAATCTTCTACTTAATAACTGATTAATTAATCTTGAAATTCAAGAGTTGATGTTTTTTTATTGATACAAAATTTAAATATGAGGCTTCCGTGTAGCCCTCAATTTTTATTTATCAACAGCCTTTATGATTTACAAAAGCAGCAAAGTAATATAAAATAATTAAAAACAAAACTGAGAAATGAGTTATTTACTAATTCCTTTGCAGCAGAATGCCGTTTTGATTTCACAAGAATTCAGCATACAAATTAAAGTTTATACAAATATAAATTATCACAATGGGCATTGTATACAACAGTTAGAATATTATTTTCATTCAACTGTCTACATACCCTGACTTCCGTTTTCCTTGCTTTTCCTGTAAGGTCACATTTGGAGCCATTGATATACTGCTGACTGTGGTAGCGATTCAATCTGTTCTTGTTCCTAGATTTTATTTCCTGTTATTCAAAACATAATTGATGTTACAAGTTGGCAAGGAAAGGAAAGTTCTTTACACTATACAGGTTAATAAATTAACATATTTGTTTGTTTTACTTACCATATTTGTTTCATTTTTCCAATCAAACTCAGATTCATAGTACCCCAACATAATAACATTTCCAACTATTCTACCATCTACAATAAAAAAAAAAGGAAAAAGTATTTAATGATAAAGCAGTTTTCATAAAAGATAAAAAATTTTTGGATTTACACTAGAAAGTATCATTGCGTGTAAAATTTCCAGGTAAAGGCTAAAGCACTCGGTCATTAGAATCAATTTGAGAGACATATACCGGTACTTGTCAGACACCATATTGTATGATCTACAAAGTGACCACAATGTCAATCAAGAGGCTTGACATTATTTGTCAAGCATGTGTTCTCAAAATGTTTTACAAGATTCACAACAGTCTAAAGTACAGTACCTTCCATATGAAATTGGCGCACATGTTTTCCATAGCAGAGCTCATAACTCCACCAATCTCTGGTCTGTAATAAAATTTCACAAGGCATATGAATATATCATTCTTCTTTTTTCTATAAATACAAGTTTATTACAAGACAATCACAAGGGTGCATACATCTAATGATTCCACACATTTCAGGTTTACCCAACACTTTCTTTTTCTACCAGTTTGGAATAATATCTATACTCGTTCAATTTTGAAAAATAGTGTCTTAATGAGACAAATTGGGAATTTTCTACCTATCAACAAATGACATTTATTCTTAAATTCATGCTTAAAAGAATAAACAAGTAATCATGTTATACAATTTAATATTTATGTTCTAAGTTTTGTTGTCAATAATCATACAAGTGATAAGTCGAAGACCAAAACCTGTACAAAAAACTGGAATTTGGGTGAAAAAACTGTACACTGCCCATCAAAAAACGGTACAAAATATCGCTTCAATTCTTTTGATAAAAGCACCTTATTTCTAAACCAACAAATGTGTATTGTTGCAAATGCCTTATTTTAAAGGTTGTAATAAAGTTTTCTATGCTTTAAAATTTCATATATTTCATATATATACACCACCAATGTAAATAACAGCAGCAAATGCAACCTTACATAAATTTCTGCACATTTACATGTACATGTAGTTACTTCTAGCCCTGCACATCCAAAAGCCTGGAAGTGACCAAATACAAACCCTAATGCAGTAGTTTATGCATATTTTTACAGTGTTTAAACAGCATATAAATTTTAATGCATCATTCCTATAAAATCATAATTTGTATAATCATACAAGTAATGAAATCAAACTAGGAAAATGCCTTAACTTTCAAACAATAAAAAACATTCATAAGTAATAGGAATCCAATTGTGGAATGATTTTTAACCTTGAAAAGGCATGGGCCAGACTCCATTGGTTTCAGTAACTCCGGAACTCCAGCCTCCATAGCTATCTTCTCTTCTTCTTCTTTCTGTTTTTCGGCCTCCATCTGACTTGGAATGATGCAGCGATATATTTGGCCATGCTTTGATGTCACATCTATTGTTTCACTTAGTTTATCAATACCCTAAAAAGATAACAAAATATTCTATATACATTATCATCACATAACTCTAGTACCTGTAACTGGGTACTAGTTCAAGATTAACTTTTAGATTTAAGTCTTTGTATTAATCTGTGCAATATACACGCATATAAACTATTAAGTATTGTTTATCCAACTTGTAGCTAAACATCATAAGAAGAGACATCATACATGTGATAAGTTGAAGACCACAAAACTGTACACTAAACTGGAATTTGGGTGAAAAAACTGTACACTGCCCATCAAAAAACAGTACAAAAAACGGTACGAAATATCGCTTAAATTCTTTTGATAAAGCACCTTATTTATAAACCAACAAATGTATATTGTCGAAAATGCCTCATTTTAAATGTTTTAATAAAGTTTTCTATGCTTTAAAATTTCATATTGTGTTTTATTATCACAATTTTTTCACGAATCATATGAATTGAGCAATTGTTCACCAACTTTATATATATAGTACAACCTGAGAGTCGATGTCTCCAATTTACATCTTGTTCATGAATGTATTACTGATATATACACCAGCAATGTAAATAACAGCAGCAAATGCAACCTTACATAAATTTCTGCACATAAAAAATCCTTTATTTCAGCGTAAGCATCATAATAAACACGTTTATTCATCGTATACATTACGTACGGAGAGCTGGTTCAGATTCATGTATATTTCTAAAGTTGGCTAAAAGTTTTTCGATCAAGTTACGAAATATTTTAAAACAGTTATAATTAAATACCCCTTTAAAAACAAAGCTACCTAAAAGAGCATTTTGATACGGATGATTATCCCAATTGGCAGTTCACACCTACACACGCGACGGTTTGTGTACACTACACAAGTATCGGTAGGTCACGTGTCAAACACAGGTGATGTTTTCCAGTGTCTCACGAGCGAGAATGAGACATGTATTTTGAATGTAACACGTTACAAGTGAAGTCTTAACTGGGACTCAAACCCTGGGTTTCTGGTGTACTGTGCCAGTGCTCTTATTAACCACTGAGCTATTGAGACCTGATATATAAGCTGAAAGTCATGGCTGCTGTGGTGTAACGGTAGCACGTTGAGCGCAATGATTTGTGTATGACAAACGTAATGACGTAACAATTTTAGGGTCAAGAGTTCGAAACCTGTCGGCACTCATAAGATTTTCATTGCAAACATTCACTGTGCTCTATTTCAGCATATTATGCTTACGCTATAAAAATTCTTTGTGTACTATGCGAAAATAGATGAGTATTGAATATATAGAGGAGGAATAATAATTAACGTTAGTTATTACCCACGGTGATGAGTATTGAATGTATAGAGGAGGAATATAATAATTAACGTTAGTTATTACCCACGGTACATATTTTATTACATGCCTCATCTTTCCAATTTTGATCAAACAAAGCAACTCATTACTGTCAATTATCCGTAACTGCCCAATGCACCGCCATGGTCAAATGAACCCTCCATTAATAAAACAATAAACGTTACGTCCCCCCACCCCCAATAAAAAGAAAAAAAAAGACCGAGAAAATTCGAACAACAAGATGCCAAAACATACGGTTACATCGTTAGGTGATTCTGCTCAATGCATACCTGAGTAGATAAAAGAACGGGTTTGTTGAGTATGTCTATGCCATATTTTATATTCCTGAGTTCATCGATATCGAGAAAAGCCGTTACTGTTGCGCTTATTAATAATAACAGGTAGAAGAAGCTGGTCGTGTTTGTTTCCATTTTATATACGGTAGAGTCTAAATAACCTGAATGATTGTTATGTCCTGATTGACCTAAAAAAAAATAGAAGTATTTTAAAAGCATCATTCTATGGATTTGATGAAAAATACCTGATAATATGATTATAATTTACATAATTTTGGGGTCTTTGTAATTAATTTTCAAGCTTTATAGAGGAGTTAACACGAATTATAACGATATGCCCTAATTTACCGAAATGCGAGTTTGACTAAAATGGGTGGCGACACAGTGGCGACACACGGGCCGGGCCGGGATTTTTGAAACTGAAAACCGGGTTTTGCTTATTTCTTAAAAAATACTATTTTGTTCTGTACGAAATTTGCAGAAATGCTAACGCGCGGTATTCAATTTGTCTGCACCGCTTAGCTTATCAGGTTTCAATACAATGCTAAAAAATGTGATGTCTACGGGGATTTTGTATTGCAGCAAGCCCGGATGATAACGTTGTAAAATTGCGCGATGTATTCCGAGTGTATTCCGAATGGAGAAAAGATGTAAACATTCCCCATTATAAATCTCCGTAAGGAATCTGTTTTCGTTCCTGTGAATTTTTCCGAATGAAAGATGATAATGGGTCAATGAAATTATCTTGGAAATTATCCCTTTCAACTATTTCAATTGCACTTCTTTCACAGTTATGTGTATTTTTATTAAAAATCGTTCAAATGTGCTGCATAAATATCTGGTTTTTCTATATTCTATTCCCCCGCCCCACCCCCCTCCCCGCCCCCGTCCCTAGGCCGTCTTTGTTAGGGAATTGTT
>WFKH01011801.1:30386548-30411861 GCA_016163765.1 Magallana hongkongensis
TCACATATACTATGTAACATTTATCCGAGATTCCGCTGACAATATACCCTCTTTTAATGATTTTATATTATTTAAGGAATAAGGAATCAATCTTTTAGTAGTATGAGGTGATAATTTTGGTCGGGGCATGGTCAAATCCAATAAAGTCCGAAGGGCTTTATGATAGATTTGACCACGCTCCGACCGAAATGATCACCTCATAATATTCAAAGAATGATTTCTTATTACTTATATTTATATTATTTCCAATTTCTACAGTTTAAAACAACATTTTAAAATCACTATTTTTTACATGTAGCACATGCTTTGTATTACTACGCAGCGCAGCCAATACCATGTTTCGGTTATACTATAAGACACGCCCATTTTGTGTCGCTCAGCCTTTTATGAAATTATTGGGTTATAGGCTTCAAAATTTGATTCGAAATGTTATCACAGACAAAGACAGTTGAAAATGTAAAAATTAAAAAATCAAATACTTGTATATGAGATGAAATTCATGAAATTATACGTTATCCACAGGGGCATCGTATCCGCTTTACTCTCTATGACATATTTAATGAATAAGGAATCATTCTTTGAGTATTATGAGGTGATAATTTTGGTCGGGGCGTGATCAAATCCAATAAGGTCCGAAGGGCTTTATGATAGATTTGATCACGCCCCGACCGAAATAATATTCAAAGAATGTTTCCTTATTACTTATATTTATATAATTTTCAGCAATTGTACGATTAATTTTTTGAATCAAATACTGGCGTAAAATTAATATATTCCAACAACTGTGTTTTGTTAAATTGTTATGACAAATTGTTTGATGATGTTGAGAATCATAAGAAAATCAATTGGGTGTCGGGTCCGTAAATTGAAGTGGTGCAGTTTGTTTACATGTAAAAATGGCGACTCTCGATCTCAATTTAAATTTAACATACTTGATTTTCCGAGGTCGGTAGCGTGTTTCGGAGAAAGTCTGAGGCAAGTAATGAGACGATATCAGTAGTAAATTGCATGAAGAATTTAATGGTACTAATTGTTTTCACGGAATTTGCGTATAAATAAGGTTAATCAGTCAAAAACTAGCGCACGTTTTTCTGCGCTATAAATATACAATTTTTTCAATGGGCGGCACTGTAGCTCCCAGGTCGTCCATCCAAATTTTTTCAGACCGGGAGCTACAATGTACAGACCTGCAACTAATTCTCCGCATGTTATTTTTTGCATTTGCAGTTTATTTTGAGAAACTTATTTAATCATCATAATTGTCTAAATATAGACAAAATCACATGGATGACGATTATATATTTACACAGTGGGTATGCCCGGTATAAAGATCAAACGACATATTACATTTTACGCGCATTTTTTTTATCAAACGCGGCAATGAATCTTTTAAAAAATACAGTTATTTGCGGAGATCCTGACAATTTTTACAGGGGGTTCTTGGGAATAATTTTGTTTTCTGGGGAGGGGGAGGACCGAGATCTTTTCATTTGGTTATTTTAATCATTTTCATTTAATTAATCATTTTCAAAATGATCGGAATGTCGGTATTACCTTTCAATGCAGTTGAAAGTTAAAATACGAACCAGTTAGTCTGGCTGTGTATTAGGCCAACATGCGCACAGGTAAGGAAGAAAATACAATATTCAAGAAACTCGGATGAACGATCTGGGTCCCAGGTCGTCCATCCGATTTTTTTCAAACTGAGAGTTACAGACCTGCAGCTAGAGATTGTCAAACTCTTATTATAATTAATCATGTAAATCTATTTTGTTTCAAAGAGGCAGTTTTTCACATCAATGAGGTTTTTCCTTAAAAAAAACCCCAAGAAATCGGGCACAATTTTCAATATATTATTTTACAATTTGAGGGTCTAATAAAATTTTGTATGAAGTTTAAAGATGCTACTCTTCATTGCTTTATCCGAAACGTTGCATGGAAAAAAATTTACATCGCGTTCTTTTAAAATACAAAAACACTAGATGATAACCCGTGCAAGCGCGGGAATTAGTACTTTACACATTAATATGATACAATGTTACATGTAATATGTTGAACCATATTTTTTTTTCATTGTTGTATATACTGTGTCCGATTTTTTTCTTAATTGCTTTCTTAACTTATTCTTTAAAATTAAAACAAGCAAGAGGCCCATGGGCCACACTGCTCACCTGAGCAACAATAGACATAATAAAATTAGCTTTATGGAGTCATATCAGGCACGTAGCATCGGGGGGGGGGGGGGGGGGCGGGGGGGGGGGGAGGGGGGGGCGGGTCCCCCCCTTTTTCTCGCAGCAAAGATTTTTCTTAAATTTATATATAAAAAATTGAATTCTTTTGGAGTTGCCCCCCCTTTTTTTGGAGTATGTAAAGTGAAATTCATGATTTCGGGAAATTATCTTTTTTTTTGTTTTTTGTTTTTGCTTGTCAAGATTTTTTGGATGAGTCTCTCCCCCCCCCCCCCCTTTCCACAACGCTACGTGTCTGCCATATATAATATATCTGAACAATGTCGTATAATAGATCCTGTATCAAAAAAATTCCCATGCATATTCTTATGTTTATCATTGAGCCCCTTTGTAACAGGATGAGTTTACAGTCATATCACATATTGAGCATTGCAGTTCTCGAGAAGATCTTAAACAACTCTTTATATATGGATTATAAACCTACATTAAACTTTGAACCCCTTGTGAGGCCCAAGAATTGTCCAGGGTCCAGAGTCTAAACAATTTTAAAGAATCAACAATAAGTCAAAATGCTTGCATAAGAGTAAAACCATATAATAGCATTTGAATTTTTGTGAATAATTTAAATGTTTTCCTTCAGTGTAAAATTGGAACACCCCTCCCTCATGTGGCCCAACCCTACTCCTAAACATTATGATTTTGACAAATTTTAATCTACATTATCTGAAGTGACTTAAGTTACAGCTTTTCTAGGCAAATTGTATTTTAGAAGATGATTTTGTCGTATATAAGGTACAATGTGCTTTATAGCATCAAGTGACCTCTATCAGGCAGATCGTACCAAGCATTTTCGTGTGCGTAGAGGTAAAAAAGCGGGGTGCAGTCTTATCAGACTTATCAGACGTAACAACATACTTCGCACGAACGGAGACCTTAAGGTATCTCACTCCTCACGTTTTGATTTAATTGCGCAGATGATCATTATATTTGAAATGAATATGATTTTATTTCAATCTAATTAAAATTAGACCTTTCATCTCGCTCTCTGTTATGTATGGTTACCGCTCCTTTCACGAGCGGTAGCATACATAACAGAGAGCGAGATGAAAAGTCTAATTTTAATTAGATTGATTTTATTTTTTTAATCATCACAGAAAGATTAATATTAAATAATTACATAATAATTCATAAAGAAAATCAATTTGAATTCAAGAAACAAACAATTTTTTTGGGGAACTATTTTTTCGTGCGGAAGGTTTTTTAGACGAAAATGACAGAAACAAGCAATTTTATGAATTTTCAATATACTTTTCTTTTCATTATACTATATTCATTATTCACAATTTTAACATTTGATAGGTTTGTAACATATTCTATAGGTTCTGTGTGACATATAAAAAATTAAATCTTGAGAGAGTGATAGACGTTTAGCATAAAATCTTGCAAATATATATAAAATGTCTGAATTTTTTTAAGCCAAATTTTTCGAGAATATTACCTTTGAAGCCCTATATCTAAAAAATGACATCACTGACCCCCATGTTTTATTATGTCAAAATGATGCTGAATACATATCTAGGCAAACTGGATAAATCTTATAAAATTATTGATATTCAAAAAGTTTTTATTCCAAATCAAATTGTAACTATTAGAGAAATTGTCTATTTTAAGTGCAAGAAGGTCAAAAAAAAAGTTTATGCAGCCTCGTGCATATTTTTTTCGTAATCCCTCTATTCAGTGTGACCATTGTGCATGATTAAAAACAATATTTGAAGAAATAAGTGTGCTTAATCAAAAATACTGACAACAAATCCTAATCAGGCTGAAATTGCATTTTAGGTGCAAAAAGGTCAAATTAAATGGGCCATATCTCAGAGGGATGAATACTGACCTCCCATTATCTTTGTGTTTTTTAAGTATGTTTTGTCTACAGATTTCAATGACATACTTCTCAAGAAGATTATCTGAGGGGTTTTGAGAGAGAGAGAGAGAGAGAGAGAGAGAGAGAGAGAGAGAGAGAGAGAGCGAGAGAGAGAGAGAGAAAGAGAGAGATTGTCAAATAAATGAAATCATACAAACATCTAATTTATTCAAATTTTTCAGCTTAAATCCCAAATATACCATATATAAGGTAATTTTCGCAATATTTTTGTAATCATTGTATATTTGCAAAAATAAAACATGCAGTAAAACTGGTTATTCTAACTATACTAACTATTAGTATACTATACTAACTATTGGTATTTTTTTACAGATGAACGCTGACAATTAACAGTTACAAAAATTCAAAAATTAAAGGTTTGTCACCGGAAGATTGACAATATCAATCAATTATCAATTGATAATTACTGGAAAACGTATTGTTTGATGATAAAAATCTCAGCGAATACAAAATACGATGTAATGAAGCATTTCTGCAAATTTCGTACAGAAGAAAAGAGTATTTTTTAAGAAATCAGCAAGACCCGGTTTTCAGTTTCAATAATCCCGGCCCGGCCCGGGTTTCGAAATGTCCCTAAAATTACCAAAAATGTTATATAGGAACTACCAAAATTCCCCTTAATCTATATATTAAAAATGTTCATTTCATGATAATTTAAGTTCAATTCTATTTGTGAAATAATTTATTTTGAGAAAAATTTAAAAAGCAGCGTATATTTTGTCCCTGATTTTTGCTAAATATTAATTTAATCGTAAACTCTCACAAAAGTTTCACAGCACGCTTAATAATGAAACGTTTTGTTTGATTTGTTGTTATTCTATTATTTTGAAACAAAGGAATCATTTAGCATCTTGATTTATTCATTTTCAAATTTGACAGACACAAAATATTAAAATAATGTACGTGGCTATTAAATTCTTTGCGTACAATACAATGAATATGATGTCCTGGGAACCATACAAGACTTACTACCCACTTTTTTTTTTTTTTTTTTTTTTACCAGATATTAGATAATTATAATTAAAGAACTTATCTTGAGAGTGCCTTTCATTGAAAACTTAATTTCAACTTCATAAAAATTTTCAGCCATGTTCTCCACAGTATATGCAATACGTTTGACGGCGCGACCTTTTCACTGTAGGGGCGAACGCAGCATGAATTACAAACAACTTGCTCCATAGCCAAATGCTCCTTGTAACGAAGAACTTTGACCCGGGTTGAAAATTGACCCGGGGGTCATTTTTCAACGTTGAATATTGATACCAAAGGTGTTGAATAAAGACCCTGGTCCTTTGAAAATTGACCCGCATCGTGGAATTTTGATCATGAAACCGGTTCTAAATTCACAGCAAATAAGCACAAATTAGCGAATTGATATTCATAACTTGGAGTAATTTAATAAAAAAAAAAATTACAGATTTTTTAAATAATTATTCTTTAGACTAACATGTTTTAACAGTCGGATATTTCAATGATTATTTCGCGAATTATCATATTAACACTTCAAATATGTATTAGCTATTCTAATCATTGAAAAAATTTCGTGTATAACTGCTGTTTTGTGTGAAATTTGTATTTCAAAAATTATGTTTTTAATAATAATATTGGTATACATGGTTACACGATAAACTATTCAATTCAGTGAAACAGTTTTTATTTTTTTTATTTTCGCTGCATTAGTTTACAAATATAAATAATAAATAAAAATTCATAAAACAAAATAATGTTTAATTTTGATTTTACACACACCCAGTAAATTAAAATAGTGATATTGTTCATTGTAAATTTTCTGGATGGGTGTAAACACAAAATTTACAAAATGACATATTGTGATTTTTGTTCTTGCACCCACTCAGTATATTAAACTTGTGATTATCTAAATTCTGTATGTACACCCACCCAGTTAATAACAAATTTACAATATGACGATACGCTACAAGTATTTCGGAAATGTTAGAGATTTGAGACATAATATACATGCCATTGTATATTTTTATGCATACTCATTCCTGCACAATGCTGTTGTAACTATATCTATTTTGAAATTTTTGATGTGAAAATGTGTTATTAGAATAATTCAGCGTGTAACTAAATATGATGAACATGATTGAAACAATTCGTTAATTTTCTGGGCATAAACAATTCTGCTTAATGGAATATAAAGCAAGTTTGCAACCAAATTTTTGTACAGGATCGATGACAATAACGTAATTTTGCGTTTACAATGTCTAAATACATGTACATATAGCTTTGATCACATCACAAAAACTTGAGAACAGAAGTTTATTAACCACAATTGTTTTCGTCAATGAAGTGATCAATTGCAATTTTTGAATAAAAATTCGCACTTGAAAATGAAGTAGAGGATCATGCATTGGGGTCGGAGAAGGTGGTGAACCTTCCTATAGATTTTTGAGAGTTTCAAATTTACATGTAGTTAATAAAATTGAAAACTCAAAAATAATAGAGATCAATTTTAACCTTTTAAAAACTATGTTTATGTAGAAACTTGGCTGGTGCTTCAAAAATAGTATTTCTGGCAAGTTTACAAAACATTATTGTTAAGTCGAATAAATTAAATAAAAGCTATTAACGACTTGTCTGATAAAAATATGACAACTATTCATTTACTATGCGTCAGAGATATATCCTGACTTCTCAGAACTAAGCTATGTCGATTTGCCTGAAAAGTAACGTTAACGGCCAGCATTTGTTATACATATTTATCAGAGATTATGACAAGTTTATATCAATAAAGGGACAATCATTATATCCCAATAAAGGGAAGAGTGGGGCTGATGTCAGCTTTTGAAAATAGAAACAATAATTTGTATCCTGTTCTAGTATACTTGAAAGCAAATTACCTTTTTTCTTTAAGATACCAAAAATTCTGACATTAAAGACTAATAATCTGTCCTTGGTCACTTTAAAATTCTTTCTCGCGAAGGAAAGGAAATCAATTTTACGTCAAAAAAAAAATTGCTAGCCCGACTCGTCCGTCCCATTCATAGCAAAAGGTCATCTTCTTTGCCTTATTTACAAAGTTTATTAACAGGATACATAGTTGTTTAGTACGAACACGAATATAGCGAAATCTCGGATATAGCTAAGTTTTGTGGAGTCCCCGAAAAAATTCTTAACAAAGTCTTGTAAAATTTTAATATAAAATTTAAAATAGCTTAAAAAGTTAGCAATACCATTTTCACATAGATTCTTTAATTTATAATCCAATTACTATAGGTTTGAAAAGAATGTATTTTCATTTTATGCCTTAATTAGCATAAATTGTAGTTTGGTGGGAGAAAACATATGTATAGCGAATTCGCTATACTTATTATTACAAATTCGTTATACGGCTATAACGAATTACGGATATAGCGAAGTAAATCCATTGGTTCCTACGACTTCGCTATAATTGAGTTTTACATGTACTGAGTTTTTTAGTCTTAATATTAAATGGTTGTAATCGGACAAATCAACCTAAAACAAATCAGCCACGTCCGCATATGTATCGGAAAGTATGAAAAAATTACAATTTTAAAACTGAAACTTTCAAGTATAAACGTGTACGTTTAAACCATGTAGAGCAAGTTCCAGTTCTAGATCAAAGACAGTTCAAAACTCTGTAGTTGGAATCAATTTTCAACAGGGTCAATTTTCAACGTGTTGAGGTCATCAGAGTTTAGAAAAAAAAATTCAAGGTGTTGAAAAATGACCCCGGGAATAAATTTCACGACTTTTGGTCTCAATTTTCAACGTTGAAATATGACCCCCGGGTCAATTTTCAACCCGGGTCAATATTCTTCGTTACACTCCCATCCAACTTTTTACCAACTTGCCCTCAACCCAATGTAAACACGTTCTCCACGTGAATACTCCTTCCACCTGAATTTAGTGACCCACCTTTATTCTGACTTGCTTCCACCATAACCAACTACCCCAAAGGATTGCTATAAATGTATTTTGTCTAAAAGTTAAACATTTTCCATGTTACCTCACTTCCTTGTTTCACAGACCATAGCCTCTATATTATACAGAACTCATTTCTAAAGAAAACATAATTTTTTTTTTGGGGGGGGGGGGCGGTAAAATTGCCCTCTCCTCCGCGGACCCCACGAGAGGTAGAGAAAACACCCAAGATACCTTTGTCCAATAACTTTCTTCGAAAATAATTTCACAAAATCCAACTCTTTGTTCACTTTTGGGACCCCTTCCTGCCTTCCTGACACCCGAGGATTATAGTTTGTTCCATATAAAATTATAAGGAAGCTTTATGTAAAGGTTTTTTTTACTTGATGTTGGTCCTTGATTAGAATATCGTTGAATCACACCTCGATCTAAGTAGAGCCTCATCCTGCCCATCATCACGCCTCACCCTACCCATCATCACGCCTCATCCTACCCATCATCACAACGTACCCAGTCTGATGGATACAGATGAATTCTTGTGACCAATAAAGTTCTGTCCTACCCTTGACCGTGGAGTCATGATATTCACAATAGCAATTTTGGTAAAGATCCACTGCTCATGACAACTATTACCTTATATTGTCTGCTAAATGCCCAAGAGTAATGAAGATATATAAAGATTGAATCAATTTTTGCAGTTAAAGGACTGCATTTGATATGTTCAAATATCTTCTCCCCATTTTAACCAATTTTTAAATAGTATCGTATCAAAATCAAATCGTAATAAAACATTATACAGAGGATGTCTATCACATAAGTCTTGATATTAGTAATCTTCATCCAATAGTTGTTCATCTATGACGTCACTAAAATGAGCTAATTCCCTCAATTTTACAAACAAATGAAAAGATTGTTATTTTTTCTTTATATTTCGCCGTTGAAAGTATAGAGCGCAGGTCTGCTCAAGTACGATTTTTACGTATGTTTTTGTTCTTATAATTATACACATCATAGTTAAAAATGGTACTTGAGCTAAGCATGCGCTCGATGTTTCCCAGTCGAAAAACCGTCGGAAAACAACCTTTTGCTCCAAAACATTAATGTATCAAAATAAGACAATCTTCATGGCGTCATTTCTACATTATGACGTCACTTATCTTTAAAATAAATTCAACTATTTTCAACTTCATTTTTAAGCTATCTATAGAATTTTAATTTTGGGGCGAAAATTTGTATCAAAATAAGACAATCTTCATGGCGTCATTTCTACATTATGACGTCACTTATCTTTAAAATGAATTCAACTATTTTCAACTTCATTTTTAAGCTATCTATAGAATTTTAATTTTGGGGCGAGAAATGCTTAATACCGCATGTAGTCCTTTTAACAAAATTGTAAAGCTCTGGAGAAGTGAGGATAATGAAAATTACAATTTACGTCCCCTACAATTGAGGATGCTAAATTTGGTCTTGAGTTATCGCGGCTTGCATGTATGCTTCCCAGAGCGCGTTTCAAGTCTTTGGAGAGTTTGCTACATTATACAAATTAACATTGAGTCAGACATTGCGTTGACCCCTACTCTCTCTCTCTCTCTCTCTCTCTCTCTCTCTCTCTCTCTCTCTCTCTCTAAGTTCTATCCATTTAAGAGAAATTCAACTCTGTCTTCTATTGTTTTTATTTATCAGTTACTAAATAAAACCATTCGAATTATATATTGTATAAAAAATAACATACCTAATTTCAGACAACAGAGAATACATTTAGATTCAAACGTATTGAAATCATGATCCCCAGGGATTGGATGTGGTCACAATAGGAAGTTAAATGTTTACACAGAAAAAGAGAGAAATAATGCAAATCACTGTTCTCCGAAACCAGTTAACGTGTTGATCCGAAACTTGTTTGAATTCATCCTTACATAGTTAAGCTTCAAACAAGTTAAAATCATGATCTCCGGGGATTGGGTGTGGTCACAATAGGAGGTTGAATTTTTACACAAAAATAAATAGATATAATGCAAAACACTGTTCTCAAAAACTCTTTAATCTTTTGATCCGAAGCTTGTGTAAAATCTTCCTTATATAGTTTAGATTCGACCTTATTAAAATCACGATTCCCGGGGATTGGGTGTGGTTACAATAAGAGATTGAATTCTTACTTAGGAAGAAAAATAGAGAAATAATGCAAAGCACTGTTCTCAAAAAACCATTTCACGTGTGGTTCCGAAACGTGTGTGAAATCTTCCATAGATAGTTAAATTCGATCTTGTTGAAATCATGATCCAGGGATAGGGTGTGGTCACAATAGGAATTTGAATTTTTACACTGGAATAAATAGAGAGAAAAAATGCAAAACACTGTTCTCAAAAACCATTTAACGTGTTGATCCGAAACATATGTGAAATCAACATTTGAGAGTTTAGATTCAAACGTATTAAAATCATGATCCCCGGGGATTGGGTGTGATCCCAAAAGGAGGTTGAATATTTACTTTGGAATAAATAGAGAGAGAAAATGCAAGTCAATGTTCTCCGAAACCAGTTAACGTGTTGATCCGAATCTTCTTGGAAATCATCTTTACAAAGTTTAGATTCAAACACGTTAAAATCATGATCCCCGGAGATTGGGTGTGGTCGAAAGAGGAGGTCGAATTTTAGACAAGAATAAATTAAAAGAAATAATGCAAATCACTGTTTTCCGAAATCAGTTAACGTGTTAATTCGAAACATGTTTTAAATCTTCCTTTTATAGTTAAGATTCAAACACGTTAAATTAATGATCCCCGGGGATTGGGTGTGGTCACAATAGGAGGTTAAATCTTTATACAGAAATAAATAGAGAGTTAGAAAAAAATGCAAAACACTGCTCTCAAAACTTCTTTAAACCTGTTGATTCATAACTTGTTGGAAATTATCCGTACAAAGTTTAGATTAAAACACGTTAAAATCATAATCCCCGGGGGTTGGGTATGGTCATAATAGGAGGTTGAATAATTACGCAAAAATAAAGAGAGAGAGAAAATGCAAGTCAATGCTCTCCGAAACCAGTTAACGTGTTGATCCAAAACTTGTGTGAAATCATCCTTACATAGTTAAGATTCAAACACGTTAAAATCATGATCCCCGGAGATTGGGTGTGGTCACAATAGGAGGTTGATTTTTTACTTTGGAATAAATAGAGACAAAAAAATGCAAATCACTGTTTTTAGAAACCTGTTAACGTGTTGATCCAAAACATATGTGAAATTAACATTTGAGAGTTTAGATTCAAGCGTATTGAAATCATGAAACCATGGATTGGGTGTGGTCGCAATAGGAGGTTGAATTTTTACATAGAAATAGATAAAGAGAAATAAGCAATAAACTGTTCTCCGAAACAAGTTTACGTGTTGATTCGAAATTTGTTTGAAATCATCCTTACATAGCTTAGATTCAAACACGTTAAAATCATAATCCCCAGGAATTGGGAATGGTCACAATAGTAGGTTAAATTATTAAGCAAAAATAAAGAGAGAGAGAAAATGCAAGTCAATTTTCTCCGAAACCAGTTTACACGTGATCCAAAATTTGTTGGAAATCATCCTTACATAGTTAAGATTCAAACATGTTAAAATCATGATCCCCGGTGATTGGGTGTGGTCACAATAGAAGGTTGATTTTTTACTTTCGAATAAAAAGAGACAAAAAAAAAAATGCAATACACTGTTCTCAGAACTCAGTTAGGCCCTTTTTTTTTTTTTTTTAAATTAGTTGTTTTACAGATCCGCCGACTCTATTGGTGCAATATTGGAAAAAAAAACCCAAAAATTCCATTTAACCCTCTTTTTATTACCGCCGACCACATTTTTGGTCGATCATTTAAAAAAAATCCGGAAAAGTCTGTTCTTGGTTTGAATTTTACATATTGTTGATCAAAACTATGTAAACGCTTTTAGCAGGGACTTTAAAGCTTGAATCTGATTTCAAACGTCTTATCGAATGAGATTAAATATATACACATAGTCTGTCTGTCACAGTCTGTGAACAGTGAACCATGTTTTTTTCTGACACACACGTGTCTTTACTTCGGGCCTTTGGCACCATTGGCGCAGCACGAAGTTTTTGACAGTTACTGCAGTTTTGACAATAAGTAAAGGTTAGTTCCAATTTATATCGTGCTCCCTTATTTTAAAAAGCAAATGTTCAACTGTATTTCAAAATTAATTGTGTCAGAGAACGTTAACTATGTTTACATCTCTTATTAATATGCAATCATGATGCATTATAGATAGAGTATCTCAGATTTTAATGATCGAGATTGATTGATGGGGGAGCTGGATTAGAACCGTAGAAGCTGTTTACTTTAAAAGAAGTTGCAACCTGAAAACAGGACAACCTCTGAACAAGACAGACTGACCAAAAGATATTTGAATGCAGATAGGCTGACATAAAGGCTAGTAATATAAATAGACCTGTTTAATAATTTCTGTGATATGCATAGTCCTAATAAGGGGACGTGGTGACATACAAACCTGTGATTTATCAAATATCAAATTTTTACACAATATCCTCATATTTTTTATATCATATACAAAGATGAACTTTTGAAATTTCAAAGCTTTTGAAAATTTTCAATGTTTAAAAGTAAATATATCAAATTAAAAAGAGAAATTTAGAATTAAGCATTGGGCTAACACATATATATTGACTTTCTCTTCCTTTCCATAGCCACGCAAGCTCAGGGGAATATAAATACTGCAGCGTGGGCCTCTCTGTGAAACCTGATGTATTCAAGAACTACATGTATATATATTCATTTAGATGCACTCTCTGTGAATGCATAGACATCGAATCAATAACTTCAAATTATAATTAACTCTTTTCTCAGTTTCTATTTCAAATTAAAATAAATTTGTGTCTAAATAATGTGCATAGTATTTCGGTATAAACTAGCTATTACTGTTTTAGATAAGGCACTATTAAATTGAACTTAATTTTTATGCAGATGTGTGTTATTTTTGTGGTGACTTAGATGTGGTAGAGGAAGAGGACATTCGAATACATGGAAAATGCTTGTGTAGTAGGAAAGGAGGAATGTGCATATAGATACAATGAAAATATAAAGCTGGACTTGGAATCAAACATGGGGCCCCTGCAACTCTAGTCAGGAGCTCAGGTCGCTATCCTATCCTGATGTCCATATAGACCCAATTACTTCACAAATTCATGTGATTTGTTCCCACTGCTAGGATGATCAGCCTTCATCAGTGGGGAATCCCCCATAATATGAAGAAATATATCTGTACAATGTTTTTATTTGTTACTTGTATATTAAAAGTTTGAAAATTGAACAGTTTTGTTTTGGGTTTTTTTTTTGTTTTGTTTTTTTTTTGTAGCCACCCAATGGACATTTTCCATAAAAAAATCTGTAAAACAACTAATAAAAAAAAATGGCCTTAACGTGTTGATCCGAAACTTGTTAGAAATGATCCTTAAATAGTTTAGATTAAAACACGTTAAAATCATGATCCCCGGGGATTGGGTGTGGTCGAAATAGGAGGTTGAATTTTTACATAGAAATAGATAAAGAGACATGAGCAATAAAGTGTTCTCTGAAACAAGTTAACGTGTTGATTTGAAACATGTTTGAAATCATCCTTACGTAGTTAAGATTTAAACACGTTAAAATCATGATCCCCGGGGATTGGGTGTGGTCACAATAGGAGGTTGATTTTTTTCTTTGGACTAAATAGAGAGAAAAAATGCAATACCCAGTTCTCAGTAACCAGTTATTGTGTTGATCCGAATCTTCTTGGAAATCATCTTTACATAGTTTAGATTAAAATGCGTTAAAATCATGATCCCCGGGGAATGGGTGTAGTCACAGTAGGAGGTTGAAATTTTACACACAAAAAAGAGACTAAAAAAATGCAAATCACTGTTCTCCGAAACCAGTTAACGTGTTGATCCAAAATTTGTTGGAAATAATTCTTACATAGTTTAGATTAAAAACACGTTAAAATCATGATCCCCGGGGATTAGTTGTGGTCACAATAGGAGGTTGAATTTTTACTTTGGAATAATAGAGATAAAAATCCAGTACACTGTTCTCAGTAACGTATTGATCCGAAACATGTGTAAAATGATCACTATATAGTTTAGATTCCAGCGTATTGAAATTATGATTCTAGGGGATTGGGTATGGTCACAATGGGAGGTTGAATTTTTAGACAAGAAGAAATTGAGAGAAATAATGCAGATCACTTTTCTCCGAAACATACGTGTTGATCCGAAACTTGTTTGAAATCATCCTTACAAAGTTAAGATTCAAACACGTTTATTTCATGATCCCCGGGGATTAGGTGTGGTCACAGTAGGAGGTTGATCTTTTACACAAAAATAAAGAGAGAAAATGGAACTTACTGTTCTCCGAAACCAGTGAACTTGTTGATCCAAAATCCATTGGAGACCATCCTTACATGGTTAAGATTCACACACGTTAAAATCATGATCCCCGGGGATTGGGTGTGGTCACAATAGTAGGTTGAATTTTTTTTTTTGGAATAAATAGAGAAACAAAATGCAATACACTGTTCTCAGAACTCAGTTAACGTGTTGATCCGAAATTTGTTAGAAAACGTCCGTACATAGTTTAGATTCAAACACGTTAAAATCATGATCCCAGGGGATTGGGTGTGGTCAGAATAGAAATTGGAATTTTTACTTTGGAATGAATAGAGAAAGAGATCAGCAATAAACTGTTCTCCGAAACCAGTTAACGTGTTTATCCGAAACATGTGTGATTAGATCATTATATAGTTGAGATTCAAACGTATTGGAATCATGATCCCCGGAAATTAATTGTGGTCACAATAGGAGATTGAATTTTTACACAAGAATAAATTTAGAGAAATAATGCAAATCACTGTTCTCCGAAACCAGTTAACGTGTTGATCCGAAACTTGTTTGAAATCATCCTTACATAGTTTAGATTCAAACACGTTGAAATCATGATCCCCTGGGATTGGGTGTGGTGAAAATGGAGGTTGAGTTTTTACACAGAAATTAAAAGATAAAAATAATGCAAAACACTACTCTCAAAACTTCTTTAACCTGTTGATCCGAAACTTGTGTGAAATCTTTCCTATACAGTTGACATCATAATTCCCGGGGATTGGATGTGGTGACAATGATAGATTGAATACTCACATAGGAATAAAAAGAGAAAAATAATGCTAATCACTGTTCTTAAAAACCATTTCATGTGTTGTACCGAAATTTGTGTTGAATCTTTCTTACATAGTTTAGATTCAATCTTGTTATAATCATGATCCCCGGGGATTAGGTTTGGTCACAATAGGAATTTGAATTATTACACTGGAATAAATATAAAGAAAAAATGCAAAAGAATGTTTTCATACCATTTAACATGTTAATCCGAAACATGTGAAAAATCATCATTATAAAGTTTAATTTATATACGACTGCCTCTGCGGATTAAAATAATGATTTAAACAAGTTTTCAGACATCTCTTCTCAGATGAATATTGCTGACTTGAGCATGGGATAAGTTCAAATCTTTAACCACTGTTCAGCGCCTCTGTTTGCTTGATTTTTTTACTAATGCTGCAAAGTTCATCAATTAAAAGAGTACATAATTTTACGTGTATTGCAATCTACTTTTCAAATCTTCAATCTATTGTGTATTTCACAATAATCATTTAACTATCTCAATCATACGCGTACTAATCCCTTACATGCAACACGATCGGTCAATAAAAAAGTCGGTAGTAAATAATTATACATTTTTCTAATCTGCTTATCAATAAGTAAAGTTAACATAAAAAGCGCGGCCTTTCAGTTAAAATTAATTTAGCAAAAAATAAAATCCAAAAAGAAAATCAAAGGATGTGAAAAAACAAAGTGAAAAAAGAAACATATTAGGAACATGATCTAAGCAGAAAACTAAGATCTAAGTTGGCAAAATGTTGAATCCAGGAGTATCACATATTGTTATAAAATATTTGTTTGTATTTTAATTATATTTACAGCAAGGAGCAAACATTGTTTTTCTGTGTGTTGAATTAACTTAACAAACTTGCAATAATAATTCTTTTATCTATTCAAAAATAAACACCAAATTCAGTTCATATACTTCGTGGAAACTGTAAATCAAGCTTCATCTCAAATATGTATACATTTGACATTTGTCACATAAGCAGAAATTAAGGAGCTTTCTTTGATGCAATGATATAGGTAGAATATAAGCGGGTGTTGAGGAAAAGAATACGTAACCTGTGTCACATGATTACAGTAAATTTACATAACCCACATTAGGTTCCTAGTGTGTATTTTTTTTTCTGCATTGATCATGAATCATAGCCCATATGAATATTTTATTGTTTATATTTACATCTCTTTTGCAATTTATATAATGATTTATTCATAGAAAAAATAATTTAAAGAATTTTAAAAGTAGTAATTGCTTTTCGATTTTTTAAAATAAAAGATAAAGGCAGCGACTATATTACTGAGACAAGTTTTGTATTTTTTTGCATTGTCTGTTACCTTCATATACCACACGGACGATTAAATAAAGTTATTGTTTGAAAATTTAGTAAAAAGTGACCACAATAAATTTCTAGAATAACAAACTACAATTATATTTTGAAGTGATCCTAAACGTATTGAATGATTGTTTGAACTTTCTCTCTTGGAACACTGGTAAGACTTAAAAATATGAGCTTCAGACAGAGGTCAAATATACATGGACATGTTAGGTGCAAACGTCATTGGAATCAATTGTCCAAGACTACTATTGCATGCATCAGTTAGACCCACTGGAATGAACGGCGTATTATTCTGGAGTGACAATATGTCATGAATACAGATATGGTTACATTTACATGGTACTCTTGGATAATAAAAATGAGGACTTTTTTCGTAATTGGTGATTGGTTTATACAGTCCTATAAATATATCATACTTAATTCAATTCTATTCTCCCAGTTGCTGTTCTTCAGATATTTTGCCTGTCTGCAGTCTACACTAAGACGTTGCACTTTTAGACAAAACTGTTTGATCATGCAATCTTTCTTGCCGAACCTTGCCGTTCCCAGTAATCACCAGTCTGTGCATCTCTTCTACGCGCTGATTCCCTCCTACTTCACTCCCTCTGCCGAATTCCAAGTCCGCACACTTTGCTGCAGACAGTCAAAAAGACCCTTTAATGATGATTCCTTATGATTAGAAATAGTAAATCCTTTTTAGACTCATTGAAATCTTCTTGGTTTTCAATACGACGATGAATGGGTTTCTGTCATGTACCACGATATTATATTAGATTCCAAATCATAATGTGACTCAAAGGAAAAGTATTATTCAGAAAAAATAGTTATGTAATAGATGCCATAAAAGTTCTCACTGATTTTTTATCTGACGGTTGCAGTTTTGTGTGATCTTTGTATAAATGGGAAATTAATTTTGCGCCTTTAAATCATATATATAGTCAGACCTGTGAAAACACATCCTGTAAATAGGGCTTAAGTTGGACTTTCTTAAAATAAAATAAAATTACAGATTCTTCAGCAGCCATTAATTACCTGTACGATTGGAATTAAGATTGATAAAGTTTATAATCAGTGTAGACAAGAGGTTTTGCCTAATGCTATCATTTCGCTAAACGTCATAAAATAAATTCGTTCAAGCTTACCGCTTTGTTTACGTTTGAAATAGAGGAGAATTCTCACATACAGTACAAAATCGGCTCCTGAATTCTTCTTGGCTGTCCAAAAAAGGTGAAAAATCGATAGAGGTCATTATACATGGCGGATTCTTCAAGATGTGATGTTGACATGAACACACAATTACCGATTTATATAAAATACATATGCGATTTTTAAGATTAAATATGGAATCCAAAAGTACTAGCATTTTTAATATAAACAATATTATGTTGCAAAAAAGATATACATAAATGCACAGTAGTATGAATTAATTAACAAAAGTTTTCTGAAACAAGTGATAAAGCGTATACTTTCAATTTCCTTCTCTTCAATTTACTTCTGTTTTCGAAGTTGTCTGCCCAATTAAATGTAGTATGAATTTAGTCGAAAGAAAAAAGAAGTATAAAGTCATATCAAATGGAAAAAGTTCAAGGCATAGTTAAACATTGAATCGTTTAGAGGCGATAATGAATTTGTGTGCAACTTGAAATATTATTTGGTAGGTGAGATAAGACGCATACGAGTTGGTATTACCAAATATTTTCAGCATTTATGTTAGAAGTGTAAGGTAATGAATCAAGAGTCTACGAGGATTGATTTTGTTGAGACACCCAAAGAGGAAGTGTTGAGTTGTTTTGGGACTACCACAGCTACTCAACATTGATAAATTTCACCTCCTAGAATCATTGCAACGACATTGGGGTGGAATGCACGTAAGGGATGCGACGTTTTCCTAAAATGTATTTTGTATACAATTTTTATTACAACTGTAGTGCGTCAATATATTATAGAGTGCTGCCTTTCTTTAATGACCTTACATATAGCAGTAAGAAACTTTTATTAATAAATGTATTCAACACCCACAAATATATTATCCTTTTTTAAGAGTAACATCAACGTATAATGAATGGCCTAATAGCTCTGTTTTGCATTAAGAAAAAAGGCAGCGAATTATAGCAGGACTTTTTATGATTATCTAATATTAATGTCGATCATTTCGAGTTGATTCCTTTTAGCGCAAGAATTAGTAATAAATGCCCCATTAGTTGGTATTCGTCGAACGACTAATAATAACACTTTTGTACGATTATAAAATGAAATCAGTGATAAAAACCGATCTTAAAATGTGGGACATTCAATAACAAATCAATACGAGAAATACTTGTAAATAGCCCTTTCTTAACTCAAGAATAACATCAACCCCTCCACCCCCAAAACAATCCACTAACGTAGATTTGACTCGGGTGCAGAAACATGTAACATTTTTCATACTGAGCTATTTATAAACATCATAGAAAGAAGACAAAAACAAATAGTAAAAATGTAGCATTTTGTAAGCCTTTCGTTGGTTAGATTCATTCAAAACATTTAACCATATCAATATTTATGTTACGAACACTGTTACTAAATTCAACAGCAAGAAGAGTAAATTACATGATGAATGCACATGTTTATATATTTAAAGTGTCCTTTATAAACATCTGGTTAATCAACATTTAAATAAAAAAAAGCCACCCACAATGTTTGATTACTGAAATATTGATTTTTTGATAAAGGACAATAGCACAGGAACGGTAGACACAAGTTATTTTAATTTTTTTTTTTTGGTGGGGGGGGGGGGGGGGGGAATCAATCCTTGAAACAACTGATGGATTGACTTCAAATATTTATTACCATAGGCATGGACACGTTTGCATGAAAAATGAAAAAAATGAATATCATTTTTTCTGTTATGAAAAAAAAAAGAAAAAAAAACACCTAATGATGTCGTTTATTGGACACACGGGTATCCCTACCTGTCACACAATGCCATCTAGTTTTACCAGAAAATATGAGGCCTACGTAGAATCCCCCCCCCCCCACGCGGATTTCTAATTGGTAATTTAGTCATGGTCATAAGATAAAAAAGAATGGGACAAACAGTGCAATGCTATCACTTACTCCTTACTGATGCCCCGGCAATCTAATTATAATACCCATATCTAGTCGCTTGTCTGCATATTACAAATGTAAGTCCGTAGTCCCGTAACTGAATCCAATGCAAAAGGTAATTAACATGTAAGCTACCAAAGTGCTGGTGGCACACTTTAATACATAGTTTCTTAACGATGAAGCGTTTGGTTTCAGTTTTAAAAAAGAGAACGTTTGTCCTTACCAAAAATAAATGGTTTTTATATCACTTTTATAGGGATAAGTAAATGATAAGGTCGTAAATAACACGTATCAGTCTATAGTTACGAAATAATAAAATAATATCAAGTTCTATTTTTGCACGAGGTTGCTCATTTGAAAGGATATTTCAGTCGCTACAATAATTATTTGCAATGACATATTTTATTTCCTGATTTAATACAATTATATAATTGAAAATTCGGGGATAGAAATATTATCTCCTAAACCAAAGTGGAAACATCTAAACTCCCTAGTATCAATTACAAATTTGTCCTTTTTTCTCTTTTCTAAAGAATGAAGTGTGTAAGAATTGTGTCTCCTAGGAGCAGGCGTAATTCATATCAATATTTTCCCTAGAAGCCACTTTTACCCTTATCCTAGCACATAATACCACCTACAAGCAAAGTGTTAGGCGAAAAAATCCTTTTTATATCTTTTTTATGTGCAGTGTTACATCAATTAATCATTAGTGTTGTGGTACTTAAAAACTTTTCCTCAACTAATGTGTTTTATGAAGAAATGGGTCCTTGCTTCTTAAATTTTATTGCCACCCTACTGAGATTTTTTTTCTTCTCAGAAAGAAGTTAATTTAGTTTGATACAAAAGATACATATAATATGCACATCTACAACATATAAACTATTATACAGTTAATTTTTTCTGATAAAAGAGATTATCAATTGAACTATTGACTATGGACTGAAAATATAGCCGAATCCATATATGTACACTCTCTTGAAAGCTAAAGAGACATTAAAATATTAACCAAAATCATGAATTTTTTGTAATAAAAAGTTGTCTTATTTTACACCAACACATCTGATATTTGTAGACATCATTACAAATACAGCCGACTAGCCATCTAGAGCATGACCTTGAAAAAATGTTTGCAAGAAATCCTATCTATTAATTTTAGCTGGGTTTTTCGTTTCCGACGAGTTGAAAACCGTCAATTGTGCAACAAAAGAACGAGAAACGACATTATTAACTGGTAAAGCTTTAATCTAAAGAGCTTGAAGAGAATAATTAACGGTACTTTTAGACACATTCCATGAACAATGTATTGATTTAAGTGAATGTTTGCCAGGGAACATATTGTACAATGTATTCAACCTTGGGGTGTTCAAAGCAATATAAGGTTTACTTTATGATTATTTTATGTTTTGAAGGCAAAACCAATTAATTTTGACAAAAGCATTCTTTCGAAAACAGGATACCTTATTTGACTTCTCTTTATCCCCATTACCTGAAATTGAGGTACACATTGAGATTGATGAAAAATAAGTTCAAAGTATCATTTAAGCTACGTACAATGCTTTTTGGTGTGTGTATATATATATATATATATATATATATATATATATATATATATATATATATATCCGAATCCATATATGTACACTCTCTTGAAAGCTAAAGAGACATTAAAATATTAACTAAAATCATGAATTTTTTGTAATAAATCTCGCTAATAACACGATGAATGACACTCAAATTTTGGTTGACTATTTGAAGTGCCTTACTGAAGCATTGTTAACATTAAAAACGGAAATATAATTTTTGACCAAAATCGTGACCATACCCCTTTAATAAACAGAGCAAGTTTTTTAAGTGTGCCAATATCTTTACAATTGAACAACCTTTCAACACACCTTTCTTTTTAAAACATTGTACTTGTCGAAAAACAAAAACTAGGTAAGAAATTTTTCCTCAGATCAAGTAGTATTGAAAAATCTAATAAAAAATGTATTTCATTTTCTACTGACTTACAATTACACATTTTACATAACCTTTCCGACTTAGTAAGACCCTTATGTCTACCTTCTTCTATTACAAGGTTATGCATAGAACATCTAAATGAAGACAAAATATATCTATAGGGGTAGTCTAGACCAGAAAAATAATAATCACAGTATAATTTTTTCTGGAATAAAATATAAAATGAACACCTGGGTGAGTTTGTAATTATATCATACCAGGTTTGATGAGCACAGTCACTCAATCTTTCTCTAGATAATTTGAGAAAAACATCCTCATGGCCTGGACCATTATATAACCACACTTCACGAAAAGCATATTGGAAAAGCATAGATTTTACACATGTTACCCAATTTGGGCGCTCCCTGTTTTGACTAATAGTACACAGCATTGAAACCACTGACGGGGAAGTCTCCAAGGTTCCATTTTCATAATTTTCAACCAATACGCCACCGGCTTTGATATGTATTTGGTATAAAGGGGCATTCTCCTGCACTCGCCGTTTGCCATAATATTGGTTACTTTCTTTCCCACGCCTAACACACATTTACAAAAGTCATTATGTACAGATTCGATATCTTCTTTGACCTCCAGACCCAATATTTCAGCACCGTATGTGAGGGTAGGAAGAACAATACTGGCAAAAAGTTTAAAACAGACTGCAGGTTCACGGGCACCCAGTTTTTTCAAAGTATGTTTGATAAGATTTGTTGCTTTATGTGCTTTCTGTTAAAGGGACTTTCAACACTGGGACTATTTACGACGGTATGAGAAGAGGACACCCATGTACCTCTAGTAAGGTTGAACATCTATTCTTTTTTCACTGAATGTTCACTAGCTGCCACTTCAGCTCGTGAAAACGACCAATTTTGATTTTTCAATGCTTATAATCAAGTTCCACTTAAAACAAAAATCCTGTAGAATATTAAGTATTGACTGGAGGCCTCTTACTGTATCTGGTACCAGAACAAGGTCATCTGTAAACAAGAGTGTTATAATCTAATGTACATGTATTTCATTTGAGATATGTATTCCATATCCGTCAGTATTATGAAAAACATCTACAAGCTCATTGATAAACATTGAAAAAAGCCAGAGGTTTAATATACAGCCCTGTCTAACACCTGTTAAACATGGAAATAGATTTGTCACTTTGGATCCAATTTTAACGCAGGTTTGTACACTATGGTATATTTTTTGTAACATGTTCATCATCTTTCCGTGAACTCCTCTGTGAAGGACGTAGAATAGCTTTTGTCTATTAACAGAGTCAAGGGCTTTAGAAAAATCTATAAATGCACAGTATACATGTAGTTTGCCACGCCTTTTGGTTATATATTTTTGTACCACACTCTGAAGCGTGAATATATAGTAAATAGTTGATTAGTCCTGTCGGAATCCCGCCTGTTCCTCCAGGATAAGGTGTAGGTCCTCAGCCCAGGAAATTAGCCTTTTGTTCATCACAGCTGTAAATATTTTACTTATTGTATCAAGCAAGGAGATGCCTCTATAATTATTAGGTTCTTGTCTGTCATCTTTCTTAAATAAAGGAATTGTAATACTTTTCGTCCATGGTTTAGAAGAAAGTCCTCTTTCGAACATAGTGTTAAACAGATTATGTATGACATCTTTGATATTTTGTGGAGATAATTTGTAGAACTCATTCGGGATTCCATCCATGCCGGGGCTGTTATAATTCTTAAAATGTTTGATTGCTGCTTGTATCTCTTCTTGTGTATTAATAGAATTAAGTACATCATTTTTATCCTAGTCCCTGCATTTTTCGCAATTCTGATTATGATTGTTTAAAAATTCTTGGACCTGTTGTGTGTCCGGGTGGTCCCGGAATGTAACTTCTGAAAGTGGTCAATCCATGCTGATGGCGATATGGAGAGTTCTCTTCTCTTATGCAACATCTCATTTGCTCGTATCCTCTTCATCATTTTTCAAAATTCATTTGAATCTCTGACACTGTCACAAAGGTTAGATTGTAGCTCTTTCCTGCAAGATAAGTTCTTTTTCTTTACACATTTTCTTGAAGGTGCTCTTTACTTCCAAGTATTTATTTAAGTGTGTTTCATCCCGGAAATTTCTAAATCTGTTTAAAAGTTTATATTTTGTATTTTTCATAATTTCACACTCACTATCAAACCATTGGGACTGCATTTCTTTAGACCCTAAATTCACCTTGTCTGTCGCTTCCATGTCCTTTCCACATTGTGCAAGGATCTGCGCGAGTTTAACTACATTTCCCGTAATATTCTTATTATCACAAAGTAAAGAAACATCATATCATTCTGGTAGAATGGTTGGATTTTTAAGTTATTTCTGCGTTTTATGTGTTCCAATTATATTTGGACAGGGGGAATAGATTCCCATCACATTGTTAATGCACTGTTTCAGGTTTAGGTATCACAATTTCACATACAATAGGAAAGTGTAATGAGATATCTGTATTTAGAATCCTAAAACCTTTAACATATTTAAAAAGACTTGGTTCTGATATAAAATAGTCAATAGTGCTACACCCTATATTTGATACAAAGGTAAAGTTACCATTCTGGTCGCTATTTGAGCGCTCATTTAGAAAATGTATTCCATATACAGAGCACAAGTTAAGTAATTATTTCCCAAACATATCTCAAAATATTTCACCTTTATTTACATTGTTTCTTTGTTTTCTTTCTGCTCTCTACACATTATCTTTGGCAGTCTGATATACTAGTAAATGAGTTTAGTACAAACCTGAAAGCAGTGTCTTCACTGATATCAAAAATAGAACCATTTCTGTCTCATTTAAATAAATAAATTTTTTAAAAAATGTAAAGACAACTGTTCTTTACAAAATAGATCTTTTGATAATCAAATTTGTACGCGACAACTAACGTTTGAAAGGCGATAGATTCCTCAAAAACTTCTGTATAAATAACATAGGTCATACTTTTTTATACTTAACTACTTTTGGCAAGTACATGTACCTAATATATATTACAACTAAGTAAGATAGTACTTATGATATGCTCTCTGCACCACAAGGTAGGAAAGGATCGTTGTCGTGCTCGCGATTAATGTGACCATCACATACACGTGTGTCTTAAGTCATTATATATACTCTAAAAATCGTACCAAAAATACTATAGTAAGTCGATTTTCAACATCACCATTGAAATGTTATAGCTAGTAATTTTTTTTGTTACATATGGGCCGCTGTTTTAAAATATTACAAATGCCTTCTAGACGATATTTTCTAATAAATTACACTCCTGGTGAATCAATAGGTGATGATTTTCCATATGCGACAAATACATGTACATTTATGCAAGGCCATGCAGATGATAAGCTTATATCTATCAAAAACAGCATTACAATACTTTCTTTCCACATATCCTACAATTCCTCTTGATATTTATATATGCAATAAAATAAATTAAAATTCTCTCGGCAAAGCTTTACTTAAAGTGATTGGTCTTACGCGGTAAAACGTGGTAATCTTTACCATGTCATCGGATAATGGGAAAAGCGTCTTTGTCGTGAAAACTAACCAAATTCTTAGTCATTTCCAGCAAAAGACGTCAGACATTTGATTCCAACACAGTCATTAAAAGGACATAATAACATTACTTTAACCCCCCCCCCCCCC
>WFKH01011801.1:30412261-30444901 GCA_016163765.1 Magallana hongkongensis
TTTGGAGCTCAAGCGGAAAGTTAATGAGTTGGGTTGAACATATGTTTCCTTGTACGTTCAAATAGAAAATAAATGTTTGGTTGTTGGGGGGAAAATCAAGGCCAAAATATATAATATTTAACCCCCCCGGTTATGACATTGGAACAATTCACTGACTGTGAAAAGCTTTCATTTGAATACTAGTATACTAGACTTTGACCCGTGCGTGCACGGGTTGAAATTGCATATGATATCGGAAATTTACGAAATACATGTAGATACATCGACATACCGTATTGTTGACATTTACATAACCAAGCTTTAGGCCTACAATAATGCTATTAATAATTTCACTACACTCTGCTTAGTTAGAATAATCTAACTGTGTCTCGGGACAGGCCTTCACCACAGTTAGAATGCCTCCCATATACCCGTAATGTAGCCAAAAATTGCAGAATCGCTCCGAAACGATTTTGGAGAAAATTAATGAAGCTGCATTGAAAATAACAGTCAAATTATTCATAACAAACCATTTCGAGGCTGTAAATACCTTTCATCTGAAAATTTATTTCATATAAATGAAGAATTCAACACTTTTTTAACCAACTTTTTCTTTCACACCATGTTGACATTCGGAACTCTCAGGATTTTTCATAATCAATGCACTGAGTTAGAGTTATCTCCCGTATTTTCTTTGATGAACAGAATATATAGCAAATTTCCAATGAAAATTTACACGTATTTGTATTATCATTTCTGAGTTTATCCATGCAAATGTGATATTGTGGAAACATGAACTGAAGAGCCTCCCGTGATTAAGCGTGAATGTAATGCGCATGCGCAAGATTGTAAAATCCCAAAAATCCAGGTGATTTCCGGATTTTTTAAAGGAATTTTTGTTGATTTTTAATTAGCGAAGCTTGATTGAGGAAAAATTAAAACAAATTGGTAATCTTCAAGTACCAATGATGTTTAAAATATATAAAACAAAATTCAGTACTTCTCCGATTTCTCGGTATTAAAGCTCAAAAATTCGAGTCTATTATTTTAATATAGTAGTATAGATATTCAAACAAATCAAACCATATTCACAATATATAACCAGCTGAACAATTTAAACGCAAACAGAACACACTCATCGAGTTACATAAATATGGGCCGAGGACGTTTTTAGATGACATGCGGATATATAACGTAAACTTATCATCAATTGTCACTGACACAGCCTGCGTATGGTGAAGACAATCTAGGCGCTCTCTTTAACAAATGTTTGAACGTGATGCTGACTATCTAAAGCTGGCATAATGGCTGTTAAGGATTCGATGGCAAGAGACGTAGGCCAAACAGGATGAAACAACCTCAGTACAGAAGAATATTTTACTTCCTGGACATCGTAACTAATAAGATAATGTACAATGCTAAAAATATTAGAAATGTATTTCCATCAATCCTTTGAAAGAAGTAGAACTAATTATGTTTTATGTTAAAGATATATACCGCCATACCTTTAAAACGAAATGCTATTCATTTGGCAAAAGAAACACCTAACATTACATTTGAAAAAACAAGAGAAAGCTGTCAATGTGACATCATCCGGGTTTCTTTTGTGTGAACAGTATCATTTGTCAATCAACAAAATCAAAGTATGATGCTTATCTCTATGGTGCATATTTGTACAATTGAAATGCAAAGAACTTCTTACCTTGAAAACTGTAATACTATGAGGAGTTATCTGGACAAGTGATGCACCCTGTGTGCAATATTATGGAAAAAAGTACTAAGTTGAATAGCTGGCATTTTTCTCATAAATTCACAAAACAAAATAAAGTAATATACACATCTTGCATTATGTACAATTGAACTGCAAAACAAAACAGTTCTTATGTTTAAAACTGTAGAAAAAGTTATCCGAACAAATGGGGTACCCTTTTTGCAACATTTAAAAAAAAAAAATGACAAAGTTCTACATCTAGTATTTTTTGCATAAATAATCAAAAATCAAAATCCAAGTAATATGCACATCTCTGATATATGAACAATTGATCTGCAAAAAACCCCTCAAACTTCCTATTTTGAAAACTGTAGGAGGGATTATCCGTACAAAAGGGGTACCATTTTGGCAGCCGCTCGCCCGCCCGACATTATCACCATTTCAATAACCGGATTTTTTTCTACGGAAAACAGATAAAAAAAAACCCCCACAATAATTGGACACACTAGGCACAAACTTTCTTTTTTTATTCGCATTGTTAAAAATTAGTGAACAAGTAGAGATTATTATTTGTTCATTTAATGAAAACCCGATGTACTGTGAGTATTGGAGATTCCTGTCCACTGTCTCAACATTGGAAGGATATGCATCCTACTGTTTTTCGATTATTTTCTCAATTAACTTCTGCAACGGCAATTTCGTTGTATCATTAATTTTTTTAGATAACATATGATTCAGTAAACCCAATCGTTTTTTTTTTCAATTACATGTACCTGTACATGTATATGGCACTTAAGAAAGCCTGTAGCATGAACATACTCTAAAGTCTCTAGAAGAAAATAGCATATAGTTTTTTTCTGTTAAAAACGTTGGATTAATGAAACCATTTTAATCATAATCATTTCATTTATATCCCTAATGAAAGCTGGTTACGAATTGGCTTCAGATGAAATGCGAGCTAAAGCAACACTCCCCAATATGTTAAGACATTCTTAGTTCAAAAAATTCACAGTTACTGTAGTACCGGTATTTGGTCATTCACAACAAATAAATCATAAACACATAACATGGAGTGCATGATCGTCTACTTAAATATGCATTGACCATGTTTATACTTCACCTTGTCATGCCATGTCATGTTAAAACAACGGAGCATGCTGCATATTAAACATATTTTATGTAGATAATTAGTGTAAAGATGCTTAAGTTTGCTGCTAAAAAATCCTCTCAAATGACAATTGTGTATATCTATATACACCGTTCTTCTTTAAATATATCATTTTTTAAAAATATGAATAACCTGAATGTTGTTTTTTTTTTCTTCTTCTAGACAATAAATATGAGGACATCAATGAAAAAGGATGTTTGCAAAAGAAACTCAAGTTGAAAGTTGGTTGCAAAAGTTGAACTCGCTGAGCCTCAGTGTAGACCAACCACATCGTGTAATACCCACCGTCCAAGACACCAGAATCCAGAGACAAACTTGTGAAATTCAAGCATTTTGTAAAATAAATCTATACAGTTTTAAAACTTAAATATTGAAAATTGTATTTCATTTTATGATATTGATAAATTGCACTGGATTTGGAATACATGACCCTTAAACTTCCGAAATGACAACCAAATCAGAAATAAATGAATGCTATAATAAATAGTAAATAATAAATAAAAAGATACGCTTTACTATAGTCTTTTTTATATTCCCAAAATCTCTGTCCAAAAGTCTCGAAAATTAATTGGTTGTGATATCTAATGACTGGAAGCTACGGAAATTCGAATCAATATACTTTGTCTTATACCCACTGAAATATCCGATGGGGTAACTATCTATTTTTGTTATGGTCATGTTGGAGTTCAGTTTAAAAAGCTGTATTTTCCTAATTTAGGTATCCTCTTCGGATTTTCTATTCATATGATAAGAACAACTCTTGCATGAGGATATTAACGGCGATCAATTATTATTTCCAGCAAACACCTTCCCGTATAATTATGCCGCCGTGATTCCTTCCATGATTGTACATTCCCCTAATTTTGGATGGTTATTCCCCCCGCGGCCACTTTCTATTCCCACACCTCATTAATATAGTTTCATTTATCTGACCATGAACATTAGGTGACCATGGTTCCAGGGTAAACAATCTTTGATAGATAATTACAGGGCATATCTTATCGATTCTTTTCTCAATTTTTGCATTACTAGAGTATGTTTATTTCCGAGTTTTTAGCAATTATGCGTCAATTTCAGATCTACAACTACTTAGATCTTTTTTTTTTTTTTTTATTGTTTGACAGTCTTTTTTTCTTGGATAAAACATAACATTTTCGCAGGTTTTAACCGTTAGATCAACGTCTCTCACTGCTATGACAAAACATTTAAAAGATATTGCATATTTTATTCTAGCATACATAACAACAAAATGGAAATATAAACTCTATCTGAATATCTAACTAAAGTCGCCGTACGTACTTTTTTTTTTATATATGGAATATACAAGATCATGAACACAGTCTTTATACAAATTTTGTGAATCCAACGAATACCGTAATGTTAATAGATTTACATCGTTGTGAATTTAACGAATACAGTTATGTTAATAGATTTACATCGTTGTGAATCTAATTAATACAGTAATGTTAATAGATTTACATCGCTGTGAATCTAACGAATCCAGTAATGTTAAAAGATGTGCATCGTTCGCCACACATAGCGTAATATTTTACTACGGCAATCTACACATATCATATTTTTTTTTACATCGAATAAATCGGTCCAACCGTAGCCATCATGTTGCCTCTATCTCACAATGTCTGCTCAGGTTCAAGCAATTTAATATTGTTGTCGTTTTCTTCCACCATAATCGTCATTTCGTTGTTGTCTCTGGACTCGCTTTTCACACAGTTCTTCAGTCTCGATTTGCAGACTTGAGTAGAAAACAGTTTATCATACACTACAGCACCTAGGCCCCCGCCAACCATTGGACCGACCCAGTACACCTACAGTATTATACAAATCAAACTGAGTTCCTTAAAGAACTAAGTACGGTTGTAATAGTATAAATGCCTAAAATTCCAACATTTTTTCAAGTTGTTTATAAAAAATTAATAAATGCATAATTACAAATAAGATGTCAAGCGTGAGCGAAAAATCCGTAAAAATAATCATGCAAAGCGTTGCTAAGCAACACTAGCATCCGCTAAATGCACGATGTTTACCGGAAATTGACATATTCAAGGCAATTTTTACTATAAAATTTAAAAATGTATATAGAGCGCAGCCCTCGAGGAAAACGAAACATGATTCATAAAAATATACTTAAAAAGAGAAAAGATTTAAACATAATTACATTTTGCTCGAGGTACATTTCGCTGATAGTTAAATTTCCCGTTTTGTGACGATTTTAAAACCACTAAGGTGGTTTTAGTCAGGATGTAACGGATAATCATTAATGCAGTTATTATCGCCGTATAATCATTCATCGATGACGACAATCCGACAATATCAGATGAATTTATTTTCAGTAACTTTCATTACAAAATAATGACATCCTTTATAAATTTTAATACATTATTATCATAATAATGAATATACGATGTAATCATTTTTGTGCACTATAGGTCTACCGTAAACTGTATTTAGGCCTACCGTATACTGTTGGCTGATGTTTTGTTTTCCCGAACTTGTAAGTTTTATATAAGTTTTTTCCACATTCATACTACATACGATTCTTCGATTTTGCAAATGAATAAAAACAAGATATAGATTCGCCATAGTGCACTCTCTAAAGGCCTTCGGTAACAAAGAAGCACTGTTTTCCAATGTTTACACAACATATATATAAAATATATCATTCTTCAACACAAAGTCCCGTATCTTTTATAGAAATGTTCAGCAAATAATCCATTCAGATGCATATCTCAAACAAAAATCATCGTTGATGCTGGCGAGTGCGACGATGCAAACATTAACCAGGACAAACCCGATAACAAAAACGAGTTGTTAACCTCTTGAGAAAAACCCGATTTCTTATTTTGAAACTACAGCGCTAGCCTAAACCCTAACGAAACTAGTTTGGATGCAAATGGAAATGAGGTGATTCGGTTTGGTAAAGACTATAATAATTAACTATTTTTAAACTTTTTAAAAAGAAAGATCAAAATCCTTCCAATAAAGAATGTATAGATAATGTAACGTAATTAAAAAGGCACATGTGTTAACATTGATATATTGATAACTATAATTTGAACTTTCCAGAAACATACGAGATATTGGACTTTTCATTTACTGTGAATAGATATAAGTTAATAATTATATATTTATATAATTATATATATTATAATGGTCAATATACAACTTATTGTATTTGTTAAACTTACCATAAAATGATTATAAAGTGATTCATATAGATACGATTGTTAACTTGTATAACGTTACGATGCTAAATGCGACGTCATTAAAACGTGACTGAAATGACCCACTATTTGAGCAGTGGCACACATAATAATTATGAAGAAAATATCAAAACTGTTCTATTTTATGAAGTAACATATTCATGTCTACCTTTTAGTAAAATATCGTCCAATTTGGAGATATGGCCATTTTTTGGCATTTACCGTACCTATTTCTTACTGAACATAACCATCAGGCATGTAAGACTTAGAGAAACGTCAAATCAATGCCGTATTGCGGTTATAAAGCACAGAGGCCAGTGTATACGTATATAGAATTAGCTTGTTCGCGTCGTAACATACGCATAAGTGTAATGGTGGATATCTTCCACTATCCATCCACCAAAGCACATTAACGCCGAGCAAACGCCCATATACATATATCATGTTGTCATTTTTACGAAAAAATAGTCACGACAAGACGCCATTTATATTCTCTTACATGTATTCTATTAGATCCGCTCTTGAAAGTCCATGACTTAACTAATCATATAACTAATTCTGTAAAATGTGTATATGGTCCGGCTTGAAAACAGAAAAGTGTTTGGAAGACTTTAAAAGTGCAAATTGGAGAGAACATATAAAAATCAAACTGTTACTGTTACTCATATATAGACCGTTTTGAGGATATGCCCTATGCTTCAAAAGAAAAAGAGTCTCTTCGGTACAAATATTGTTTTCGTCTTGAAGCAATTTCATGCTATATAAGATCTTTAACATTGGGCTTTTTAAAAAATAAATAAATTGTAAATAAATGATAGGTTTTTTTTTGAAGAATGGTTAAAGCCATTATATGTATACGCCCAAAGTCTACCTTATAAATAGAAGTATGGAGACAAATTGGTTCAAAATAGTGTATTCAATTGTAAAAAGCAAGACGTTTTCCTACATATAATGAGCTAATTAAGATACATAATCACCCCTTCTCTCCTAGATTTGCACAGTCGGTATATTTTAAGTGGATTTTTATCGCCGCATCATCGAAATCATTTTGAGCTCCCGCTGGTAGGAAGGGTGTATCATTACAAGGGACTTTGTATACAGTATTTTCCTTAAAGTTCAGCGACCCCTCTTTTGACAAAAAATAATATGTTTAATGCTCCTAAACAGGTTCAAGGAGATTTAAAAACATACCTTCGAAAAGCGGTACATGTACATTGTTAATTTAATAAAAATCACATGAAAAAAATCTTTTCCTGTCCTTATTCCGTTGGTCCTCCTCCTCCTCCCTCCCAACCCAACAAGAAATTGTATATACTTAAAAGTAAAACAAACATGATTTGATTTCTCATCAAAAAATTCATTTAAATATTTCATTACTTAGTTTGCTCGAGATAATGCAGCAAAGCAATACATGATAAAATATCAAACCTGGTATAATTAGAGATTGATGTCCAAAGGATGGTCTGATATGCATCAGAAAATTTCAATGAAAACGACTAAAAACGAAATAAAAACGACCTAATATATCTGATACAAATGTACATGTACAATGTATCTGTCTGTAGGTTTCGTTTCGTTGTCTGGGTACTGGCGAAATGTGAACTTCCGACTTTGCAAATTGGTTTTCCAGCACATGATTAGAGAATTCAAAATTGGGCGTAAAATTCCATAGTTTCTATAACTGTAAAGGTAAAACATTTTCAACGAAAATGCAATACTCGTAAAACATCACAATAATAAAAAATCTGTTCAAGATTTATCCTTTCGAAAAATTATTCATATCCTACGAGACGCCGCATAGAGCATATGAAATATTATTATTTTAACCTAAATGGGTTGTTTGTTTTTTTGTTTGTTTGATTGTTGTTGGTTTTTTTTTTCGTTTTTTTTTTTCGTGGACCCTTAGGTCCACGCATGAAATATATCAGCGAGGTAAAACCGGATGCAATAGGGAAAAATAAGCTTGCGCAAGATTTAGCCTGGTTCCTGCGCGGGGTTATGGGTATGTCATGAAACCAGGCTAGCACACATTTCTGTGAATCGGGATCGAGATTCCATGCCATGAGCACACGCTAAAGTTCAAAGGCGCTGGGGTTGTAAAGTTGTCCGTAAACAGTAAACAGTACATAAACAAAGTATTTCTTTTAAAAAAATGATCGGCATGTGATAATGTCATGCCGAAACTAAACATGGTTCAAGTAGCATAAATCGCGATATTTTATTGTTTTCCGAAATAGCTTAACTTTACTTTTAGTAGGCGAGGATAGTGTACATCCGAATAAAATTTTTATGCATTTAAGGCAAAACATGATTGAATAATTATGTGACAGCATACATGATTGAATAATCATGTGACTGTATAAAAGTTTAAATGTCAAGAAAAATGCATCATAATATGAAACTAATTTACACGAAGCTGCATTGTTACAACGCACTTTGAAAAATTACGCACTTTGAAAATTTTTTTCAAAGTGCGTTAATTTTGGGACCAAGTCAACGCACTTTGAAAAAAAATATTTTTTTTTTCAAAGTGCGTTGATATCGTCAGTATTAACGCACTTTGAAAAAAAATTGTTCAGGGTTTAGTCGAAATAATATATAATTTTATATACAATAAATGATTGTTTAACCTTGTTTACCTTAATGGGATATATTTAAAAAAAAACCCCAAAGCATTCTCAGCTAACATGATAAACAGTTTCTCTATTCGATTTTTTTTTCTTTTCTCATAAGCTTACGTAGTTTGACAATTTACATAAAGAACGACTCGGGGGATTTGAATGTTCCAAATATGACATAAACTGCATCGCTTAGCAACTGCATTTTCCTTTTTTGTGTATGCAGCAAATTTACTTCTTATCTGGTACATTGGGCTATGCCAGAAACAAAAATGATTGAATTTATTTATTGATAATGGAGATAATGTTTAATATATTTCAACTGGCTTCAATTGCATGTGCTTATAAACAAACATGATGTGAAAAAAGGATACGTTAGTTATGGGTATCAAAAACAATATGATCTTTTAGAGGATCAGTGCGGGAAAAAAATCCTACACCCTAATGCTTATTTTTAAGTTTATAATAATTTAATGTTTGTCAATGTAATGTATTTTTTTTTATAATGAAGTGATTTATTTGATTGGAATTTGAAAAGAGGGTTTATGTTGAAACACTTATAGATTCTTAACATACCATTGGAGAAATTATTGTTTGACCAGCTCGTTTTTTCAATATCACTGTACCTAATTTACAACAAAGCGTATTTCTTTTTCCGATCTTAAACATTTACTCCAAGTTGCTGAATATCATAATAAATTTATATGTTTTGGAAGGAAAAAGAGGGGTAGGGGACATTCTTCCTGTAATCAATTAAATGATGTACTGGTAATTGACCTGTATCTTTGGTTAACCCCCACCCCCACCCCCGTTCTCAAAGACGGTAAATTAGATTCATTAGTGTAAACAAATCATCATTCTATCAACAAATTGGGAATTCAATTCCAGAATTTGTGATTTATACATATTTTTTCAAAGTGCGTTAAGTGTCTCGATGCTAAAAAATGTTGATGTACCTTCATAACGCACTTTGAAAAAAATTTTCAAAGTGGGTTAACTTGGTCCCAAATTTAACGCACTTTTAAAAATTTTTTCGAAGTGCGTTGATTTGGTCCCAAATTTAACGCACTTTGAAAAAAATTTTCAAAGTGCGTAATTTTTTCAAAGTGCGTTGCCACACTGCATAGTTAACAAAGTAGTGGGAGGCGTTATGTGTGTGCAAATAGTGAATTCGCCGAATGCCTAATACTATACATGCACTCTTCATTAATATAGTTCATAATTATGTTAAAAGTATGAGCTCTTTGAATTCTGAGGTAAAAGCGTCAGAGCAATACGTTGATACAACGTACAAATTTAGAGGTTAAAGCTTGCTTCTATTACTCATCATAACACTTCTGCAATTAGAGGTTTCACCTGCACGTTATAATATAAAAGCAGAGGGTTACAGTCGGTGGAATCTCGGAAAACCTTAAGGCTTTCACATTTTCGTTAGAAACACATGCGTACGGTCTACGTATTGCAGTCTTTTTTTTTAAAGGACAACAACTTGTTTATACTTATCAAGACACAGAACATATTCAATGCAGGCTCACCAAACTGTTGAATATTATACTGCAAATAGACTCTCTAAGGCACGATTTATAAGAGACGTGACAATTAACGCTAGACAATTGTAATAATATCTTACCTGAACAATTTGTGAAAAATTGTCATTTTAAGAAAAAATGATTATCCTTTTCTTCACAATTTGTTCATTTTTATCCAAACTGGAAAATTTATTACATTGAATTTATTATGAGTTTATGTTTTGGAAATTAATGCAAGACTCAAGGTCTACCTTACGCGATCTGACAAGTTTTAAGAAATACTTGTACATTTTTGACGATTATTTAATCACGCTTTCTAGACAGCCGAGGGTTATATTATGAAACGAAAATGCGATACATTTGCATTAGTTATACACAGTTTTGGATGTCACGATTACCCAAGCGTATGCATAGTTCCCCGTAACCACCATAGGGCCGAAATTCCTCGCAGGATTCATGCATCCCCCGGACACGTTAAACTGTAAGGGAAAAAATACAGGGCATTGAATGTATTTCTACTTACTGCTGGGTAATAAACCATCTGTTTACACATGAATATCGATATACAACAGACTGTTATAACATTAAAGATAGAGTTAATTTAATATCGATTTGAAATATACATGCATTCGCACTTTTTATGTACATTTACTAGAAATTGATACTTTTGCAGCAGTATTATAAGTATTGAAATCCGTCGTGTTGCATCTAACGGATATATAATTGTTCAATAATTTTTTGTAACGTGAATTTTCACCTTAGCAATACATAAGTATACAAAAATTACTTCTTTGATTCTATTTTTTCTAAATTTAACGGAAAAAAAAATGATTATTGAAAATCTGTCCATAACAAATGATGAATTGGATCCTTTTTATTTTGTTTGTAGATGCATTAAGATGCTACATTTATTTGCTAGTCAAGGTGTTTCCTTATTCGTTTATTTTTGCCCTTATAGTACTCGTGACAAAAAAATGTTTAAAGGATTAAAAAGAGAAAGAAAAAAAAAGGAAGATCGAAGTCAATATTTGATTTTCGTTTTATCAACTCAAAACTCAAGATGTTTTCATAAAGATTTTTTTGTATAAGAAAATACATGCATTTGAGAGAAAATTAACTATACTCTTAAGAAAGAATTGGGAGCGTTTTTGGCGTAGTTGTATATATAGTCAAATGATATAGTTAGCACTTCATATTTTAAATTATACCTACCATGGCAAAAATGTTTAATGAAACAACGATGCCAATTATAAATGGGACTGATCCCGACAGATCATGTCTTCCATTGTCCACGAACGAAAAAGTGCTAAAATCCAACAAAAAAGTGATCACAACCTCTGCACCAAAAGCTTGTGTTGCCGTGACATTTGGACCCGGGGCTATGACCCCAAAACTGCCTTTTTGAAGGTTATCCGGGGTCAAGGCCAGAAGTAAACCACATCCTGCAATGGCACCCACAGTCTGTGATGTTATGTACAGAAAGCAGCGCACAAGTCCTATGTGACCAGTGAGCAGAAATCCTAAACTGATGGCTGGGTTCACGTGACCCCCGCTTACTGTGTTTAAGGTCGTGATAATTGCTGCAATAAAGAATCCGGCTTCTAATGCGATGTGAACGCTGGATACTGGGGGGCTACCCTCGGGCGACAGCCCAGCCCCTACAGCCATAAAACATAACAAGCCCGTGCCCAGAAACTCAGCCATGCATGCGCGCCAGAGGTCCAGAGACTTGAAATCTTTCACTTCCCTTTGAAACAAATGCTCCCGGATAGATGGTTTTGCCATGACACTGTTTACTAAGTGATATGGGTTTCAGAAACGAAAAACATATATTTACAGATACATTTATAAACAGACTACTACGTTCCGGTCTGCTTATAACATAAGGATATTTAAATTATTCAGTTCTTTTTACATACAGTACATCTCGAAAGCGAAAGCGGACATCGACTGAAAGTTTACAAGTGTGTGTGCATGTTATTTAAATAGGTCGCGCGGTAAGTGGATTTACATTGCACTAGACATTTTTCAACTGTATATGTATGCTTACTAACTTTCAATTCAAAGTAAGAGAATTTCTTGGTAATGTCTAATTACATAGCAAGTTAATGCGGTAGCTCTGGTGATAGTGAATTTTGGTCATCTTCCCTCTGCAAAATGAACCCCTTCAAATCTGATACACAAAATACAGTTTAAAAATTGATTAAACTATATGATATTACTTTTAAGCGTAAATAATGATAATAACGCATCGTAATACTGACAGCAGAATACAACGCGAAAAAATAACGCCGAAAAGTCATGGCCCCTTTTCTTTGATTGCCTGACGTCATGACGTCAGGCAGATCGAAGGTTTGAAAGTTGCCTTCTCCGAAACAGTGCAGACAATGGGAGCAAGCAATATCAAGATTTTTCATAAAAAAATTAACCGATGCATGTTTAATGTGTCAGCATTTACATTCATAATTGATGAAAATGTTATATGGGATGTAATAAGCAATAGTGAGCAAGAGTTTTCAAGTAAAAGGGCTGTTCACCATATTAATACGTGTGTAATCCTTATTTTAAAAATAGATAAGCCATATTTGAACGGTGGATATAGGGAAGGGGGGGTCATCGCAACAAGTTGTTACATATTGTCTATTACGGTACAATGTAAGTACATGTAATAATTGGTGTTGGATTATCATCATTACCAAAGAATCATCAGTTTGGATAAAAACAAATACACACATGTATTTATTCATATAGCTGGAATATTTACTGGAAGAACTAAATCGCCGAAGCGGGGTGTGAACCGATTTTTAATCAATTGGGCGATTTCATTCATCTTGAAAAGGGTACATGTACATAACTCGCGTTGTCTTACTAAATGTACATTAAACAATTACTAGTCAAGTGTGTGTGTTGATTCGATAGATTTCTTCCAAAACATTCGATCCAAGTATAATATAAGTAGTCGTTACAAAACAAATGTCAAAAAATTCATTTGACCCCCTCCCAATGCTTCAAACCATCGGATCGAGATCTCAGCTGTTGCGTGAATGGTAAAGCAGGGCTTCGCGCCATAATATGTCTCATTCATAGTTTTTGCGCGCCAATTAGTGGACGAGTCCAAATTGGGATCGTGAGAATGTACACATCACAGGCACGTAGCATCGGGGGAGGCTGTTTAAAATGGAAATATCATGGATATGCCCCCCACCCCCTCTCCATGTCGGAGCATGTAATTAATGAAACTGAAAATAAGGAATTCTAATTGAATTGAATTGAAGTTACAATTATTTTCTTTCTTGATTTTGAGAATTCACCCTTTTTTTTAATTGCTTGTCAAGTTGTTTTGGATGAAGCTGCCCCCACACACTTTCAAAAACAATGCTGTACGTGCTTGAATATCCTTTCCTATTTCTTATGGTTGGAAATTTAAAAAAATGCCTTTCAGTTGATTTTGCATCCTAATATAACAAATACAATTTAAATAATAAAAATTTGACTGTTTTATCTTCCGCTTTCAAGCTTACATGCAATTACTTGATATATGTACATTCCTGAAATAATTTGAAGTAATGAAATAATTTAATTTCGAGTGATATACATGTACATGCACTAGATCGAAGAAAAGACTGAAATTTCTTCTTAAACCTGCACGCTCCGTTTATGAATTTATGATCAGCAGCGAAAATTTAAAATTCATTTCTTATAAGATAGCCGAATTGATGCATGCATGTTTCCATTGAATAATTTTTTTTAGTCAACTTGTAAAATATTAACGTGCGTTGACTTTATTTTACAAGCATACAACCCATGATTTATTGACTTAAATATGTAAACTTAGTTTTCGTCGATTGTGATTCATAGCTCTATAGAAACTGACAGAGCTTAAATCTACACGATCTAGTTCTAAGGTAAACAGTTTATCGATCGGTCGAAACCTTCAGCTACCTAAGAAAACTCACGGACTGCTCAAAATAATCATAATTAATTTTAGCAAATAAAAGATCGTACAGATTAATCCAAAACAGAAGAAATTTAGTTGCCGCCCGCAACGAATTAAAAAACCCAAAATCTTCTGTATTGTGTTATATCTGGTAGCAAAAAAAATCTGATAATCAATTCTAAGTGGTATATACATTTACATGTATTGTGTTTCAGCGATATGTTGTATGCCAACAAAAATTATAAGTAAAATAAGTAATTAAGTAAGAAAATTAAAAAGTACTGTGAAATATGTAAGCCCAAGGGAAATGATCATAAAACAAGAATGACAAGTATCTAAAAAGCTTTGTTAAAAAAATGTGTCTTTAAATGTCTTTTTAAAATTTTCAAAGACTGCCTGTTTTATGTCGCCAGGAAGGGCATTCCACAAGTGCGTTGCTACCCAGCTAAGCTGGCGTTCTTCGTATGTCTTTGTCTGGATTTTTGGAGTCACTAAGTGTGATGTTGACTCAGATCAAAGTGGTCTAGAGGGACGAAAGTACACAGGTAGCCAAGGAGATCTGTCAGGATTGTGGGGTGATATGCTCCCGTTTCGATGTTCTCGCTACAAGACGAGCTTACAGGCGCCTGACGTTAAAAATATTTCTTTTAATAATAATTATCCCATGTACTATAAAAGTACATGCAACTCCATATAAGAGGCAGTTCCCGTAGTCCAGTCTGGCAGTGATTACAGCATTGACTTTTTTTTTCAGGCTTCATTTGTGAGGAAGCGTCGTATACGCCGAATGTTGCATAATATTATCTGAAAATGACATGACTTGACGATCGGGATACCTGTTTGCCCATAGAAAGGTGTTGATCGAAAACTACACCTAAGTTCTTCACACAAGGCACACTTTCGATGAAATGATCACCAACTTTAAGCTGAAATTTTGGTAGATGCTTCTGATGCTGCCTTGTGGTGAAGAATATTAACTCAGTTTTATCTTGGTTTAGTTTTAGTAGATTCGACGTCATCCAAGAGCCAATGTCGTTGATGCACGCTTCGAGTCGAGAGAAATAGTCTTTCGAATTTTCCCAGTGGTCTGATTATCATTTATAGTTGTGTATCTTCTGCATAGCAGTGATACAACATTCCATGTCGATGTCATATGGCTCCAATTGGTTTGGAGAAAAGGCAAGTACAGTTTGGGTCTAAGCACAGATCCTTGAGGAACACCAAAAGGAAGCTGACGAGAGTCTGACTTAATGGATCCAACGGAGACACACTGTCGCCTATCCTGAAGGTATGACTCAATCCACTTAGGAGCACTATCACGGCAACCATATGATACAGTCAGGCGTTAGAACAGTATGTTGTGGTGGATGACATCAAAAGCTGCGGATAAATCCAAGAGGATCAAAACTGCTGAAGATTGTTGGTCCAGTGCTGTAACAATATCATTGTGGACCTGAATAAGGGCCGTTTCTGTAGAGTGTTTTATGCAATATGCCGAGTGAAGTGGATCACGCAGAGAATTTGCATCAAGGTGACTATCAATTCTACATGCCACAACTTTCTCCAGTATTTTTTATATGAAATAGAATTCATTGTATTTTTAACGTTGTTTGGTTTTTTTTTCACGGAATAATTAAAAAAAAAAATAGTTATCGTCCGCATCTCAACTCAGGGGAAGAGTGCTGCTATTCTGACATCATCTTACATCCAATTTGCAACCATTTATATCCATTTCAAAACACTACATATCCATGACAAGCATCCGCTTGTGCCATACATTGTACATAACATCATACAAGACTGCAAAGGCACAATCAAGTTGCACTAAGTTTGATTGCTTGCTTATTGATTGATTGATTGAAACAATATTGATTGTTGTACTTATGTATTTTCGAATTAATGCTTGCCTTAAATATTGCAGTGAATTTTACTTTTAATTGATTGAATATTGATTGATTTTTGTTGACGTTTGTGCAGTGTAACTAACTCACGGCACAATTTACCTTTTAATTTGTCGTCACATTTTGTTGCTGTATTGTTGTTGTTGCGAGGTAGTCCGTGGTAACCTCGAATTGAAATCACCGCGGCCAGTCACGCCATAAAAATACAATAAGCATATTTATGTCAATTACCTTGTTATTTATTTATGAGGTATCTTGCATAACCAATGTTTTGCGGCCATTTTAAACATATTTATTGTAAATTTTATGTAAAATGATGTTTGAGATATTAGGTCCGATTTCAACATGTCGTTTTATTCCAGGTTTTGTTTTTTTTTTTTTTTTTGGGGGGTTTTTTTTTTGGGGGGGGGGGGGGGGATAAAAATAGGAAAAAGGAAAACGAAAACGTGAAACCCAGCTGTAGATAAAATGTTTATCATCTTTAATAAGGATAGAAATTAATCTTTTCTATTATCAGACATTACTTCAACTGCAGTTACAGGAAAAAAAATTCAATGAAGCAACATTGACATCACAAGTGTTTTATACACAAAATGGTATAGTGACCATATTGTACACTACATAATTTTTTTTTGTTAGCAATGCAAAAACGATTGTAGGAAAGTGACGATGATTTTTTGGTAAGTGTAGGTTTAACTCTCCTTACCCTGTCTTCTTAAGATGGCCGCAACAAACGCTAGAAAAATAAGATTACAGAAGCAACGATACAAATTAGTACCGTAAAATGGTTGATCCAAAAGTAACGCCACAGGTGTAATAACATCATGAAAACGGCGTAAAGCGACGAAATTTCAATGCAAAATAATAATTAGCTCTGAAGATAGCATATCATATTAGAGGGTGGAGTAAGGATAGTCCCTGTTATGTTATTTCATGATTATCGACGTTTAGTTTAAAATTCATAATCCAATCCGATACAAAGAATTGGCCGTAATGCTCTAGTATATATAATAAATCGTTCTTTTTTATTATGTAGATTATTACTCTTTTCGTGTTTGAATGAGTAATCTTACTGTGAAAACAGTTAAAACAAGAGTTTTACGAAAGCCTTATAACATTGTTGATGACGCAAGACGTCAAGTTGATTTTCCTTCTGGCCGTCTGTTTTTCGACTATCTATTTTATTAATAAGCTTAATTTCAATTTTCTTGTGACTTCTAAAAAAGAAATGCACCGCATCTCTTTTCGCATGTCCGACCTTTTCGTTTATTGATTGCACTGTGTTATTAATAAAAATCAACAATTACGTTCTCCAAGTTCTCTAAACTTTAACGACCTTTAAAAAACTTTCATAGTATATATAGATTATTTTAAATGTATATTGAGTTTGGAGCTTCCTCAAATTTTCAACTGTGAAATTTAATCTGGAATAAAAACATCAGTTTGTGAAACTGGACCTGATGACACGGTGATGTAAAATGTTTTGAACATTTATATCAAAATAATAAAACAAAACTTAATGTAATACAACAAATAAGAGTTGTGGTAGTATTGAAATATCATTTTTCACAATACAATCCCCAAGAGGAACGTGATACATGTATATTGTGTGACGTTACTTTTGATCCAACCGTTGTATTTCTTTTTACATACTTTTTGTTTTACCTGTCTAATTTTGACAATGTCGCCAAAAGCGACGTAGAGCAAAATCAAAACACTACGTAATCTGCCTTGTGCATAGTTAACCCAAACACAAACACGATACAATGAGCACTTTTCTTGATCCACTTTATTGCATGTGCATGTGTACGTGCGTACGGTAAGAAGATTTGTGACATGGCAGCAAACTACTGAAAATGGCGGTAAAACTGCACGGACTAACGCTCTTCAGCTAAAGAAGTCAATTTACATACCCTTGAAATTAATAGAATTTCGAACCCGACGAAAAAACAATATTGCATATCGTAACAGCACACTACGAGAAAGTCTTACCAATGTTCTAAAAGGACTATATATGATTTGAGCCTAAAACGGACCCTTAAATTGAACATCATCATTTTACTGTCATTTTTTGTTTTCTTTGTACAGATAAGTTTTTTCATAATTTTCATTTTGATTCAAGTGCCCACAATTTAGAATATGACATCATAAAGTTAACCTTTTCCCGCCATTTTCGCATTTTTAGCATAAAACGGCTTGTTTTTAAGCAGTTTTTCTTTCAGAAAACATTGAGCGCATGCTTGAACAAACAAAATATTTTCATTAGAGATGTATCTATCCAAGACTAATAAGTGGCAAAAAATTTTGCTTGTTCAAAGTGTCGCTCTATATTTCCCATTCGAAAAAAGATAAGAAATATGTCAATTTTTGACTGATTTTGATTAAATTATAAAAATAACGTCGCTTCTGATGCCAGTGAGTGCAAACAAATCAAATTAATAAGTGGAAAATATATCTTATATCAACTCTTCGTAAAAATCATATAACAATTTAATGTATCTGAAACACTTTAAAAAATGGCAAATTATGGAAGCCAAATTTGACTCTGCATATCATATTTAGTCCTATGTATTGTGACGTAGTGCGATTAGCGGACTAAAATGACGGGTAGAACTACACAAGTCGTTCAACAATTTATTGATATTCCACAAGATCTTTGCAGCCAGCATTGGCGATACAAGGTCCAGTCTCCAACTGATGTTACCTGTTCAATGCGGACAACGACCTTTGATGTACGTAATTATGTCAGTCATACTCATAGCGTATTCGCGGGTTTTCTGAGCAGATTCGCGAAAATCTTTAATTGCGCTGTCGTATTTTAAGGCATTTTAACCTAGGTATTGCGCTGGAAGTTAATGGGAACCTTATGTAGTATACACTTACCGCAATAAAATGCATTTAGTGCCATGCCATCGTTTTATTTCTGGTCAAAGATGTATTTTATTAGTGAGACTTCTTTTTATATCCCCGGGGAACCGCATTGCTTATCGTCCTTCTAACTTTAACACCAAAAAAAGAGAGTCAAATGAAAGCATCTGGTGACTTGAGGTTTTTGCCAACTATACTACGTAGTATTTACATTTGATATTTTTCAATAAAGGAAAAGATTATTAAAAATACAGGCAATCATGTCAATATACATGTACTTTCAGCAGAGTAGTTGCCCTTTGTATTTTCTACTGACAGCTATTTATAGTAACGAATATTTGTATTGCAATGGAGTCCATAACCAGCTCAAACGTTATAGGAATGATTTTTTAAAAAAATTGTCTAATGTTCAAAGGATATGTAAAAAAAAATGATGGGGTAAGGCATGCCACGCGCCACTGATATAACATAAACTGATTGGCATTTATAAAAAAAAAACTCCTTAGAAAATATACATCTACCTGAAAAGTTAAGTATATGATGAACATAATTTATTTTTCCACGTTATTAGCACGTCGGGTCAGCAATAACATAACGTAGGAAAATCAGGATTTAATATGAAAGATTATCTAGAAAATAGATGGTCGCATCTGGTAACAGTATTAGTTGTACATCCTCGCGGACATGAAACTTCGAATTCTTGAACCTCATTGAATGGAACTTTAATCTTTGTAACGACTTTCTTAGTTACTCCCTATATGTGAAGAAACAGTGATAAGAATATTCTTGAAGTCGCCATGATTACTATAGAACATCACACCTGAGAAAATCAATATAAAACTAAAACATGCTATCAAGTTAAATAAACAAAGCACACAAAATTTCATTAGCCACATCACCGCAGAAACAGTTGGTTTTCTTCCCAATGTCAAGGCTGGTTTTTAGGTTGCCCATACTGTTGCTCTCAAAAAGTCGGACTGATTCAATATTATACACTTATCCAATGGCTGTGAGTGAGATAGCTCTTTTATCAACCCCGAGACAGGAACTGTTCCCCCGAGGGCTCGTATTTCGAATCTCGAATAAGCCCTCTGTGCTTTCGTAGCCATAAGCTTAACAATAAAAAACATTCACATGTTTCGTCGAATGTCTGTACAAACAACACCAACACAAAAAATGTACCCTCAACAAAAAAAAAAAAGTTGGGGGAGGATTTAAAATATTTTGATAGGTTACATGTAATGTCTTGGTAAATATAAGGGAATCAAATCACCAGAACACCTGGGAACTAAAACACCATGTTTATCTAGAAAGTTCAACAACTCGATTTTTATAATCTCGAATCCGAAGTAAATCCCGAACCCGATTACAAACACTACAGTCCTCCCTTTAAAATCCTAAATTCTTTCTTGAATTTACACAAATGATCCAAGTACAACAAAATAACAGATTTGAGTTAACCTTAAAGACGAAGGTTAATAAACAAACAACATAAGAAACGTCCGAACGTCACAAAGTAAAGTCAAATTTTCTCAATGAGCCTACGAACGGGTTTGCGTTCACGCACTGGCCTCAGTGAGGGTATGTTCATTGATTGGTTCGCCGCCGTGGATGAAGTCACTTGACAGGTGGTAGACGGTGTCTTCACAATTTCACTAGACGATGGTGCACTTCCTGCTTCCTTGGAAGGTTCTTTATTCGGAAGATCCACTTCCTCTGGAAGATCCACTGTAGGTCTTGTCAGCTCCTTCAAGGAAAAGTCGCTCAAGGGCGGTAATGCTTGTGGAAGTCTAGCATTGCATGCTAGCAAGTGGTCAAGGTGACAAAATCTTTTGCGATTTCCGACTTGGACTAGGTAAGTAAGTGGACCACAAACTTTGCGTACTGTTCCAGGTAGCCACTTCCATTTCCTAGGCTGAATAGTATTCTTCGCTTGCACTTGGTCTCCTTCTTCAAACTGTCTGACCTTCACCTTGCCTCGATCATGAAAATCTTTCATCCACTGCTGGTTTTTCTCAACACTCTTCCCAATGTCAGGTTTCACCAGTGTGAGACGCGTTCTAAGTTGCCTCTTCAGAAATAGCTCAGAGGGTGACACACCAGTAGTTGTGTGGTGCGTAACTCTATACTTTAATAGGAAGTTCGCTAAACGATGCTCTAGCGATTGTTGTCGTCCCTCAACATCCTTACTTTTTAAGGCTTTCTTCACTATCTGTACTCCTCGCTCAGCAAATCCACTGGATTGCGGGTGGTACGGTGGAACGAGGGTATGTTTTATACCATTTTGCCGTGCAAAGTCACGAAATTCATGGGACGCGAACTGTGTTCCATTATCGCATACTATCTTCTCTGGTAATCCTGTTGACGCAAAAAGCATCCGGAGTTTGTCAATAGTGTTGGCACTGGTAGTCGATCTCACTGGAATGACTTCCAACCACTCTGAATAACTGTCATTGACAACAAGTAGAGATTGTCCCTTATACTCGGCATAGTCAATATGAATGCGTTGAAATGGTCTGGTTGCCCAAATCGATGGGTGTAATGTGACAGACTGGGGACTGTTCCTGACGGACATACACGACGGACACGCCTGCACGGTCTCCTCAATGTCTCTGTCCAAGTTCGGCCACCATACATATCCTCGTGCAAGAGCCTTCATCCTGCATATACCAAGGTGCTCTTCATGAAGCTCCTCCATGATCCGTTTACGCAGTGCCATTGGAATAACCACTCGGATTCCCCAAAGGATAATCCCTTGTTCTATACTCAAACTGCTCCTGCGCTCAAATAAAGGTTGGAGTTCCGGGTCGTTAACCTGACTTGGCCAGCCGTTTAAGATAAGTTCAAATACCCGGGCTAAAAGAGGACCCGCCTTTGTTGCACCAGCAATGCCTGTGTTACAAATGGATAGCTCTGTGTTGTCAAGCCCTGTGCAGTAAACATCCTCATATTCTTCTATACCGAGATTCCCCTCTACTGGCAATTTGGATAGTGAATCACAATTTTTATGTTCCTGAGACGGACGGTATACAATCTGATATTGATATCCTGAGAGAATAGTGCCCATCTCTGCATCCTGGCTGCGGCTAAGGTAGGTATACCATTTTTTGGTCCAAAGATAGTTACCAAGGGTTTGTGGTCAGTGATGAGGGTAAAGATCTGCCGTACAAATACTTGTGGAACTTCTTCACACCAAAGATCAAGGACAAAGCTTCTTTCTCCACTTGAGCATAGTTCCTCTCACTGGAACTTAAAGTACGAGAAGCAAAGGCGATTGGCCTCTCTGAGACATCCTCCATCAAATGCGAGACTACAGCTCCAACTCCATATGCTGACGAGTCGCAAGCTAAACGCAGGGGTTTTTTCATATCGTAGAATACCAGTAACTTGCCCTTTGTAATCATCTGCTTGCTTGCTTCAAAGCTGCTTTCACATTCATCTGTCCACATCCACTGCTCTCCCTTTTTCAACAGGTGATGTAAGGGATGCAATACAGTGCTCAGATTCTCCAGAAACGAACCGTAGTAATTCAGCAAACCCAGGTAAGCCTTTAGTTCTTTCACGTTCGTTGGTCTAAGAGCATCACGAATTGCGGCAATCTTCTCATCTGTGGGATGTATCCCGTGTTTATCCATCATGAATCCCATGTACACGACCTGATCTGCCATGAAAATGCACTTGTCCTGCCGCAGTGTCATATTGTACTGGCGCAAGCGATGAAATACCTCCTTAACAGTCTTAAAATGGGTTTCATCATCACGGGCTGTAAGCAAAATGTCATCAATTCGACACACCACTTGCGTGTGTCTGGATAATCATGGAAGAGTCCTGACAGGATCTTATCTATGATTGCCTGAAATATGGCGCTAGCTGAGCTTACTCCATACGCAAGTCTTCGGTAGCGAAAGAGTCCAAGTTGCGTGTTTATTGTAAGGTACTCCTCTGAGTCACTCTCCAGCTCCACCTGTGAGTATGCCTGTCTTAAGTCCAGTTTTGTGAACTTCAGACCTCCTGCAAGGGACGCAAACATGTCATCATTGTTCGGTAGAGGGTACTGCTCTTCACTGATCACTCGGTTGACAGTCACTTTGTAATCTCCACATAAACGCACCGATTTGTCCGCCTTTGGCACAACGACAATGGGGGCAGCCCATTCACTGTGTTTGACTGGATAGATAACGCCTTTCTCCTGTAGTTTCTTGAGCTCTCCTTCAACTTTGTCTCTTAAAGCATAAGGCACAGGCTTTGCGTTGCAAAATATAGGTGTACATTCCTCCAGTTTTATGCTTGCTTTGAAATGCTTGATCGAATTTGGTTCTCCTCAAACAGATTAGCATACTCCTTTGTCAAGTGTTCAATTCTGTCCTTCGTCACCATGAAAATTTCCTTCCAGTCAATCTGAATTTTTGATCACCAGTCTCTTCCCAGCAAGCACGGTTGACTCCCTTTGATGACTAGTACAGACATATTCGTCAGACGCTGCTCTCCATATACAACGGTCACACTGCATTCACCAAGAATGGGAATGATCTCCTTCGTGTACGATCTTAGCACTATTGTCGATTTCTTTAGCTTATAGCCGGTCCGCATTTTCTGGTGTGTTCAGTATTAAGTATTAAGCAGAAATGCTCTACCTCGTCGCCACTGTAATGTCTTGGTAAATATAACAGGTCTAGGCAGCCTCCGTTTTTGGAGGATAGCTCAATTTTAAGATGGCAGTCAATTTTTTACCATATATGGAAAGTCGCATTGCATTGTGGGTGAAATTATCCTCCATTTTTTGGAGGATAGCATGGGTACATTTCAAAGGCTTCGTGCATATCTTTAATGAAAAAATGCAAGCACCAGACCACATGGAAATTAAAGTTAAGGAAATAAACTAATGATTGTATGCGGCGATTTGAAATTCTATCTGTAGTATTTTCACAATATGTTTTCAAAGTTTGTACTTCCTGTGCTTAGTTTTACAAATGACCAAGACTATTTTCAACTGTTTCATTAAATAAAAATCACAAAATGGTTATGTTTATTCCTCTTTCAAACAAAATTGAATTAATTTACTTTTTGACATGCATAAACAATAATTATCTTGATCTGCTTGGTACATGTACAAAGTAAATGTGTGCATACCTTAGGAACTTCGTTACTCTTTTTTCCTAAATTAATACATAGGTTATTTATTATTTTGAAAAACTAATCCCTCATCCCTCAACACAAAAATACATTGTCAAGTTTTAATCATCAAAATAATACCATTTACAAATAACATGCAATTATACTGAATGTTTAAAAAAATGTGAGAGTCTTTGCCTGTAAAAAAAATATTTTTCTTTAAAATCAGCCCTGCAATTATCTAAACTTTAATATTGATTAAATATCATCAATAATTATAGTTATTGACAGCTAAATAAGGTGATTTTTTAATTGTCTGATAGTTATATTTTATGTCATAGTTAACTCCCTTTCTATAAACAGAGTTAAATGCCCTTCATTTGAAAAAATCCACCAGGGGGCCCAAGCATCTATCCTCCAATTTTGGAGAATAAAATCTATCCTCCAAAAACGGAGGTTGCCTAGACCTGTACAAGGGAATCAAATACCATGTTTATCTAGAAAGTTCAACTCGATTTTTATAATATCGATCCCGAAGTAAATCCCGAACCCGATTACAAACACTACAGTGCAAATGTACTGTTTCCAAACTTATTTAGTTAGGTGCAGCTATATGTTTTTTTAAAGAAGACATAAGAACAATATTTTGCTTAGATACGTCATATTGCTCTACTTTTGAACGTTGCGAGCTTATCAAACAGCGAGTGTAAACTAAAAGAAGTTTCACAAAACAAGTACATGTACAATGTCAGGGTAATCACATGGTTTTGATCACTGTCGAATTTATCATAACTGATTAATAATTATTCTGTATGAATAGACATGCGGTTTACGTTACTTGTATGAGAAGTCGTTCAATGCGCAAACCAGTGCAAAACAGAACCCTTTTCTTTCGTCATGCCTTGTCAAAACATATTTGCCAAAACATAATATACCGTACAATGTAACTTAAACCGCTGAGTTAATCGTTTAGATAAGCACAAAGGATCATCTCCAATTGAAAATAAAAAGTTTTTCTAGCATGAACCCAGAGGATGTTTGCAAAATCCCGCAGATGATTGTGAGTCAAATTATACAACTATTACGAGAACAAATGGCAAACTCAATGATGCAAATACGCTTTGACTGTTACTAAAACATATCTCTAACATTCGAAAAAAGGGATATAAAAAGCATATTGTACGAGTTTTTAATTCTACCTTTTTTAAACGCAATGAAATATTTTAATATAAACTCATATAACATCAGTTTTGTACCCAGGTAAAGGACATTACTAAAGAATTGTTTTCAATATTGATGTTTATAAAGAATTATTTTAGAAGTATTCTCACACTTATCACCAAAAGCGTCATTTTGTTGACAGGAAAACGAAAAACCTTTTTTTATGACATAGTGCTTGTCCTGCAATGACCTCTCGTTGATAGGGGTAACAAAGATAGGCAGTAAAGTAAATGTATTAATAAAAAGAATCCATTAAACCCATTATGATTATCAATTTATCATTAAATATTATCTTGTTTGCTAAAAAAAAGACTTTGTCGTGTAAGTAAAGGGCGTTGACTTAATGGTCAACTTTATTTGTCTAAAAAAGAATGGTTTGGAATGGAAAATCGAATATTTTGTTCTCACGTGTACTTCCCTTATGTGAAAAACATTTGCAATGGCACCTGATAGTCTTTTGAAATCCATATTGTTTAGATTAAATATAGAAAAAAGATATATTTATCAAGTGAAGAGTCACTACAATGGGTCTAAATCGGAGGTGAGGGTCATGTCCTCAGGGACCTCTGATATAATGGATAAGTGGTTTAAATCAAACATCAATGCACTGTATAGATTTGATAATATTTAAATATTAAAAAAGTGATGAAGAAACTTTATTTTTCATGAAAAAGCTATAAATTTTATTCCCATTAATCACATTCAAGTTAATCATATGCATATTCGGTGTGTGAATCTTTTTCATAATTTTCAATTTCATCCAAATGCACTTAGTTTAGAAATCCATAGTTTTGCATCATTTTGATTGGATTTCTGATGTTCCTAATATACTTTTCAAATACCGGTAGTTGATTTGTGGGGCCAATTTAACTCCTATCAAAAGTAATCCCTTCTACTCTGAATATTTTACTGTATTGCTCTAATATATAGATCATAATTTACATTAAACATAGCCAAGTTATCTGTTCTAGGTTGTCAGAACCGCTTTTGAGTTTGTCATTTATCATTAAGGCTACTTACTGTTGACTTGTCAATATGTGATTCTCATTAAACCAATTCATTGATCAACTACGGACAACTTTTATCGGGTTTAGTGTCGAATTCCATGTTCCTCGTCCGTGCTTTTTGTCATGACATTTGTTAATAATAAACGACGTCCATTGTCCTTCGCAGGATAGAAATCGTTTATGAACATGTTTGATTGCTCCAATTTGTATTGGATAAACGCAACCTTAATAATTTAACTTCATGTCTATATAGTACATATAAGCTACAGATAAAATTGGGATAATATTGATTTGAAGCAATTTTAATTCACATTTTTCCACGTTCAGGAATGAAAACTCAGTCGAGTAAGAAAGAAAAATAGTATGTAGTTATATACGCTTCGCATGGAAAAAAAATTCTGTGTCTGAATTCACAACATTCACAGCTATTCAAAAGGTTCCCGACATTTCTGAGTGAGAGTTGTTTTTTCTTACATTGGGGTCATAACTCAGGTATGGAGTACGATGGTTGGCATTCTGTCATTACATTCTCTCAGATTATATAGCCTGTCTGTTTGCTACTTTTCCATATTTTCTACTTTTTTCTTACATTCATTTTCAAGTCTCTTTAAACATTTGGTCATTCGTATGTCTCTAATGCCCGATGCAAAGCGTAAAATAATGGTTTGATGTATCACGTAAACATAGAACTGCCATAGACAATTCTATGGTTTTTTCGTAATTTGTTTTTCAATGTCATTGATTTAAAAAAAAAAAATAGAATCGGATTACTAAAATTGCTTACCTTAGGACGGAAAATCATCGGATATCAAATAAGCCACAACACTAATTTTTACGATGGAAAAAAAATCAAGCTTATATACGGAAAAACAAGTTTAAATTTTTATATAGGTTCAGTTTTTTACGTTCTGGTTATCTATATAAGTTTAACACATGAAGCTTTTTTTTTTTTAAAAAGAAACAATTATATGCTTTAATGATTTTTTTTTTTTACTATTGACTTCATTTCATTGTTAAAAGTATTATTTAAAATACAGACGGTCTTCAACTTGCGACAAAGTTTTGTGTTTCCATTTTTGTTGCCATATCAGGGTTCTGAAATGGAAACAAGTCTAATCAGAGAAAACGTGAACAAGCTTACATACCCCACGCTCCCCCATTACTTGACAATACTACACATAATATGAATGGTAGGGTACGCATTAAAAACACAAAACAAATATAGGGGCATAAATCCCAAATAACATCACAACTTTCAATGCACATTATACTTTTGTATTTAACAACAACGAAATTCTAAATTCAAAAAAAATAAAATAAATAAAAAATAAAAAAAATAACGGAATTGAAATTTTCTGGTAATATGCACATCTACACATTGTGTCCTAAATACCTATGTGGAGTTTAATAGGAGTTAATCTTACAAACTGTTCAATTCTATATTCAATATATGGCCAACATTCTAAGTTCAAATGGGCCAATATTCCTAGAAAACTAATGGAATTGTATAAATTATTAATTTCTATATTCAGTATATGTCCAAAATTCTTAAGAGATAAATTAAGAGAAGTTGCGCTTACAGAAAAAAATCCCACCAAAAAAAAAAAATAATAAAAAAATAAAAAAATAACAGGACCGACTGACTGACTGGTCAAATACATCTTTGTTGCGTGGAGATAAGAAATATTTCAAACTTTAAATACATATAAATTGTTTGCTTTTTTGTGAAAACGTCGTTAGTTCATAATTTAATCATAATGGTGTAAAGCTTAACCCACAAATAGAAATATTGATCGGATCAATACCTCTATTGGTAAAAAAATCACCCATGAGTAGGACTTTTGATAAACTTGAAACTGATTCAATGTGGAGATATTAAATACACTAGATATACATTACAAAAATAAAAATACTACTAACTTAATCTGAAAACGAATATCATGAAATTGATAATATCCGGTTTTAATCTTATAAAAAATTGCGTGGGCACTTAGTATTCTTATCTTTACGACAGGTTAATAGGTGTATAAGTCAAATATAAGTCAAGTTTATATTTCATTTTCCAAAATGCATATGCAATAATAACGGTGTCCAGTTCATATCGTTCTCAAGAACAGTGATTACAGTAATGACTTGCAAGTTCCCGATAAACGTGCATTGGGGATTTACACGCGGCAAGGTTTGATGTCTTGTAAGGTAAGCCTAACCAGCTGTAACGAACCTGTCACGACTGTACAATCATGATAGCTGCTGTCAAACATGCAAAGGGAGTTGCTCTTACAATTTCATATTTAAGGCTCAGATGACATAATGGCCCTGCAAATATTGGAACTTTTTTGTTTTACAGACATAAAAAAATATTTTGTTTTGTATTAAGGATAAAAAAAATTGATTACTTAATTAGAAAAAGGGGAGCCTCTCCAAATGATATGCTAATTTCATTAAAGCCAACTCTTTATATTTACATTCAGTGTATATTTCCTCTTATGTTTGGATTGGAAATCTGCGACGTTTAATTTCCTATGAAAACACTTAGCGTATTCACGGCGCATGAGCACAAATATAAACGTCACCACGCGTTTTGAATATATTTATTATTTTAAGATTAAATGAAACGTTCAAACTTAGATAACCAATTTGATATGTACTTATGAAAAATAATCGTTAAATCATATCTATTCGTTAATAAAACAGATTTTTCTCTACAAAGTTTCTGGCACTATATATTTAGTCGCGGAAGCGAACTAAATAACATGTTAATGACTAAGAGCGTATATAATGGCTTTAAAGCGACTATACACAAATACTTCATACAAATAAACAACAATATGAATATAAATAAAAGCATTGAATGCTTAATTAAAACAGCATGATATATATGCATACTAAGACTACTCCATAAAGCTAAAACAATGGGACAAGATATGAAAACATGTTCAGAAGTTTCAACTTCATTATTACAAAAGGAACAAGTATCTTTTTATCTCTTTTAAGTGTGCTTTTTCTGGAAGAATTCTATGTAGAGTTCTGTATTGTAACCACTGTACAGTAGTATCTGTTGTAACTTTAAAACATACTTTAAACACATCTTGCAAAATTAATTCGGAGTAACCTCTCCTGGCAATTTTTGAGTTTCATCTAATGATTGAGTTTAGAATAACACATATGGCATTTGTATTGATTAAAATGTAAATGGGCTTAGTGCATTTCTTGTGCAAAAGTAATTCTACACAGTAAAAAGGTACAAAAGGACTAACAATATTGGCATAGTTTTCCATTGAAAAATTTGAGTCGTTTACAAACTTTCCAACAGCACTAATTATGCTGTTATAATGCATAAAACATATTTTGTTCAAATTAAATCTTTTTTACAAAATCAGATTTTGATCAAAATGATTCGGCACCATGTAATAAATCTTTTACAATTTTCACAGCTTTCTTATACCATTCTTTAAAAAAACATAGACTTCTTCTCTACTATAAATCTTGAATTATGCCATATTGGAGTAAATATTATATTCTTGTTGGAGTTAGACAATTGGTTAGAGTGTTTGTTCATAACATTAAGCCAAGCTTCAAAAACATCTTTCTAAAATATATTATTGCATTTATCTACAAGTTTAATGATAAAATAATCACGAAACTCTAAAAAAAATATAAAAAAATACTTACCCATGATTGTCCCCCTTGCACAACTCTTTTTATCCAAGAACATTTAAGAGAAATTATAAAATTATTTAAATTCAACATATTCATATTTGGGTCACAATCTAACGTTTGACTTATCACACTTGGATTTCCAAATAAATCTAAAATACTCATTGTTCAAAAAAGTACGTTGTAATTTTATCTTTCTTTGGATTTGGTAAGGAAATGAGTAAATGATTTAATTTGGGGACAATAAGACTCTTTAAGGTCAAGATCTAGTAAATGATTCCAAAGAGTCTTTTTGGTGCTAGAACCATTATGACGTCATAATTGATTTGTTAAATCTTTTTCCCGTACTTTACGGCTTTGAAGGAATTATATAGAAAATGAAACAGTTTCTTGACATTATATATTCAATCATTGAAAAAGTAATCCCGATACCTATGTTCAATTTGACATGGTTTTAAAGGGGAGGTCAAGAGCTTGTTTAATGCCGTTTTTGGAGAGACTGTAGGCATTCTAGATATATTTCATTATGCAAAAATGGACAAAACTCCGAGATTTGCTACTTATTTCCTTCATATTACATAGAAATTGACAGTTGAAAACATGATTTTTCATTGTGTTTACCAAAAATTTAAGTCCCGGTACACCCTATCAAACACAGCTATTGTTATGAAGCATCATTGAAAGAATTTATATCTTGAATTTCATAAACCTGTAGGCATCTTTCATTTACTAGATCTTGACCTTAATACTGTAATTCTTACTATGAGAGTAAAGATTCTCCTTTTCCAATATGTTCTTAATACGAGCGAAATACTAATTCTTCCGAAGACATTGACAACCCGTCAAAATAAGTAGATTAATCCTTCGAATAATTGACAATAATATCCTACCCATTATTATTTCGTCCGAACAAATATCTAAAAAGTATCAAATAAATAATTTAATTTTTACCAGGTCCTTTCAGTCCAACGTAGAATGAAGTAGGAAGAAGTGACGACTACGCATACACAATAAATTAAGGTAGTTGTAAACAACCATACATGAATGGTTGCAATCTGCGGTCACTAACCGCAACAGCGCTATTGGAATTACTTTAATGACTAATTACTTTTCTCTTCGGATAATGATGAAACAAATTACACGTTTTAATTACTTGAAACGAGTTTCTCATTGTTCTTTTTTAATTGTCTCTTACTATGTTAAACGACAGCAACAATGTTTTTAAATAGAAAAGTCAATCCTGCCATGCGGATTGAAATGTTTACCAAGTTTGAGAGGTTATAATGCCTCATAAACCATGCCTCCTCCGGAAACTACTCCAGCGGCTTTTCTCTAGAAGCATTAATTTTTTTCTCCAAATAAACAATATCATCGCATAACCGAATTTTGCGCCTTAATGGAACGGCCATAGTACAATGGTTTGAATTCAATAAAAATAATAATTACATCTCGCAACTGACCAAAATTGTGTTGACCTTTTGTAAAAATTGAATTGATGGGGTTTTTTTTAATCAAAAGAAATGAAGGACGAAACGTTCCTAGCAATGCTGTCAATAAATTTCCTAAATAGGTTATTGACTTGTTTGCTGCTTATCTTACTCATCGCAACATGGCAGAAAACTATAGAAAATCATACTATATCAAGTCGGATTCCATTATTATGCGGTGTAGAGGTAACACGAGTCCATTAGAATGCGTTTATATTATTTAATTGTCACGCTCGAATGGGTATATTCAATAAAATACTATGCCGTCGATTTCAGAGCGTCTTGTACTTAAAAATGCAATAAAATAGCTTTATAAAGATGTATGGAACGCCTCAACTGCCTTATGTTCATAATCTTCATAATATGATGATACTTCAACATTACATGATGATACTTCAACATTACATGATGGTACTTCAACAATACGTGATGATACTTCAACATTACATGATGGTACTTCAACATTACATGATGGTACTTTAACACTATATCCTGATACTTCTTTATTATATGATGGTACTTCACTATGCGGTGGTTCTAAAAATAGGGAAGCGTCGCCTCGGGATCGAAATACGCTAAAACGCAAAACACGTGGATGCCTGTAAAGTTTCTTATCACTGGGCTGATTCTCTGTTTCAGAGATTGAACAGATAGGAATAAGGTCCACTAAGACTAGTTTAGATCAAGATACTCAACAAATACTACTATTTGATTAAGTGTTGTCTTTTAAAAGGGTCATTTTAAATTTTAAAGAATGGCTGCTTGGTGAGACCATTGGGGCTCCCCATCAACGCATAAAAATCAGGGGATACGAAAAGTCCCCCAGGATATTTTTGGTCAAAAAATGTGCATTCAGAACCCAATCGTTTGGCGCTTGGTCAGAGCGGACTGCTAAAAACATTAATAGCCCCTTAACAAAGACTTATGTCATTTATGTTAGATTAGACTTAAGGGATTGATGGGCTCTCCCTGGAGATCAAGGTATAGGAGTTTGCAATGTAAGCACTGATTTGTTCAACAGTACAGTTACTGCTAAAATCAGATTCAAACAGCAATACAATGTTTTATCCGTGATCTTATAAGCTGCATGTGTGGTTGCCTAAATACATTGCACCCAAACAAATCGTATGTTACATTATTTTTATTCAGTAGAGATCCTCTCTCATGCGCGGATCTAGAGGGGGTTCGGAGGGGTCCCGACCCCCCCCCCCCCCCCCCCCCCCC
>WFKH01011801.1:30446559-30462509 GCA_016163765.1 Magallana hongkongensis
GTAATGTTGAAGTACCATCATGTAATGTTGAAGTATCATCACGTAATGTTGAAGTACCATCATGTAATGTTGAAGTATCATCATGTAATGTTGAAGTATCATCATGTAATGTTGAAATATCATCATTTATGAAGATTATCAACATAAGGCAGTTGAGGCGTTCCATAAAGATGCCTCTCTCCTTGTGAATATTGATACTTTTAGGAAAAAAAGAGCAGAAATAAAATGATTTTAAAGATCGCAATCGGCTTTAATAATAATTGAGGATAAAATATCCATTTTGACACAACCTTTAACATCTTTCCTGTTCGTTTTTCAAGAGTCGATAAAGATACGTTTGACCTCTTTGTTAAGGGACTTCGTCATTGTCAAAGTAAACAGTTTTAGACATATAGACGAACAATTAAGGGGGAGTTTTACATAGCATACCTAGGGACCCAGTATCTGAAGAGCTTTTAGTCATGAAATTGCAGCACGATAGTCGGTTTCTGGTACGTCTTGAATAATTACCCCTTTCTTGATGGGATGCATACGTGTTTTGTGTCACGAAGAAGTGAACTATAGAGACCCAGTGTCTCAATGGTAATTACATGTACCATATCGTTATAACTCTTCTATGAGGTAAATGTGTATAATTTATCAGACTTAATTAATGTTGGCTTCATTCAGGAATAGGTTTGTACGAATTCATCAATATTATAGAGCGTTTGCTAACGAAAATCACAGATTACGTGAGGAAAGATGTATGCATAATTAGGGAAAAGGTGATACGTTATGTAGAGTAATGCCGTGGCCGAACTCTTCCAGTGTGGTTACCCAAAAGAAGATGTCAAATTAAAAGATATGGAACAATACTCCTGAAAGATTTCTGACCAGGTTTCATTAGTGTGGTTATAAAATATGACCGCCTTGAGATGAATACTGATAATATTTGCGCAAAGGATATTGAAAACTCCTCGACGTTAAATAGGCCCGTCACGCCAACCCTTGGGCAATTATGAGATCCTACCAGACAGCGCTTAAGGTTTTGGACCTTGTGTACCACGTGGAACAATACATCCTTTGGGGGATTCATGGAGGATACACTATACAGTAAGAAGAAGTTGACGCAACACTCGTGAAATCACAAGATTCGCAGTAGAAACGCCGGTGTCTAAAATAAGCAGACACAGGCACAAAGCATCGTTTTTTGGAGTTAATTTTTATATTAAATCCTCTATGCAATGACAATTGAGGTGGATCTGTGCAATCATTGGGTAATGAATCCGCAAAATTAAATACTTGTTTGAAAATTAAGAAAACTGTTACTGTTATTCATGGAAAGCATAGCATGTATTCAGATTGTATTTTAAATACAAAAATGATACCTTAAATAAATAAAAATGAAATTTTCGCAGAATTCATATCAAAGCTCATCAGCACTTGGAAATTTTTTTTTTTTTTAAATTGCAAAAACAAACTTCTTAAAAGAGTAGTAACTGCACATGCATCAAATCGAAATGTTAACACACACACGTCAGTCCCAGTTTACCAGTTAAATACAAATTAATCATTCTATCTTCTTGGAGGGGGGGGGGGGGGGAGATAAGTTAACAATCTTAATTAGGCCAATATTTTTTGTGTTGGTGAGGACAATTCGTTCCAGCAGATTTCACCTTCAGATCGACTGTAACAACTGACACATATACAGCAGTGTTGATGCACACATTGGTCAAACAATTATCTTACTTAATCAACCCCCTTAAGCAGTAAGTTTTACAACTTTAAATCAAATTTGAGGGACAAGACAAAAAGTGCAGTAGCCAGTTGGCTTGTATGCTTATTTTAATTTTTTATAGAACAATATTTAAAAAAGTACATTTTTTCAAAGTGGTAAGACCTGGCCATCTGTTGCTACCTGCCTGATGAATCAAAATCAATCTTATTGATAATCTTTTTTTGTATTTCGTTGTTTTTATGATTCCTTAGAATCACCATTTCTATCAATCAATATGTAACACTTTAAGAACACTGTAAGAGCAGCCATCATTGACAATTAACATGATCTTAGATACACATTTATATAAGTTTCCATTAAAACTATGTCTGGAACATCATTTGTGACAGAAATATATTTTTTTTCAGTCAGAAATAATAAAATTAATATTATATGACTGTGGTATTTATCGAAATATCTCGGTTAATTATTGTTAAACAGACTAAGTAACAAATCTCTATACACAGAAGTCACCTCTTGCAAAATACCGGTACTTTGAGTAAAAATTGTGTCACGAAACCCAAATGAACAATTTCCTATAACGTATCCTCGTTTGTTCGCAGAAAATCAATTTTGACCAGATCTAACGTTTAAACAAAGGAGGCATGGAATCCTGTATACAATGCTCATTGTAGTAAAATGAAAACTATCCCAGCTTCAGTAGGCTTTTCATGGAACATTTGGAATTAGTTTTACTTGTCACAAGCTCACAGTGTGGATAAATCGCGTGTCTCATTAACAGTATGTTATATACATCAGAAAATAAATTAGAAAAAAACTAGAGCAAAGCTCGTTGCAAAGCAACGAGTGGGTCTTCCGTTAATGTCGGAAGTAAAGCTAGAAGTTCCTGTAAGAAGCAGAGTTTTTAAACCAATTACAAGAGTAACCAAAAAAAATTGAATAATTCTTGGTACGACTTAACAAAATCCGAATGACTTTAAGTACGAATTAACAAAAACCCTAACGATTTCAAGAACGACTTAACAAAAAAAATATGCGAAAGTGGTCAAGAACGACTTAGCAATTAATGTTTAGCTACGAGTTAATTTAACCTAGAACTTAACACTACTTTCTTAACCAAGAACGCGAAATCAAAATTTCCGGGAAATCAATTTTTAAACCCCCAATATTTCTGTAATGCATCGTCCGATTTTAAAACGGATTTCAGTTTCAAATTAAGCTAAATAAGCTCTTTTTGCGTTTTACAAACTATTGCTCAGGAAAGAGTTATTATAAAAAGACTTTAGAGCCCTCCTGGCCCCTAATTTGAGGGACCAGCTCCCTTTTATTGATATCAAATAAAAGGTCTCATAAATAATATGTAAACGGTATGACCGTTGGACCGAGCGCAGATTTTTATGGTTTGAAACGCAAGCAGTTGGATCCGCTTGCCTACTCAGGCAAATCATAAGCCAAAGTTAAACTAAACGTTGCGTGCTCAGTATACATTATGACGTCATGTTTCATACGAAAAAAGTGAAAGTTGTGTCTTCGGAAATAGTCGAAGAAAAGTATGTGATTCCGAGAATTTTTTACTTATTCTTTCAATGCTTATCCATTTTATAAGTTAATAAATTCCATATTTTTACTTTATTCAGTATCTAAAAGATCGATTCCTTGACACTAAAGTTGTTTTTCTCCATCTAATAATTTGATAAGTCATACGTGCAACTAGTCTTATCTCCTGATTAAAGCATTGTTGAAATTTATCTCGTTTGCATAGTCATTTATTTTTATTTAAATTACTTTCTATTTAAAACTTTAAAGTTTTTAATAGAGTTTATAGACAATAAACATAGAAAATCGCCTTTCATTTAATGATTGAGTTAACTTTGTCGAACAAAATGGCGGCGCCCATGAGCTAGAAGAAAATTTTTCAGGCCTTAGTACCCCTGATTCAACTTCTATTTTTCACTGATTTTCTTATATATACGTGTTACCATTAAGCCTCGCTTCGCGAGGCAGGCTTCGCCCGCCTCTCGCTGCGCTCAGTATAAACATATTTAAAGAAATGTTGACCATTTTAGACATATCTGAACAACTGTGTTTTAGGGGCCAACTTTTAAACTCTTCAACGGGGCCACCAACAAACAACTTTTAGGTAGCATTTTGTTTAAGACATTATTCTAAGCAAATTTCCTCTACACTGCTTTTCAAAGGGTTAACATTCTGACTGTGTGTTTGTTGCCCTATCACATGTCAGAAACTTACCGATGTATAGTTTATATATATGTCCCTTCCACCTACATTTTGTGTTATTTTACCTCCCGTTTGTAACCTGTAATTTCACTGTGTGAAGTCAACACAACAGTCATAGCCGCAAGTCTCACAATTTACTTCTGCATTAGGGGCCTTCATAATGCATACTCATTCCAGCAAGGGACATCCCTCTAACCTAAATGATAACTAGATGTACTGTGAGCAAGCTCACAATTGATACCCCCCGCTAAGAAATTTTTTTTCAACACATTTTAAAAAAAAACCATTGGGGCAGGCCATTTTCAGAGAGACTGGCGGGAATGAGAAAGATTAATTTTATGTGGCCTGACACAAGCAAGTTTGGGTTAAATTTTAGCTTCTAATGATTTCCATTAATACAAGACATGACACAGATGGGAACTAAGCATTTTTAAACAATGTCCTTGAACTTCCCCAACTGACCTTGGTCAAGGTCACGACACATCCTTAGATCAAAAGCAATCTTTTTGTGAAGTAAGAATTTTCAATGTTTCTCCATAAGAAAGATATGGACCGGACATGAATTTTGCACTATTTCTGCCAGTGACCTTGACCTTGCCCAAATGACCTTGGGTCAAGGCTATGACACACCCATAAGTCAAAAGCAATCTTTGTGTGAAGTAAGAACTTCCAATGTTTCTCCATAAGAAAGATATGGACCGAACATGAATTTTGCACTTTTTTTGCCAGTGACTTTGACCTTGCCTGAATGACCTTGAGTCAAGGTCATGACACACCCTTAGGTCATAAGCAATCTTTGTGTGATATGAACTTCCAATGTTATTTCATAAAAAAGATATGGACCGGACACGAATTTTGCACTTTTTCTGCCAGTGACCTTGACCTTGCCTAAATGACCTTGTGTCAGGTCATAACACACCCTTAGGTCATATGCAATCTTTGTGTGAAGTAAGAACTTTCAATGTTTCTCCATAAGAAAGATATGGACCGGACACGAATTTTGCACAGACAAACGGACGGACAATGTGATTCCTACACACCCCCCCCCCCAAACTTCGTTTGCGGGGGGTATAATCATTAAAATTCATTTCATGAATCTTAGCAACACTCATAAGCCTTCAAGTACAGCAACTTTCAATTTTACAAAAATATCAAAAGGTACTTATCCGGTCCCTTGCTACCTTTAACTTAGTTCACTAACATTTTATGAAAAGACATTTTATCTTAGAATTAGAAAGCTAATGCAACTATGAGAAAAAGTATACCCCATATTGCCAATTCCATTGAGGTTTAAGAAAACTATGTCCATTTAAGTGAACCCACCATTTCCACTTTCCTCTATTCAACACAGATTCATAGGGTTCTCCATAGTAAAACATCTTTACCTGACCTTTTAGAGGTCAATTGTTGTTCAACCTCCATTAATAAGAAACCTTATTCAATACTACATACATCTACATGATATTATCATGATAAAAGCATCACATAACTTAGAAATGCCCTTACATGTATACCACCCCCCTATCTTTTGATTTTCATGAAAATTCATGGTTTAAAATCTTTTAACCAATTTAATGAAACTTGTGGCAATTTTTTTTAGTCATTTCTCACACATATTTGAAAACAATCATCAGTAATACTAAAAATTGATTTTTTTTTGTTTATTGGATGATTTGTAGCAATTTCATTAACAAATAGACATGCTGTCCTGCATGTTATTTCTTGTATCCCTGAAAAAAAGTAAGCTAACATTCATATTTAGTGAATATCTAATCTATTCTGGTTTCTAGTCTCCTTTAAACCATGCTTAAACAGTAAAATTAAATTCAAACACACCTGGGAAGCTGGAGAGAATGAGAATGCCATGAAAAATGTTCAAATTTGACATGTTTTTCTACATTTTCATGCATATATACATTAAAAAGGTAAAAATATGCTGTTTCTTGTTCTTTCAAAAGTAATTATCATAGCAGATGTTATTTCCTGGTCAAATGTACATTTAAATATCCTACATGTAATCTTAAAGCTGACATGAATTCATAAAAGCATTTGGTCGCCATATTAGTTTTGATCGCTCCTCAGCTGTCACTGGGGTATATATACCGACCGATAAAGTTACGGTCGGTTGCTTTCCGATCGAGGCATTCAGGTTGCACGGACTTCTAAATGATAGAACTACACAATGTAGAAATATGCTTGTAAAAATGTATGGTTTATTCTTATAAAGAAATCCCAATGTATTCGCAATATCTTGCACAGACAGTGCAAATCGAACACGTGTGTCGTTCATACAGAGTGCATAACATCTGCATCTTATTGTAGACTCCGGTCGCACTACATCCAACAGTAGATACGTGATAGTAAATCCAAGAATGTATAAACAACGTAACATTGCTTTTATGAGTTTCTAAAACCACTCCGTTTTCTAAAGTCCATGCTGTCACTGCACGATCTGCTACAGTGTGTGGTTTGCGCATGTGCGATAGTATAACAGTATGACACTGTAGAGCGTTCTACAATGATCGAGGATTTTTGAAATATGTGTACCTGGATTTCAGTCTGTTTTGTTTCGTCTTTCGTTGGATATTTCTTACCAGTGCAGTGGTTGTCATATTATTTTTGTTCAAGGCGCGTTCATTCAAAGTTTTCCGTCCAGTGTAACGTGTTCGGGTGAATGAAATACCTGAATGCGGTGAAGCATGAATAGTGATCTCGGCCTTATATAGGGGGTGTGTAGCGATGAGCAGAACAATAGAAATCGACAACTAATATGGCGGTAGTTGGAGATAAAAGGGGAATAAAGCGTATTTATGAATTCATGTCAGCTTTAATGGAGACAATTGGATAGAGGTGTGGGTATCAGGAGAAAACGTACCCAGGAGAAAACGTACCCGGGTACGTTTTCTCCAAGAGAAAACGTACCCTTTGAAAATCATAAATATACTATTTAATATTTTTTAATACTTTTAAATAATATTTTACATAATATATACAGAAATGTATGAATTTTATAGATATATGAATTAAATACTTTATATTTTGAAATTTTCCGGAAAAATCAAGTTTTAAACACTTATATCTCAATAATGCATCGTCCGATTTTAAAACGGTTTTCAGTGTAAGATTCAGCTTGAAAAGCTTTACAAAACCAGTATACGTTTTTGATTTGATCAAAAAAATTTATTTTTTGAAAAATTTGATTCACTTCGACCGGAAGTGACGGATTTACATTTCCAGCCTTATTACAGAGGTAAATTTACAAATTAACCATTGAAAATTTCAAGCCTCTATCTTAAAGCATTTTTTAGAAAAGCCCTGGACAAAATGACTTTTTGAAAATTTTAAAAATGACGTTACGTCAAAACGGAAGTGACGTTGTAATTGAAACTCTAATATCTATTAGGGACACTAACGTGCAACAATCGCTGAAAATTTCATTGAAATCGGTTGAAAACTTTTTGAGTTATGAAGCCAAATAGGAGTCAGAAAAAAAAGAAAAAGTATAATAATAATATGTAAAAAGAAACCGAAGAAAAACAAGAGGGTCTTCCGTCGGAAACGGAAGACCCTAATAATAATAAAGAAAAAGAAACCGTAGAATAACAAGAGGGTCTTCCGTTGGAAACGGAAGACCCTAAAAAGAAACCGAAGAATAACAAAAGGGTCTTCCGTTTCCAACGGAAGACCCTTATAAAAAGAAACCGTAGAAAAACAAAAGGGTCTTCCGTTGGAAACGGAATATAATAATATAATAATATATATAATAATATGTAAAAAGAAACCGAAGAATAACAAGAGGGTCTTCCGTTGGAAACGGAAGACCCTAACAACTAAATGGTTTGTCAATGGTGGGTTATATGATATTTCACTCATCGACCGGAATCTTGTGTTGAAATGTTTCCTTCGTTATATAATGTTATCAAACTTGGCGATTATCAGCAAGTTGTATCATAATCCTCTATAAAAGATTTTTTCTATCGTCACTCTGATGCAACAAAACATTATTGTAGTGTCAACGACTTCGTACTCTCAAACTCAAGTTCAAATATTGATTATTATCTATTGATAATTAATAATCATTCTCACAGAGTCACAAGGGATTTAGGATCCATTTGGTGTTAGAATTTGGATTGGATTTTATTACAATTACAAGGCTTGTTAAAACGCCTGAAACATGTCTATATACATGATTGAATCTACCGACCTTGAGAGTTGTAAGGGTGGTGTATTCTGGTCCGCTTTTTCATTCCTTGGATCTATGAAGGCCTAGGAAGTTACATATCCAGTTCTTTCTTCAAAATGAGAACTATCATGTTCAAGTGGAATATTGCACATAAAAGAATTTTGCAAACAAGTGAGTGGGTGATTGTAGGTCAACAAGAAATCTTCCTCATTTCGACAAAATATGTCGTTAAGTTCCTAGGATTAAAAGTATGTCCCCATGATTTTTTGATACGTGTACGTGTAAAAGCTTTTCTGCAAAAGATTGTAATAAAAGTGCTGTCGTCGAACGGAACTTTTAATAACTAGGCGACTTGTTTGTTTGTTGTTCTTGTTTAAAAATGATTTCTTATTTGATTTATCAAAAGAAATCATGAAGGGTAAGCTTTCTGAAGTAGTTGTCTTTGGTGGATGAATTACATCATATAACGTCTTTTTAGAATTTTCTTAGTTGTATCAATATAAAAGACTTATGTAGGTCTAATAATTATGCAGAATGAAATGGTCCTGGTCTTCAAAACAAACCTGTCTTACAGTCTTACTATCCCTTTGTTCATTTAAGTGTTATTTACGAAAAAAAAAAACTGCCAGAAGCAGAGACGAATAACAGTTTAACATATGGTGACAGTTCCACATGTGACATCAAGTTTTCATGTAGTAATTTTTGTGTATTCTATCCGTTGAGAAACATTTGTTATGTTTTAAAAATAACAACTACTTTACAGGTAAGCATAGGTCACAAAATGTAGCATGTCATCCATCATATCTCATTTCGCATTTGAATAATTTACACTCCTTTCTGGTTAATGTCGTTGAGAGACAATCAGCGGAATACGGCCATTTCCTCTGCCACTAATCGACTTAATACTTTCGTGCATGCTCATTCAATCATTACACATGGAGTGTGGGTGTACATCTTAAAAAAAACCGCGTTTCTCTTAGGAATCTGCCTTGAAAACTATATGATTCTGACAGCAACATACAACGCAAAGATTGACACCATAAGTTGTGTTTTAATCGATTTTGGTTTATCAAACAGCTGTCCAAACGAAATGGCTTCATTTAACCAAACTTTGCTAGAACAACCTGGCGTAATTGAACATTGCCAAACACTCTATCAAGCTTATATTTTAAGCGCATTTTCTTTCAGTCTCATTTTGAGCGTAAACGAATAAACCAATCAAATAAGTTGGCTGTTGACAAATATCAGTTCACCGTTTAAAATACCTAGTCGAAATTGTCGCTTTGAAAATGTTTACAACAAGACGGGAACGTTCGACCGTCACTAAATAAAATTTGAATCGCTTTCCGGTATGCAACACGTGTATTAACAACATCGATGAATCAATGAATTATTACATGTATATCAAATCCTTTGGTAGGTATTTAGCGTTGGGTCATCATTGTATAATTCAATTTGGTTCAAACAATGATAAGTAAATCAGGATTAAACACTCTCTCTCTCTCTCTCTCTCTCTCTCTCCTCTCTCTCTCCAATATCACAATACCATCTTTTGAGAAGCTTGTCTCACATTAGGACTCGAAACCGATTAGTTCTTTCTAGCGCGACTCCTTATAAATAAAACAAAAGCACTATAAATCACTGCACAAGGAAGTCTTAAATCGATATTCTAGATTCTATCAAGTCAAATTTCGTCATTTTTTGTTAAATACACATATAATTTATTGTTATTTGATTAAAAAAAAATTAAAGAAAAGAATCTTTATTGTATGTAAACATCTATTGAGACTTGCATGAAAAACGTCATTCTGGGATTACTAGCGTAATTGAGTCAACTCAAAATACATTATGTAACGAGTTTAAAAGATCTGAACTTAAAATGATTTGATTGTCTAAATTAAATGTCTCTAATGGATAGCCATACATTTCAAATGTAGGATCATTACTAATCTTCTATCTAAGGTTTATCAACAAACCTGGCATTAAGGAATTTTTGACCGAACAGTTTGCAGGATGTAGTTTCGTTACATTTTTGGGCATAGATAGCCCATACTATTTCAAAATTTATCCTTTTAAATCACAACACTTTTGAATCACACCTTGAGATGCATCAGCAGAAGTTTGTGCTCCTAGATCTAACAACGCACAATACATTACCAGGATGCGATTTGAGTAAGTTTTACCATATAATTCCAATATGACGCTACATTGACTTACTTTTGACTCACGACGAATTTTCTTTTTAAGATATACATAAGGTGACCAAGTTTAATTGTCCTACTAGTGTTCAAAGTATGATCTTGAAACAATGTTTAACCATACATGATGAGAATGAGACCACGGTTTTCCCTTACAACTAAATCAATGCAAACATTTTTAAGTCAGACAAATCACTGTCTTCTATAACCTAGCTCCTACATTTCAATTTACAGCCTAGAATACCATCACTGCTTTTAATCTGGGCTTTGAGGTTTATTGAATCTTTGTTTTTTAATCTTACGTCATTACCAATTAAAATTCAATTTCCATGCCAACGAACGCTCGTTAATGGCGATCATTTTTATCTTTGTGAAACTTTAATTTAGTTTTTCAGATCATTTGACTCTCATAATCCTCGATTCTTTTTGAAAGAGCTGATGTTATGTTGTAGAAAGATGTGGTTATTCCAGAACGAAGTTAGACCTTTAACTGGCTTGACTGTCATATTGAACACTTTGAGCTATTTTGAAATGTTGAATAAAATCATTGTCTGCGTCAACAGTATATACACGCAAATTGTAAAAAATTTACAGATTTTTTTTTCATTGCTATGGGCATCGATTTCAACAATGTTATTAGGCGTTGATGCTTTGGCATGTTAATAAGTTGTTACAGAATTAGAAGTTTATATAACTAACATGTTGTTGCCCATGTTGAGACTTCTTTGCCCTTAAACAAAGGATTGATTCGTAGGTATGTTGTTTGTTTTGAACAAAAGTCAAAGATGCATTGGAAGAATACACTGAACCAACGTTCTAAGTGTTCACCCAATATAATGTTTTTACTAAATGAAATTAACACATTTGGTTTGTCTTGCCGTTGGGGTGACTGATTTCCACCTCACTTTCAACTGGGTTAGAACGATGTAGCAATCTTGACATCTGGTTGCGACCCCAGACCTTGACCTTTGCTGGACATTACGAAGACTTCCAGTTTGGTTGAATTTCGCCTAGAGCTTTCGGATTGTTTTAGGTTGCCAATGGACATGGCGATACACTTATAGATGAGAAAAAGTATGTTAAAATAACGTTTTATTCGGATTGCTTAATATTTATAACAATGTCGGTGACGAATTGAACAGCTGATTTAAAGTGTGTACAAGCTGTCGTAAGAACAATATATACCCCAACATTTGAACGGCTCTGGCTTATTCCTTAATGGTCATTTTGCCCATGTTAAGTGTTTTACTTTTAAACTGTTGCCATTTATATTAATCACGCGCAGAAAAATACCAGTTTCTTGTTTTGAGGTTTCGTCACGGGTAATTGATTTCAATCGGTATTGTCTTATTTTATTTTATTATACAATTATAGCCTTTTGATGAGGTCAATACATGGTTTTATAGACCTGATGAGAGTATATCGACCGAGGACGAAGTCCGAGGTTGATATACTCTCATCAGGTCTATAAAACCATGTATTGACCGATATCAAAAGGCTATAACTGTTTTATTATAATAAATCAAAACCTAATTCTCTTCATTCTCTTCAAGCGTTTAATAGTGAAATATTTTGTTCATAATGTAAAGGTGTTGATTTCGCTATTATGACGTCACAATGTCGCACGTGCCAAAACCAGTATTTTGTCATGAACATCTATTTTTAGTATAGTGAGGTCAATAAATTTTCTATTTTTAGTATAGTAAGGTCTATAACTGAATTTATAGCACGGTCACGTGACAGCAATCGACCAATCATATGCTTGGGAAAAATACGATATTATAATAATTCTGCTTATATGAGAAGACATATTGGTTACCAAATGTTTAAAATGTTTCAAATTATTCTATTTATTAGGTTGGACACATAGAAGTTTTGTTAAGTGTACATGAAAAAAGGATTCAACAAAGTGTAGTTACATTACCTTACAGCCTGACGATATCATTTAATTCTATACACATACAAAAAATGATTAAAGCTATGAATCATTTTTCTTTCTCTCCATAAAACACTAGTGAGTGGAATGTCACATGGAAAACAATCATTCGGTGTTATGTTCGTGCATAACACTATAGCAGTTTTGCACCAAAAAATAATAAAAGCAGTAATTGCTATCCCCAAGAAGACGCTTGAATATTTGTTTGATCACATTCAGCGACTAATGAGCAGTACTAATTGCACATCTTAAGAGAGGAGACTTAATTTGCCTGAAAATATGTATGGATTGTCGTGATAACGATTTTTAAATGTAGATAGTTAAACGAATTTTCAATGCATTTATCGTAAATCAGCAGCAATAAATTATACATTTCATCACAACGCACCTTTTGATGGTGTATACACTTTGTAATTTATTTTTGTCTGCAGTGCAAAATGTCCTTGGAATAGTCGAAAAATTGTAAATTTTATTAACAGGAAAAGCAGTAGGTGCAATGAAGTGAGAATTTCATTTTTTAGATAATAATTTGAGGTTTCTATGTTAGCCTGATGAATGTTTTAAAACTTATAAAATTGAAATCTAAACGTTATTTTGAGAAGAAATGAAGTTATGAATACATATAGAACTTTAATGAGAATGAATAAAGAGTAATAACTTAATTGAAAAGGTTAGCCATATGAGCTTATTTTATACTAGTAAATGATATGAGCCAAATCAATCAGCATGATTTACCTTAATTTTATTAGCCCCAAACAAATATTTCGTTCGAAGCTCATATGGCGAAATGCTTTTTGATTATAATTGATAAATGATTTTATAAAACTTTTTGAAACGTTAAATTATGCAGCACATAATTTGGGTTTCTTCAACTAGGATGCGATGTGCAAAGTCTATATGTATGCTGGCTACCCCGTTTGGAATATAGGCCGCCAACACGATTTTTTCAGCTATCATTATTAAGTACTTTTTCGGCTTTATGCTTTTATAACCTAATCGTTCCCTCTAAGTTTCAAATTTCCTCCTCGGAGTGTTCTCGACCCCTTTTTTCCTTTGCCTTGAAGACTCCATGTGAATGTACGTGCATGCCTCACAATGTTGTCTGAATGTTTGTACATAATAAAATATCGTTTAAATTAATGCCAAGGGAATGTGTGCCAAGAGTTAAGTATCGTGAGAGATACAAAGAATCAGGATACAACATTTTTTTGATAAAGCGATACATCCAGATGTATCAAGTTCTTAAACCTGTTTCCTTAACAATTATCTTTTCGATTATTCACTGTATTTGTTCTTTCCTTGCTTTGGACTTTTTCTAATACTTCACCAATCCCGGTAAGTATGTCAATTCACGTGCAAATAACACTTTAGGAAATCAAATAAGAATTAGCAGTAAATGAATAGATTTCTGTAATTGTTTCTTCAATGAATGTTTTTCTTACAATTGAATAAAACTAGTACATGTACAAAATCGCTCAGAGTTTTGTAACTCGTTAATTCCTGCCTCAACTTAAGACGAATAGATAATTAGAAAAAGAAATCCAAAAGTTCACATTTTGACTGACCTCAATTGTGGCTTGGATCTGTAAATTTTGTTTCTGTAAAATGTTAAGAGACTTTATCTTATTTTCTTTAAAAATAATATGATTTGTTTTGAATCAGAATTGATGCATAACATTTTAGCATGTCGAGGGTCTGTTACCTAGTCAATTCTAATGTTTAGGGGTTGAATTAATAAAATATTACACTTAAATATTTTTTCTCTATAAAATGATTATAATTATTGACTGCAAATATATACAAATATGGCTTTTCTTTACTTTAGGTATATTCACGATTGACGATTCACGATTGGTCGGTCTGGATCGAACACTAATTTATGCCTTATACAGATGGGTAGTATCCACCTTGAGATATATCCAAGCCTACACAAGAGGTCGGTCTCTAGCAGAAGTAGTCACTGTTTTGATGCCTTATTCAGGACGAACAGTGAACTGACCTACATCTTCCCTAATAGACGAATAGCGACTCACATGCGAACCTCCTCCTTCAACCTCCACACAATCCGACAATGTAGTCGGCCCTTTAAAACAGTTGGTAAAACTATCAATGTGGCAAGCCTTCGTTACAAACCGCAAATACAGCTGGTCTACATTAATTATCAATGTGACAAGCCTTCGTTGCAAGGCAATCCACCTATAAACCGTAAACACAGTTGGTTATTAACACTATTTTTAAAAATTCTGGCAAGCCTTCGCTGTGAGGCAATTCATACACAAAACTGTACCATGTATCTCGCAAGTCCTCTCCTGCCTGCTATTGTTGGGGAACAAACCACTGGATTTGGGGTCACGTGACAGTTGCAGCGAGAAACGAGGTTGATAGGCTACAATAGAGTAAAACATACGATTGTTGCAACATTAAATTGCCAAACGGACTCTGATATAGATTATTAAACAATATTTTTGTGTCAAAATGTTTAACAGGAATTTAAAAAAAAACCAATGTATAATGGTGTCAAGTCCTTGGTGTCATATAAGGATAAAATTTCGTCTGAATATTTAGCTGTAATATTATTGCCAAGGTGATAATTTATCGCCCTTTTTATCTCTAAATCACAATAATAAGGAAGATTTTTTTTATAAACAACAATGTGAACGTTAAGTCAAACAAACATGTATACCATTTACGGTAGACTATCAAATCCGACAGTATTATAAACACTTTTTGTGTGTCTGCTCTGCTGATGACACAGTTATTAAAATGAGTACATGACATATTGCAATATGCTCTTAATGTGATCCATTCATATTATATACGTACAATGCAAACTAAAGTTAATGTTGATAAAACTAAAAATTAATTTGTATTTTGTTTTAGGTCCATCTGCAAAGAATGTAATTTATTACAATGAACAAGTAATTGAAATTCTGATTGAATTCCAATATTTTTTTAACATCCAATTATAATAATCACGAAGAAATTCTTTACTTAGAGAGAAAGGTAATTATTCTGGTGGAAAAAACCCTCTGAATATACTAGACTTTTGCGAACTCCACTTGTCTTTATTCTTCATATTAGATTTATAATTATACTAGAACATGATAAAAACTGTGGAAATAGAATCCTTTCTGCTGCTGGCAGTTCAGAAAAAGGTGTGCAATTTTTAAATATCTTAAATTTTTTTAGATTATTTAACACACAAGTAACACGATTTCTAAAATGATTGTGTACTCTGCATCTACATATATGTGTATGTTATCTGGATGTATGATATAAGTGCATATACATCCAATTTGATTCGAAAGTAAATAACTATTACATATACATGTATTGATATCCAACAAAACATTCCTTGCAATAGTTTTAGCTTAGTTTAGCTGAATGATTAAAAATTAATGCAATAGATTTTTTGTAGGAATAACCCAAAAGTCAAAACAAAAAAGACACCCCCCCCCCCAAAAAAAAATTAAAATTAAAATTCTTATGCCTCCAAACATATAAACGCCCTGGTTTGAATTCTCCTTGTTTTTTTTTTAGGTAGCCCCATCTTGAGGCAGTAGAAATACAAGATGAAGAAGAATTGACAATTTTGGAAAGAATGGATTTAACTAAATCAGATCTACATTAGTGTGCAAACTTTATTTGCGATCCAAACCCCCGGAGAGGGTACAAAAC
>WFKH01011801.1:30467035-30483815 GCA_016163765.1 Magallana hongkongensis
TGTAGTTGAGAGGATGGGTGTTTCATCCAATAAAATTGCTTTGAGATCGTGTAATATCAATTTGAAGACGAAGACAGATGGGTGAAACATTGTTTAGCCTCATCGATGGGAAACCGTTGTAACAACGTGATTATTTAACCATGATCATAATTTGGGGGTAAGACTGCTCATGTCTACCACCCCTAACTACGATTACAAATGCAGATATTTGGATGTTGGACATTAAAAGAAATATCTGAATTTTAGAGTTTAAATTCCTTTATTGTGGATTGAAATTCATGGAGCTAATATTCGTAGATTGGTATTTTTTAAATAGGTTAATGGTAACATTTCGTGGAATTACTTGTATTATAAAAAATAAATATATTTATACTATTATTCATAATTCGTTGTGGATTTAAATTCATGGATGACGAAAATTAGCATTAACGAAATCCATGAAAATTAATTAAGCATACACGAATTCCAATGATTCCACAAATGTCATTCTACATGTGTATCCTACAGCTAGATTCAGAGTGAGGTAACGCACCATCAGAACTCCCGCCCCCGCGAAATTCATTCGATAACAATATTTTCGCAATATGTTCCCAAGAAATGTAAACATATTTATGTCGATATACCTATAATGTATACATTTTCATTGTTCTATTACAACATTTTTTTCTTGATATGACTAAAACCCATTTTTAAATTATCATTTTTAACTCCGTATTTTGTTAAGTCGATATAGCATATAGCAAGAAAACTGATCAATTATTATAAGGTGATTTAAATTATGTTAACTCACCTCAATACAATGCAAAATGTTTGCATAAATAAAACGACATAATAGTTTATATGTTGATAAGACGATAAAAAGTATGACAATGTATAAGTTATAACACAACAAGTGTAGGCCCCGATACGCTTCCGTAAGAAAACCCTCGCACGAATGTTTATCAAACTTCGTACACTTTTTTGGTATGATAAAAGGACAAACCCTATTAATTTCCAAGTCAATTGGCTAAATATTTATTAAAATATCGTTAAAATAACAACATTTTAAACAAGAATTATATGTACGACTTGACAATAAAGATTTCTGGTTCACTTCTGCAAAACTAAAGTGAAAGTAAACAGTTCAAATCAACAACTTAATATATTTTTGGATTTAGATCTTATAAAGGTAATAAACAAACGCTTTATAGTAATGAAGAGTTAGAAGAATGTCCAAAGTTTAAAATTGAAGCGGACAGGAGATTAAATTCATTACATTTTCATCGAAACAAGCAGCCAAATTTCGGGCATTATTTCCCGAAATACTACGAGTGGAACTACTCCAAAATTTAGAAGAGAATTTAATTACATGTATGTTCCTTAATAATGCATTTTCCTCCACAGTATTTCATGACGCGAGGGGATGCTCCGCCCTTGTTCAAGCTGTTTTTCTAGCTGCTAATTCATTTTGAACATAAGTAAACAGTTCCTAGCGTTTGTCATTCATTTTAGATCTAAACCTGTAATTTTCTTTTCTACATTCAAAGATTACATTGATGAAATGGTTTCTTACGTCTTCAGCCCGGTCCAAAATGTTTTAGATGAGGCTGCCCCCACACAGTTTCAAAAACAATTTTAGTTTAATCAATACCGGTATTTTATTTCAAAATGAAATAGGATTGGACAGCAGGCATTGCCTATTTTTGTCCTCTCCCTTTGTATTGTTTTTCGCATTGTTTCAAAAACAATGCTACGTGCTTGAATAAATCTTTCCTATTCCATCTGGTTGCAAAAAAAAAGAAAGAAATGCCTTCGATTTTGTACTAAATTTGACAAATACAATTTTAAAAATTTACTGTTTTATCTTCCGTTTTCAAGCTTACATGCAATTCTTTGATACATGTACATTCCTAAAATAGTTTTCATTTAATGATATAATTTAATTTCAAGTGACATACATGTACACGCACTAGATCGAAGACAAGACTGAAATTTTTTTTTAAATCTTCACGTTCCGTTTATGAATTTATGATCAGTAGCGAAAATAAAAATTAATTTCTTATAAAATAGAAATTGATCAACTAATTGATATATGCATGCTTCCATTGAACGATTTTGTTTAGTCAGGCAAGCTTTTTGGAAAGCTATTTCTTGTACATGTAGTAATACATCATCCCGACCGTCCGATTTAATTTTTTTCCTTCATTTCCTGCAAACAAGTTGGGTGCAATTTCACAAAATTGTGTCCGGGATTAGAGAAAGTGCAGAGACTTTAAACCAGTTTTCTGTATTGAAGGTCGAGGTCGAAAAATGGTTCTACCGTGGCTGGGGATCGAATACACAGAGCGGATAATGGAAAAACCATGAGAAATATAAACAAAGAAGTGAAGTCATAAAACAGTGTTATAAATCCTTAAGAATTTAGGAATTCCATGAAAGTTTTGTGAATTCTGTTGATAAATTATGTCATAATTTCTATCAGGTATAGGAGTTGTCCTTACATTTTTCTTTTTACTTTGTTGAAAATCTACATACATTTTTACTCACCATTATGCATGTGGACACTAAATGGCCTTCACAATACTTTGTTGAAAGTGGAAGCAAATTTTGACTTTCGTTTTGTATTTGAAGTAATTCTGATGGTATAAATCTCGGATCATTGCTTTTGTGTCCAAACAAAATGCATAAAATGATCTCCCTGTGGCTAATTAGATAAAACAAATCCTAATTTATCAGCGGTTGATAATAGAGAGGAATTTTACAGCACACCTGATGCTGGTTGTCTTGCCAAAGATTCATTTTTTCATTATTGATTTGACTTGAATCTCGCTTCCAGAAGCCTAGCTGCAGAACTGTAACTCTCCATTTAGTAAAATCTCGGATGGGCGACAGTAGAGCGACAGTTTCTCCCATACACAAAACTTGCCATTTACGGCGCACAAAAAATTGCGCTAGTTTATGACTTATTAGTAATAACATAATTTTCCTAAATATTTTATACAAATATTCGATACCAAAATATTCCTCGGACATTTTACTACTGATATCGTCACTTTACTTGCCTCAGATATTCTTTTAAACACCATCACTAGCCCAGTTTAGTTTGTTAATACGTACGTTATTCGTACATGTAAAAATGGCGACTCTCGCATTCTCCGAGGTCAGTTAGCATGATTAAGAGAAAGTCTGAGGCAAGTAAAGCGACGACATCAGTAGTAAACTGTCTGAAGTATTTAACGGTACTAAATATTTCCACAGAATTTGTGTGGAAATAAGGTCAATCAATCCAAAAGTATCGCAAGTTTTTGTGCGCCGTAAATTGCAACATTTTAAAACGCAAGGAACTGTACATGTAGCTCCCAGATCTTCATCCGACCTTTCAGACCCGGAGCTACAGACCTGCAGCTACCGGAAGTCTATGGAGGGTATTTGTGTTCAAAAATCCAGACCTGCAAACTTGTAGATTCAAATATGCAATCGTGTTGGTGTGTGAGTCTGAGTATAAATGTGTGTTATTCTGATCGCGTAACCTATAAAAACTCGGACATAAACACTTTAAGATTTGACTCAGTTCCTTCCTACGATGCACATTTTGCAGCTTAATTGTTTTTGTTGGTTTATTTAACCTTCAACTTTGAACATTTTTAATCCATAGTTTCTGCATTTGTATCTTCATCCTCTGATATAGCACAGTTGACATGTTACAAATCGACAAATGTAAAGTCTACAAGTTTGTCGAATTTTGACATGACCTTATATGGAAAATGCTTGCTGCGGGAAAAGGCATGCCGTAATCGCCGCAATGGACTAAAATAAACATAAAATTCAGTTAAACTGTTCTAATGAACGATACTATTTTCTTCGGACGAGAATATTATTTTTAGAAAAAGACATTGAGGTATACTTGAAACTGGATCAAACAAGAACAGGTGAATGTTTGTAAAAATCGGTGCCGGTGTGACGAATGCGCTAGTTTCTGTAATTATAATTCCCATGGACACTGGTGCATGTATAATGCGATAAAGGTTAACTTTTACTAAAAAAGAAATGCCTTTATCTATTTTAATATCGCTCAAATAATTTGACATGTAATGTAGACTGGAAAATAAGTCAAAATAATACGTACTCTTTTCTAGAAATGAGACGGATCAAGAAATTTCCTAGGGGGTGAATATATTTTGAGCGGCATGGGGTTTGGAGACCGCTGTGAGGCCCCATGTAGATTCATTGCTTACCTGAATGCTAAGAATCTTGAGAGTGAATTTTATATTTGGTAATTTGGTAATTTTTCGCGGAAAAATGTATGTATCTATATATTTTTTTAAATATCAAAATGACTTTGTTGTGCAAGTGCATAATACACTGTAAATAATAAAACAATCTGAAACTATTACAAAAAAAGTTTTTTAATCATTAATTAAAGTACAAAATGTTGTCAAAAATTAAAAGGATTTGAAGAAATAAAAAAGGGATACTAGTATGTTTATGTTTTTATAATTATATTTTTTCTTCGAAAATCGAATTTCTGAAATTAAGGAATGGGTGGGTTATACAGATTTGATCGTATATGAACTGGTAAAGTTTTAATTATTAAATCTTATAAAATATACACTGTATTGACAGTAATTTTACAAAACTAAGTAGCTGCTTTATGGTAATCAGTACATGTTCACAAGTGGCTGTAAAGCTAGAAAGCTTTCCGGAAAATTTTGATTAACCAACTCTGAAATCAAAACATTTTTGCCAATTAATTTTCACCTTCTTCTTCTATATATTACCGACAAAATGAAATATTTTTGTTATAATTTATACACATTTTAATTTCACGACAGTTAACCTTATCTTCGGAATTTTTTTTTTCATTTAAAGGGGGGAGGGGTGCCGCTACTCATGTCTGATCTAAATCAAAATCTTAAAACTACTGTTTTCAGGTAGTTAATTTTTCTTATTGATAACTCAGTTTTTTAATTAATCAGCCGGCCGACCCCGTGAATTTTTTAGTGTGTGTGTGTGTGGGGGGGGGGGGGGGGCTCTTGTCCCAACATTGTGGTATCGATAAGGATGCTTTTGGTGATATTTTCTCTATTCCCACGAGCTCTATACTTAAACGATTTGTTACATGTACTCTAAAATAATAGAAATGCGTGTATACATTTAAACAAAGTCATCTAAGATATCTGATGCCGATTGAATTCTTCACTCGCATCTTTTCTGGATTCTCTTGATATAATGGACACCGAGCTTAAATTTATTTTTCGAAAAATCGTACTTCCTAAAAAATGTTGTTATCCAGAGATAATATGATGATACGTAATATTTTTTTGTTTATTCTTTGCCCATTCCGGTGATTACGGCAGGCCTTTTCCTGCAGCTATCGCTGACGTCACTGTTTCCATATATGGTCATGTCAAAATTCGACAAACTTGTAGACTTTACATTTGTCAATTTGTAACATGTCAACTGTGCTATTTCAGAAAACGGAAATATAAACGCATTGATACCGATGGAAAATGCGTATTATAGTGACAGGATACATGTAAATAACAAACAGCATTTTATAGTTGCAAATGTGCATCTGTAGGAAGAATTACATTGAAGGTCTGCGGAGTCAACATTAGAGTTTTTGTGTCCGAGTTTTATAGATTACACGATCAGAATTACACACATTCATAATTAGGCTCACACATCAACATGATTGCATATTCGGATTTACAAGTTTACATGACTGGATTTTTGAACACGATAACCCTCCATAGTAGTCGTGTATATTTGAGACAGAGCCGTCCTATTGTTTTGCCTGACATGCATTCTCATTAGCTAGTGAATCAGTATTAAAATATCTCAGGATTTTTTTTTGAAATACTAGCTTACAATTCCATTACCACCGCCAGCCTACCCAATAAAAGAGATTTAAGTTTGATTTTGAACACTTACGTGTATCAAAATTTTAAAACCTTTGTAATTGTTGTCAAATACTAGTAAATGGATTCACTTGATTGTCGGTAAGTTTTACCTAAGATATAACAGGTATATAATACTTTGTCATGAACCTACATTTATGTCTTCTGTACGTGCAAACTTGTAATTTTAATTTGGTTTTCTACAAAAAGTTTGTGGTATACAAAATCTGAGTTACCCAGTTTCCCTGTGTAACTTGTCATTTGTACTGACTCGACCAAGTCATTTTTTTTAATTTTTTTTTTTTTTTTTGATTAAACAATATAAAAAGTTTATTTTTGATTAGAGATGAGTTTATGAGTACTTGTTAATTCCAAAGAATGTTTTTAAGAGTTCACTTAAAGTTTAAAGAAGTGTTTGGCATATGGTGTCAAAAATGTATAAGCTTAAAATTGGTTGCTTATTTTATCCGTAGAAAGATTTATTGGAATTGACTTTTGACGGCGGCAAACTTCCTGCACACATTCTCTTCTCTCTTTTTTTTAAAATTTGAATTGATCTTTTACTTCTTACTTAAAACGGTCTCTGTCCACACAATACTTTCCATAGCTAAGGTGATAAAATTCTAGATATCTTCATATACAAAGCAGGTACTGAAGAACTGATAGAGATTTCAATAGATCCGTAAAAATCGCATAAATGTTCTTCATTGTCTGTTTGACGTACACATAGCCATCTGTCTTTAATATAAGAAGGTCCCTATAATGAAGTTTTTCTTAATTGTAGAAAAAACGCAGATTCCAAGCTGCAATGCAATTTGATTTGCGTGGCCTCATTAAGAACACTCGGCAAATTGCTGTGGTTGTAGGTAGACGATAGAATGTAATTGTATAAATACCATCTTTTTGTACTTCAATACCATCCTACAATCATTTTTCCACATCCGACGAAGCCAAGCCCTGATTCATAGTATAGATTTTGTGCAGTATATGATTATATCTAGTAGACCCATAGCATGTTATTTTAGAGTACCGGTAAACGCTGAAATAATTTGGTAATCAACCATCAAAATATATGTTTCTGTGTCGGAATCTGGGGTAATGCTTATAAAAGTACACACATTTCAGGTGGCAGGGGACAGTTTTTTTTTTTATACAATTCACTGTAGCCATGGGATGAGTGTCTTCGGAACTCTGTAACTAGAATTTCCTCAGTTCCCATTCAGCACAAATACCTTTGATTCACTCCTTATAAGGCCAATCACCAATTTCTGAGGAAAATTACTGGTCAGAATGTGTAACATTTTCTACATAGTGGTTTTTCTGAGATTTCGACCATTTCCCATTTCGCCCTTTTTTCATGATTTTTCAGCTTTTTAGACCTCCCCCAGTTATTCCCTGCAAAGGGTTGACCTTCCGTACCGTGTGCATGTTGCACCATCACATGTCAGAAACTTACCGGTGTATAGTTTACAATGCCCTATCCACCTACTTTTCGTGTTATTTTACCTCCCGTCTGTAACTTGCAATTTCACTGTGTAAAGTCAACACAACAGTCATAGCCGCAAGTTTCGCATTTTACTTCTGATTCTCATGTACATGTACTTAACATAAGGGGCCTACATATTGCATATCAATTTCAACAAGAGACATCCTTCTAACTAATGATAATCATTATAAATCATTTCATGAATTTTAGCAACACTCATAAGCCTTCAATTTCAGCAACTCTTAATTTTACAAAAATATTGACGGGTACTTTATCCGAAATGGTAGCACAGGTGTTATTGAAGTGCAGTCTTCATGTCCTTCTTTATTTTAGCATAGGTCTTCATCTTAAATTCCTCGTTTGTAAAAACAATTAAAACAACTGTAATACATGTATTATAAATGCGCAAAGAGATAACTCACATGTTCCATTAGTTCATAAATTCATGATATTTTTATTTACAAGCGATAAAAATCTCTAACCATGTCACGCAATTTTTTTTAATTTTTACGTTATGTAGTTGTGCTCTGGAGAGAGAGAGAGATGGAGAGAGAGAAAGAGAAATAAATATAATTCAATCAATTATCGGCATTTCTCTCACTTGATGTTACTATCTAAAACTGATAACGAACAAATTCTTTTCATAAGCGGGACTTATTGTCACGCATGGCTGTAAAAAGTTAGCAGTACTTCAATTGCCACACTCTGAAATGTAACACGCCAGTTGTCGTTTAGCACCGCTTATCATCCACTCAACTGGTTTACTTAATAAATCACGACCGTAGCGTAATGGAGGCAAATGAGGCAAATGCCTCACTTTTGTAACTACGAACAATTTTTTAAAACTATATTTACTTGAAGGGTTGAGAAGCCCTGAATTCACCAAATTTACAGTTATCAAAAAAAGTCAAATTAAAGAAAACATTCATAAATTATATCTATCTCGAAGATGTCGATAAATATAGTTTAGTCCGCTGATTCTGATCTCTTTTTCAAGCCGTCTAGCTTCCATCCTCTCAATACTTTTAGAAGTGCTCCTAAAAGATTAACTACTAGAATTTGACGAATATGTTCTTGTGATGAAATTTTTGAAGAACAGAGCAAGATATTGAAATCCCATCTGTGTATTTGAGGCTACAAGCCCACACATTGTATCTACAATTGATGAGATAACCACAAAAGACAGGGAAATTCTTTTTGCAGTACAAAGAGAAAAAAGAAAATCAAAGAAGGGTTCCACTCCTTCCTTAAGAGGGATCGATGGTCGTGGCCATTATTAGACTGTATTGGTCTCCTTTAAAAGAAGAGCTCTATATAACAATACAGGAAAATACCAAAATTTTAACGATAAAATATATGAGTTGTTTCTTTACTAAATGATGATTTATGGCTTAACAAATTATATCTGAAATTTTAAGATAGATCTGATGGTTAATTTGTTGACCATCCAGCCTCCTTAAACAACCTTATAAGCATCCTAAGAAAGAATCTGCCCATTCATAATACTGAGAGCGAGATTAGACCATTTTGACATTTCTAGTGCTTTTTACATGTATGTTTTTTCAGTAGCTTAATATTTATATATGAGATCCGAAACCCTAGGATGTGTTGTTGATTTATTTTTTGTTTGTTATATTCACAGGCACCTGACGTCATATATTTTTCTCATAATAAAAAAAATACTCCGCTTACCTAATAAATGACAAGGTACCCATCCCCGCCATCTTGGATTTTTTTTAAACTGTCACATCGCCGTGAATTTTCGCTTATAACTCAGCGGTAACATTTTTCTGCGATTATCTCCGCCGTCCGATCGGTCATTCAATATCGTAGCTTACTGCTGATTCAACCAAAACGGCCCATAACATCGTTTATTATTAAAAATATCTCCTCATTCTGCATCTACTGCTGCTGATTTGCGACAAAAAGCTAAAGGGTGGACGGAAGTTGACATAAATCGCGTCATAATATGGGTAATCCCTTCCAAATATAGCACTGATACGAATATTCAAAAGGCGTCAATTTTGAATTCGATCAACATACGAGTTAAAATTAAGAAAAGGGATATTATAAACAATCAATTATAACTTTTGTTACACAAAGTTTATATAAACATGTTTAAAAATGCATATATTTTGAAATATTGAAACAAACACACGTTGCAGGGAAATCTCATTTACATATTGGTGACAACTTCCGTCCACCCTTTAGACATTTATCGCATATCTAAGGCAGTAGATGCAGATCGAGTGGTTATTTTTATTAATGACAGGTGTAATGCACCGTTTTGGTTGAATTGGTTGTAAGCTTAGATGTTGAATGACCGATCGGGAGACGGAGAGGATTGAAAAATAATTTTACCGATGAGTTTCAAGCAAAACTTCCAGCTGATGTGCCAGTTTGAAAAAAATCCAAGATGGCGGGGATGGGTTCCTTGTCATTTATTAGGTAAGCGGAGTATTTTTTTTATTATGAGAAAAATATATGACGTCAGGTGCCTGTGGTTATATTGCCCTTTATCAATGGTATCTTCAGATTCACTAGCATTTTTGACTTTTACAAAATCTCCTCATACATGTACCCCTGTAGTATCTGATTTTGTTTTGTGTACATATAGACTCTTGTTACCCTTATTTTCATTTATTTTGTCATTTATCTTTTTCAATTTTTCTTATACATGTACTGCAAAACATGTTGCACTTTAACCTCAACTACGAAAGAAGTGCGCCGCTACGATTGAATAAATACATAGATCAACACGACAATATGATGAAATAAATAAGAAAGACGATGTCATCAAGGTACGTTGAGTTAGGAAGCAGGATGTCTTTGTTTAATTCGCTTGCCCCAAACGTTGCCATTCACCCCTCATCATGTGGAATTCAATAAATAATTAAAGATGTTGTTCTATAGAGACTAACACAGGTCTTTTTCCGTATCACACCCAGATACATGCGCCGATATCACCCCGAGTGCTGACATACATGCAGGTCGAAGAATGAAACAGAGAGTGATACGGGAATATGATTGTATGTATTATGAAACCTAAATCATATACATATTATTAATTTACCAAACACATTTTTTTACGAATGGACAGAGTTTGCTGTTCGATTAATTTGAATTTCAATTAATTAAATATCTTAAATAAGATTAACTTGTTAACGTAATATGGATTCTAGATTTGATTTGGCATCAAATAAAATACAGTATTTACAGTGGCAGATTTAAGATAAATACTAGTTGGAAAGGAATGGTTGTTCATAAACTCGAGTCTATAAACCACCTTAGAGTTTTTTTACTTTGATCCCCCACGTGACTAATTAATCTTTACGATTTCCCCAGTTTGAGCGACTCTCGAGCTCCTTACGTTTGTTTCAGTGAATGTATGCAAAGCTGGCAATGTTTTGTTTTTTTATATTTATGTATATTTTATCTTTATTCACATTGTCCTCTTGGAACTTAGAATATGAATTCTGTGTCTGTAACTTCTTATATGTCAAAGTATTAAACATTTTAAAAAATTACCATTAAAAGAAAACTGTACTAATTAATTTTGTCAATGCAACATTGAATGCTGAAAGGATATCTACATATATGACTGCCGAGATAGAGTGTCATAAGTATCATGTTAAACCCATGGCCATGGTTCCTCATTTTTTGCTTAGGTCTGCAGCGCACTGAATCAGTATGTTAAATTTCTTTGAGCTTCAATATGTTGTTCATCACTAGGCAACTTACAGTGACTTTGATGCGCAGTTATCAAAATCATAAAATATTTTGTAAAGGAAATTCAGAATTTATAATACAAATTAATGTTTACCCTTACTTACTGTACATGTATCTATATATCAAAATTCAAAACCAGAATGCTGCAGCGGGGAAAAAATCAGAAGAGTTCCGCAAGGAAAGTGATACAGGTCCTTATCAAGTCTGCTATTACATATCGTATATATTTTTGGTTGCAGTGAAACTATAAACTATATATATGATTAATTACAACAGTAATCAAACTGTATACCGTCGCATTTAACGTTACACTTCGATAGTGCAGTTATTAATTTAACCTTGGATAAAACCCTGTCACTGCGGTAGCACACCTTTATAAAATTACGTTTTCTCTTGTTGTTAGTCAATTCCGTAATAGAGAAAGACAGAAAAAACCCCGAAATGACAAACATGGAAAATCAATAGTTGATTAAAAAGGATAAACGACTTTACATATATATGTATACAAAATAAACATCCATTAATCATTTTTTTTGTCATACATACCTAATCTTTCCCCGAATTACTTTACAAAGATTTATTTTGGGCAACAAAAAACAAAATGATGAAAAAAACTATCGGTTATTTATATATATATATATATATTCAAAATACATGTACATGTACTTGAAATAAAAGCAAATTACACCAACAAAAAATGTCTCTGATCACAGAGACTCGACTTCTGGAATTAATGGCATAGCAACGGAAAAAAATTACTTTGTTTTATAATGGTAAAACCCAAGTAAATAATTCTTTAAAAAGTTCTAATTAAAAGTAAAAATAATGAGGATTACTTGACGTGTAAATTAAAAAACCTTGGTTTTTCTTTTCTTGATTATATAGCCCCCCCCCCCCCCCAAAAAAAAAAGAATCAAAAAATCTTTAATCTTAGCTGAGTGTCTGCAATTTCAGAAAGATTCTTGCCGTAAAAAATTTCAGTTTGCATAATGCTACAATTAGCACCAATTCAAATGGTTCAATGGCACTAATCAGTTCTCTGACTACAATCCCAAGTAAGGCAGCAAATTGTTTATACGGTCAAATCCACATTGATTTCTCACACAGATTGAGCTTCCAGTGCGTCCGGTTCCTTCGTGCCCACGGTCTTGTAAGAACCGTTTATTCTCCCTCCAACAGAAGTCTTAAACTTACAAAGCGGGCAAAGGACCACAAACTTTTCTCGAAATGTCCGACTGAAGACACAGTATATCAAAAAGTTGACCGCCGCATTGATTGTCAACAAAGTATCGGAGAACTCGCGGAGACCCTTCAATAGACAGCCCTCCTCGTGGTAACCAAATCCGTACACAGACATGATGGCATCCGGAAGAATGCAAATTACAAACACCATGATCACCACGATCATCATTAAAGTGATTCTGTTCCTCTGGGTGTTTTTCTTATTTGCTCTCACTTTCCGAAGGGAAAAAATAATGCATGCATTAAGTATAATGAGGATGATCAAAACGATGTTACTTCTTATAAAGTTCAGTGACCACGTGTAATATCTGTCGAAATCTTGGTTACTCCAGAGATCGGTGACTTGCAAGTCCCATTCGGTTTGATTATTCACTAATCTCTTGGTCTTCTCGTATCGCAGTGCGAAAGGGAAAGAAACAGCAATCATCACTATGTATATCAAACAGCTGATCACAATCGCTCTTAGCCGCGTGCATAAGGTTTTTGCCTCTATCGGGTAGCATACCAAAATGAACCTCTCAGTAGCGACTGATACGGTCAACCACGAGGAGACACATGTAGAAATGTTGAAAATAAAGTGAGCATACGGGTAGATATTCACAAAAGCGATCTGACCGGCGTTTGGGTCAGTCTGCTTCAATAATAAGACAACAAAATAAATCAAATCGTTAATGAGTTTTATCGAATCCGAGATTGCAAGAGCAGCTAGAAAAGCATTTGTTGACGTCTTCATATCTTTCATATTCAAAACGATAAGACTCAGCCCGTTTCCAATCAATCCGGGAATACATATCGCCGGGTACAGAATCATCCCACATATAAACCGCGAAGTGTTATAAAATTCCTCATACTCATCTTCACTCTCGGGATATGCTGTCGAATTCTGCATTTCGTTAAAAAATTAAAAACTCGAATCAGAATGCTTCTTTAACTTACAGGGGACATTGGGCAAGACACAGTAGCGTGCCTTCCGAGATTGTCTTTAGACGACGACTTTCCCAAGTAATCTATGACGTGAAGAAGACACTATGCTTCTAGGATGTGTGAGGTGGTTAGCGCTGTGTACAAATTTATTTTTTCAATAGTTCATCATAGGAATGCCGCTTGCCGCCGCCCTGAAAAATATAAAAGAAGCTGTCTATCAATGCCGGCATGGAAAGGCTACCGGCTAGTTAATTGGGAGCTCAACATGAATGAAACGATTATTTTGACTTAAACATTAAAATTCCATTTTCTGGACATAAACCCTTCAGGGGATTCATTTAAGCGATGTTCCATGGGTTCATATACCGTGGATCTATTACCCGTCGGGAGGTTTTTAATTCGTTGAAGGATGAATAACAGACAAAGAAATCTTATTACATCGTAATTTTGTAAAATAATTCATCATTGTTACAAAAATCAGTTTGTGGTAGATGTAACTTCACTTAGGGTATTGATATTATCGAAGTTTGCCCTTTAACATGGATCACTTACCAGTGCTCGATTGCCGCGATACGACTGGTGAATTTTTGCCGAAAAGAATGCCTCTAAGCTTATTGACTGTTATGTTCAAAAAATAGTTTCAAAAAATAAAACGCGAAATGTATTTCTAAGCTTACGCATACATTGTATATGTGCAATTGTTGTTTAATAAAAAAGCCTTTATTATTGTCTTATTGATTTTCACATCATATAGAACATATGTTTAACATGAGTTAAAACTGTATGTAACAGACTGCGACCAGAAGGGTATCAGGTTGTTTTAATTAATCGGCTTTCGTGTAACATCCACAAATATGAGGGGAAAAAAGGAGAGAAATGAGAGAGAGAGAGAGAGAGAGAGAGAGAGAGCAACCAAAGAAATTTAGGAACAATTTAATTATAGATTTTTTTCGGGGAAAACAATACATATCATAAGATTACTTAATGAAGCAAAACCCTGCCATTCGATTTGGAAACAATTCTCTCACGTATACTCAGAAAAAACTGACTTTGGCAAGTAATGTGCATTGTAATAAACTTTATCTGTAACAAAGAAATAAAAAAACAAAAACACACTCCTCAGCTAATTACAGAGGGATTCGACGACAACAGAGTACGGCGATTTACTGTAAGTTTTTCTAGTAGCACAACACCTATATCAGTTCTTCCATTTCCTTCACTTAACTCAAGTGGGATCATATATATTCATAATTAGCCCTAACGCGAGAACTAGATAAACGTGGAGCTGCCTGACGGACTTAATTCATCTCAAACCACCAGTCATTAAACTATTTTCAACAAAAGTTAAAACAAGACCAGCTTCTGATTTTGTCAGTGCTATCTAGACATAAGGAAATTTAATTAGAGTCCCTGAATCGTTGTCAATTGAACGAATGAAACCCAGTTTGTCTCAGACAATTCGTCCCCTTGGCATCAGTCCAGATACAAACTACTAAATTTTTACTGTATCAACCAAAATCTCTGTAAAGGTTCTCATTGACAATTGTATCAAAAGTCATCAGCTCGTAAAAATATCACTCCCATTGGAATCTAAAATCGACGACTTTTCACAACGACGAAGATTTCAGTTTGATAAGCAACAGAATAATTATGATACCTCAACGGCATTTTAGAGGGGTCGGTTGCATGGTTGTTCTTAAACGTTTGCAGTTGTTTAAATGGATAACTTCCATTGTGTATTTGGGTTTATGATTGGTATTATACAAGCTCTGATTTGTTACATTTATTAACTTAGCGAGAGAAAAAAATATTAACAAGTGTTTCTTGGATTTGGTTTTTATTACCCTAGCAACATACTGTGATAAATAAAAAAAAATGATTGTTTTTACACATGTCCCATTACACATTACATGCAAAATGATATAAAATCAAATCTAAACAGTTTATATATCATGCTTCTTATAGTACCGTCTCAAGTCTAAAACAAATGAATGACTTTTACAGATTATTAAGACGAGTTTGTTTAATTTCAACATCCAAAATGAATAAACGGCTGCTAAAACTGTAAAGGTTCTTAGACGCAAGTATACATTGTTACGCAGTTGGTAATATATTGTGTGCACGATTTGCTTAACACTTAAATAATAGACAGTGCCATCATTTATTAAGCTTATAGCTATCTGGACTTACCCTTGCCTAGCGTTGACCAATCATAAACTTTTATCCATAGCTTTTATTCCAAAGTGTTAATCTTCATCGATGAATATCTGATCTGGAGTAAAATCATATCTGTAGCACCGGAGTTAATATTCAATTTGATATCTATGAGCCCTGAACAGAGCGGGGCGGAGGAAAGCCATCATCGATTTTCCTGAACTCCAGCTGATTGACATATTTTATCGACGTAGACTATATCGTCCAGGGTTTTACTGGAAAATCCACTAAAATAATTTTCAATTACTCGAACATCTATATCCTCCTTTTGACAGTGAAGGAAGTAAGGGATCAGTGGTCTTTGACATCTCTGGACAGTAATTACCCTTAATTTAAATTGTTCCGCGACTTAACTTGATAAACAACACACAGCATCGTATGATTAACCAAACAACCTGTATGGATCTGAAAGGCTTTCAGCGCTTTTGCTACGATAAATTCTTCTAGTTGATTATGCTGCCTTTCCGTAATGATGTAATAACCCAAGATTTGTCCGCTCTCTTCATCACACGAAATCGATCATAGCTCTTGAATCAACGGAAAATTACAAAATTCTTTATATATATATATATATAATTCATATATACATATATATGTATATATATAAATAAAATTGATAATTAAATGTTTTTTTTCAATCGTGAGAACTGACGAAATAACATATATTGATAGCGGAAAATAAGGTAACTAGATATTTCGAACGATAGACGGAACAAAATAAAGGCGGGCTTGGCCTTGAAAGCTCAGTAATGTACGAATTAAAGAGAGAATGTGGAACAGATAGAAGATATTTGATTTTTGGGACTTAGTTAAAGGTTTCTGTTGCTGTTTTACATACATTATTCAATAGCTACAGTGTTCATGTAAAGGTTAAGCATTGATTTCCGTGTTTCCCTAATGACCCCTCTGTTCTAAAAACGATCTTACTGTGACACGAAATGAGCGAGTCTCGTTTAGCTCCCACTTAAGTGAACAGGCCACTGTTTTACGAGACAGATACTCTTTCTATTGCCTAACAAAACAATATCAGAACAAAATTCATAAATAGACAATTGTAGGTTTACCATACAGATCAATGCGCATGTAATCCAACACCCGCATTCCGAATAAAACTACGTTGTTTTCAGTGATGATTATCTGAATGCTTTTCTATATCTATTTCCACAACGTGTCTAGAGTTAAATTGAACACAAAAAGCTGTAGAATTATATATATATATATATCTGAGACCATGCGGGGATCCAGAAAATTTTTCCGGGTGAAGGTCCGATGGATAATTTTGTTTGCCGGGAGGGGGGGGGGGGGG
>WFKH01011801.1:30484215-30501185 GCA_016163765.1 Magallana hongkongensis
CCCCCCCCCCCTCCAAATCCGCGCATGGAGACTCTTTGATAGGTCTGTTAACCTCTTGTTTTGTAGAATTGAACATCTAGAATACAAGCTAGTAAAGAATAAAGATTAATATATAAAAATAGATTTACTGGTTCGATTTGTTTATATGACACCAATGTGCAGTTCGACAAATCATTTTCATTGCCTTGTATTGTATTTAATATAGTAAGGCTAAAAAGCAATGTACCTATGAAAGACACAATTGCTTAAGTGCATGATGTGGCATCTGGGCCTTTTGTTAGAATTAAGCTGGATTTTTCATTCAAGTTGAAAGATTGTAGCAAATATGTGAATAGTGTTAATATAAATGTAAAATTGCCTCCTACAAAAAATCTTCCGATTGCACATATTATTTCGTTTTTGCTTTATGGTTACTCTTAAAATAGATCCTTCCGTTTCATGCGTGAATTTAATAAGTTTGAATTTTCGGGGGGGGGGGGGGGGGGTCACGCATGCATTTCGCTAAAATGTACGTAAGATCAGAGGTTTTAACAGGTTTCAATTTTAATTTAAATAACTGAGCAAGACATGTTTAATGTAAACTATTCACAAAACCAAAGAACCGACTGCATTATCAGTTATAAAATGACTCCCACATTTACATTTTGCGTAAGCTTGGTGCAGAGAACTATCGAAAATTGATATAATATTGTATAAAAGGCAAAAGTTATGGATTAAGTGAATAATTTATAATAACTTTCCATTCCCCGAAATTGAAACTTGTGAACATTAAAAGCAAGCTGAATTTTATTATTTTATAAAGATCAAATCGAAGGTAGACAAGGAAACATCTATAAGCACTTTTCAGCTTCCACAGAACTGTGTCCGCCATGACCAGGAAGGAATCTGTTAAAATCATTGGTTTTTCTGGGTGGTTAATTAAACATTGAAATATTTTTAGGGGGTTGCAAACACCAGACATTGTTGAAAATTACTTGGTATTGGATTTTTATCTGCAATGATCGCTAAACTTATTTACAAGTATGAATAACCAAAGATCTATATTATATATTTCTTCGATTTTTCTAAATAAAGTAAGTAAAGTAAGTAAAGTTTTATGAAATGATCCATTACCGGTCAGAAAGTTAAATTGTTATCTTTTTGTTTTTATGTTTTTTCATTGCTGTTGCACTTTACATGTATTTTGTAAAAAAAACCCCAAACATCACTTCATCTCAAGATTTAACATATGTAATGAAAGTTAAATATTATAACAAATGTCTGCTTAAAATATGCAGGTGTCTAGTCTCTAGCTCTATATGTATTCAACGTCAAATAATTCTCAAATATCATATCAATTGATCCTCAATTCTCTTTCTTTAATGATTCTCAGAATATCTTTATGCTCTTGCATGATTCACAAATTATTTCTCTAAATTATTTTCTCGGGTAATTTTAGTAAATTAACTCGGGTAAGTTTTATATTCGTGTACATATCTGAAGTTTTTTAATGATATTTGAGCCATATTAAGGAAAATCCTTTCTTTTGTATTAAACTGACTCCCCGCCTGCTTTACATGCATATCGGTAGATACATGTTTATCATGGAATGAAATTTTCATCAATTTGATTTAAGATAATTTGTGCAAAGCTTCAAATTTACATCCCATTTATTTGTTATCAAAATGTTATATTTTGTATAAGATTTTTTCTTTTAAAATACTTTTAGAACACTTGTTTACCTAAGATGTTAATGCTTAAAAGTCTAAAAGCACCCCCTAATATGTGAACTTGATTTAACTGACTCACTCAAATTGAAGTTTTACTGTATGCCATCCGTCACTAATGCTAATAGTGCTTATTACAATTGGTTTCAATACGTATTTACATTATTTGAAATTTTTTATTATATATTTTTTGAACATGATTGCCGACGGATAGGAATAAGGTTTTGGATTTTTGAGTGTAAACTGAGAGAGAGAGAGAGAGAGAGCTTTTATTACCATCTTAAGCATTTTCGTCTTATCGTCACCGGATACCGAAAATATAGCAGACAGCGGACTTGTACTTTTACCGCTATGTGTCATTTAAAAATAACTTTTTATCACAATGTTGTTTTTTTCATCCGTCCTATAAGTGTATTGAATCGATGAAACCAAAATACGAATAAATTTCCAATGAACTCGTTAAATTAATTTAAAATGCTCCATTGTTTATTTGATTAGCGTGTATAGGACTATAGGAGTGGTAAAAGATGCCGAAGTTTGGTCCCAAGAGTAAAGCAATCAGCAATGGAGGTCACATCGTGTCCAGAGCAACTCGGTCTGTTAGGTTCACACTTTTTCAGCGAAAACTTTTGACAGTTGTCGGCGTAATTCAGCTATTGAAAAGACAGTTGACTGCTTTAGGTGTGAACAGGCAAAGAATTTAACGGTCTTCTTCGTTATAATAAAATGGTTTTCCTTTCTGTTACATTCATCTAGCTCGTCAACCTGTCAATACACATAGTGTAAAATGATGCTGTACAGGAAGTGTCCAATGTAATTACATGTATTTGAATATAGATAATCTTGTTTTCTTCCCTCCTCTCTTACATCACGACCTTGCGCTGAAACAATCAAATTGTTAGCGTGACATTTTGGATAAAAAGCGTAGCAATGACTTGTGGGATTTGCGTGTAGCGGGAAAGTGTGCCAGCGCCAAACGTGCTGTAGTGGGGTTTCCGCTATAGGCCATTGAAAAAGTTCAACAGCGCAATAGGAAAAAATGCGTGGATGCACATTTCGACGCGTTTCGCTGGCACAATTTTTTTAACGCCAAAACACGCAATCGCTCTTTCACAAAGTACTTATCAACTTGATTTTAGTGCAATGAACAAAATCTCTTGGAAGCAAGTTATGTCAATTATGTCATCATCCCTTTGCTAGAGTCAAACATAATAACATGATGAGTTAAATGATAAGATTAAAGTGATGCAATATTAGTGTCATATGATATTATGGAAATGGACAACAGACTTGCTACTTCAATTTTATTGGCATTTGTGAGAAAGGGGATGGGGTGTAAACTTTTCCGACCTTAAACATAACAGCTTTTCAGAAATGAACACCCAAATCTATAACATGTATAATGAATAAGAGGTGTCAGACCAGATGCAAAGTCCGATATGAGATGCAGGACTTGCCCGGACATTCACATTGCTGTGGCAGATGACTGTTCTCCAATAATGCTGGGGTTTACAACGCGTGGTAGAGCGAGGTATTGCTCGAAGAGCTAAGAAGTCTTTACACAAGTGTGAAGAAATCTAGCAAGCAGATTTCACCCGCCATGTTGACGTCGATGAGTCGGCTTTGCATTAGTAAAACAAGTACAATGTCTGTAGCTAGAAATACCGATTTTATTTTTAAATCACCGGTAATCTATGCATACACTGCATTACACACACGAGAGTTATTAGGTAGTCTCCATCAGACTGAGCTCTACAAACGCCGCATCATTATGGTCTTTGTTCAACAATGGGCGTTTGTTATTTAGACAAGTCAACGACATGGCAGGACAGAAGTTGGTCACTTATTTATTATTGACAAAGTCTAACTGGTATACAATTATTTTGAAATTGGTCTCTGCTGCTTAGCTAACAGACTAAACTGTTAAAGTTAAGACCGGAAGCTACAGACCTGCAGCTATATAGAAAAAAATTAATATCTGTCCTGCATGCATGGGCCAATTCAGATTTATCAGAAAGTATTCTGTCAAATTTTGAATAAATACAAATATAACATTTATATGAGTGTATTGTGTTGGGATTGTATTCCCATTGTAAACATCTACATGTATTAAGCAATGTTTATTAATTGGATAAAAGATGTCTCAAGATGGCAATATGGGTTTATATATTCTAAATAATATTACATGTAGTTTTCTTTCAATATTTGTAATATAAAACAAACATAGCTCATGGCGCATATGTGCTCAACAGAAGTAAAGCTGGAGTCCGGTTGTTTTTCTTTCATTAGATTCCTAGTCACTCTAACTGTACATGCTATTCTGTAATAACAAAAACTCTCATCTTTTGTTTGCGTTCCAGTATTGCTAATTAATATATGATGCTTTTAAGCATAACAAAAATTCAGATATTATTGTAAGATAATTACATTCCAAAAACCTGACGAACCCATTATGATGAATGTGATAATGGTATTAAACTTTTAGGAAAAAGGGTAAAAGAGATTGGGGGGGGGGGGGGGTACTTTTTACCTCAGATGCCTTGGAGTCCAGTGAGGTCATGTAAACGTCGTCCACCTCGAACACTGTTTCATTAATCGTCAGCTACTGTGTGTATATTAAAAAAAACCATGAATTTGTCATATTGTAAATATGGACTTTAAATGTGGGTGTAAATCATGACAAAATTTGAAATATGACATTTTAATAAATTATTAATTATAAAAATAGATTGTGCAATTTACCCCACCCCTTAAAATCAAACTTTACAATATGACATATCTCTAATGTCATGCATGCCAGTGATTCACTTATTAATTTGGATCCGATAAACCTGGTCGCTGCTAGATCTGTAGTTTTTCGTCATACAAGTCTGTCCAAAGATATTTATGCAGCACATTTGGACGATTTTCAATAAAAATACAATACCTGTCGAAGAAGTGCAATTGGAAAATATCCAAGATATCTTCATTGACACATTATCATTTTTCACTCGTAAAAATTAACAGGAACGAAATCAGATTTCTTATAGAGATTTATAATGGGAAATGTTGACAGCTTTTCTCCATATGGAAGTTACTCGGAATACCTCGCACAATTTTTCAACGTTATTATCCGGGTACTTTCATTTCTGTTGCAATGCAAAATCCCCGTAGACTTTTTTTTATTTTGAAACCCGACAAGCTAGAGGGGGCGTTTCACCTTGGGATTTTTTCATACTATTGAATGAACGTCGTTTGATTCCTGGGGTATTTATAAACATCGAATAATTTAAGAAACGGTGCTGCATAAATATTTTGGGAGAGAGTATAGTAGCCCATTGATAAGGACAGATAAGCAAAATATGTTATGATATACCAAGTGTCTTCGTCGTTCCTATATCTGTGTTGGCGATACACGTATTGGCCTGAAATGTCGAAATGTGTCTTTGTATGGAGGGATTTTCTTTTTTTAATGATTGCCACAGAACAGTCAATATTTTGTAATTCTAACCGATATATCTGAAATTATTTGAGATATATGCTAACAATAAATAACAAGACTTGTCCACAATACTAGGTTTTAATATACATGTATATGTAATTTGTTACAGATCGCTGAGAAATTCTGACAACTGGGAACCTCTATCGCTGTAGAGTGCAGTAATAACTACTTAAGCTCAAAAAAACTTTAGACAATACAACTGCAAAATGCAAACATTTTATCTTTTAAGGCTTATATGCACGCATATCAAACTTACGTTTAAAATATCAAAGGCATACTTTAAAGCTAATGCCTGAGTTTGATAGAAATCGCTCAAATCTACGAATGCAAAATTTGTAGAGACCCTAAACAATTTTTATCCGGTAGAACGTGAACAGATATAATGTGAAATATTTAACAGAATGAAAAACTGCCGAATCAATAATGTTCCCCCCACTGATGAAACGATAAAGTGTTGTTAGATAGATAATGGAGAGAAAATCGTTGATCTTACACCATATGTTTCTGAAATTAAACGTTTATTTATATAGAATGGTTTTAAAGATTATTTTGCCTTCTAGCGACACTTTTAAAAAGATACAGCAGATCAACATTATATTTTCTTTCATGTTATATAATCTATTCTACGGAAGCGTATTGCTGCCAGTTTAAATAAATTTTAACTAAGTCGTACGTACGAGATACTACGTCGTACGTACGAGTTATTAAGTCGTTATAACGAGATAATATGTCGCACGAACGAGATAATATGTCGTACGTACAAGATAATAAGGCGTACTTGTAAACGACACAAACTACGGAAGCGTATCGGGGCCTACACTTGTTGTGTTTCAACTTATAAATTGTTCTTCTTTTTATTGCATTGTCAACAAAAAAAGTATTGGGACCTCTTATTAATGTATCTTGTGATTTCTATATAATTTAAATCACCTTATTGAATTTTACCAGTTTTATTGCTATCTGCGTTATCGACTTAAAAAAATATGAAGTTTGAAATGTTGATTTATAAATGTGAACTAATTATATATACTGAGATAGAAAATTAGACAAAGAACAATAAAATAAATGCTTTATAGCCATGTCGATATCAATATGCTTTCACTTTAGGGAACATATTGCGAAAATATTATCGAATGAACTTCGCGGGCGCGAGAGTTCTGAAAGTTACGTCACTGAATTCTGAATACAGCTGTAGACGGCACATGTAGACTGACATTGACATTTTGATATAAATCAGAAACAAAGAACAGTAATTACTTTATAATAATTGCAATTAGTATAAGTATTTGTTATCGTAGTTAGAGGACTGCTGTATGATCTATATTTGAGCAGTTTGTTATGATCTTCTATGTTTGGGTTACTCTCCAATAAACATGTGATATGAGTTTTGAGACAGATACACGTAATTGAACATTTAAACAACATGAACCCCTTTACTTACACGTATTATATTACCCCCTCCCCCCCCACCACCACCACCACCAAAAATAAATAAATAAATGTTTTATTTACCAAAGCGTCGACAACACTCACATCAAATCATGGTAATGAGAAAATGCAACGCTCATGCAGTTAGTTCATGCATGATAGTATTTGGTATCCTAGTTACATGTAGATTACATTGTAGTTGAGAGGATGGGTGATTCATCCAATAAAATTGCTTTGAGATCGTGTAATATCAATTTGAAGACGAAGACAGATGGGTGAAACATTGTTTAGCCTCATCGATGGGAAACCATTGTAACAACGTGATTATTTAACCATGATCATAATTTGGGGGTAAGACTGTTCATGTCTACCACCCCTAACTACGATTACAAATGCAGATATTTGGATGTTTGACATTAAAATAAATATCTGAATTTTAGAGTTTAAATTCCTTTCTTGTGGATTGAATTTCGTGGAATTACTTGTATTATAAATAATAAATATATTTATACTATTATTCATAATTCGTTGTGGATTTAAATTCATGGATGACGAAAATTAGCATTAACGAAATCCATGAAAATTAAGCATACACGAATTCCAATGATTCCACAAATGTCATTCTACATGTGTATCCTACAGCTAGATTCAGAGTGAGGTGACGCACCATCAGAACTCCCGCCCCCGCGAAATTCATTCGATAACAATATTTTCGCAATATGATATACCTATAATGTATACATTTTCATTGTTCTATGTCAACATTTTTTTTCTCGATATGACTAAACCCATTATTAAATTATCATTTTTAACTCCGTATTTTGTTAAGTCGATATAGCATATAGCAAGAAAACTGATCAATTACTATAAGGTGATTTAAATTATGTTAACTCACCTCAATACAATGCAAAATGTTTGCATAAATAAAACGACATAATAGTTTATATGTTGATAAGACGATAAACAGTATGACAATATATAAGTTTTAACACAACAAGTGTAGGCCCCGATACGCTTCCGTAACAAACTAATTAAGTCGTAAAAATGACAAAAACTAAGTCGTACGTAAGAGATACTTAGTCGTACGTACGAGATAATAAGTCGTTATAACAAGATACCAAATTGTTATAACGAGATAAGATGTCGTACGTACGAGATAATATGTCGTTATAACAAAAAACTAAGTCGTTATAACGACTTAGTGTCTTGTACGTACTGGATAATATGTCGTACGTACGGATAATAAGTCGTACATACAAGATACATGTACTTATATAGTTATGGTAACGAGATAATATCCGTATGTATGAGATAATAAGTCTTACGTATGGGATATTATAGCGTACGTAGGAGATAATAAGTCGTCATAACGAGATAAGTCTTAATAGCAAGATATTCTAAAAGTCGTTATAACGAGATATTATATCGTACGTACGAAATATTTATGGAAACGTATAACTACGGAAACGTAAAACCACCTCTTGATGTTGTGTTTAACCTTAAAATGGCAAATTAAAATAAGTTTCATTTTCCTATAAAATGTAAAATAACGTCAAAATTATGTCGTCTTGTTCAAAGAGATAAGAACAAGTCGATATACTTTAATTGATTTAACCGCTCATTTCAAGCATTGCTGATTTTTACGGAAACGTATAACCGCCTCTTGATGTTGTGTTAAACTTCTAAATGGCAAATTAAAATAAGTGTCGTCTTCTTATAAAATGTATATATTGTCAAAATTATGTGGACTTGTACAAAGAGAAAAAGACAAGTCGATATATTTTGAATGATTTAACCGCTAATTTCAAGCTTTGTTGACTTTGATCAAGTCATAATATTATTTTGCGTTATAAATTTGTCGCAATTATATGAATTCGTAGAAATTTTCTCGCAGTCTTTTATAATGAAAATTAATTATGTTGAGTTAGTACAATTTGTTATGCTTTTGCGTCCATATTTCGGTGACTTCTTGTCTGTTAACAAGGAATGTCAACTTCAGTTTTTCGTTTAAAATTTGAGCAACAATTTAACCCAATTATAAATCACAATAATATAATGCTGTACACATACTGTAGTAGCTACTCGCAAAGCCCCAAGATCGTAAGAGACATGGGCGTAGCACATTGTTTTTTGAAAAAAAAACCAATAAAAACAAAACAAACAAACAAACTATAAAGTGGAAATAAACGAATGCAAATATAAAACAAATATGATACAACCAAGATTTAAACAGTTTCTAGTTTCTGATTATTTCAGTATATACTTTAAGTAATATATGATATTAGTTTAATGCAATAATAATGCCATTTTTACCAATATGACATTGGGCGCACGGCGGGTGTGACCGGTCGGCAGAGGATGCTTACTCCTCCATGGCACCTGATCCTACCTCTATTTTTTAAGAGGTCCGTGTTCGCTCTGCTCCTGTTTTGTAATTTTCCTCATGCGCGGATCTAGAGGGGGGTCAGGGGGTCCAGACCTAAATAATTAAAATTTCTTTACGAGACGGTTTTACATTTCCAAAAATGTTATCTCGTACGTACGACATATTATCTCGTTTATAACGACTTAGTCGTCGTAAAGACTTATTATCTCGTTATTACGACTAAGTATCTCGTTACAACGACTTAGTTTCTCGTTATTACGACTTATTAACTCGTACGCACGACTTATTAACTTGTACGTACGACTTTTTATCTTGTTACAGTATAACGACTTAGTATCTCGTAATTACGACTTATTATCCCGTACGTACGATATATTATCTCATACGTACGACATATTATCTTGTTATAACGACTTTGTATCTCGTTATAACGACTTAGTGTCACGTACGTACGAATTAGTTTATGTCGTTTGTACGTATTATAATCTCATATGTATGACTTAATATCTCGTACGCACGACATATACCTCGTTCGTACTACATATTATCTCGTTATAACGACCTAGTATCTCGACTTAGCTACAAATTATTTTAAATGGCAGCGATACGCTTCCGTACTATTCAAAGGTATAGGTATTTTTTGAATGGACATACTTTATCAATCTTAAACATATTTGACACAAAAAATCGATTTGGACAAAAATATGACGAAAACCAGAACACAACCGAGAAGAAATGTGAAACAATATGGAAGTATTTACAAAATTAAATCTTTGCGATCTATTTGTATATTTACTTCTGGTAACAAATCTCAAAACTTTGTAAAAAAAAAAAATGAGCAATGTACAAGCTAACATAACCTGGGCATTCGAAGGATGATCTGGTAATTTAATTAGCAAAGTCTGTATTACTGGTAATTGTTTCTCCGGTGTGTATGCTTTATTTTTATTGTACATTCGGCTTCAATGAGCTACTCTCGGATTAGCTGTAATTGTCTAGACAAGCCTTGTAACAACCTGGAGTACATAGAAATCGGTCTCATTACTGATTAATTCCACAAATATACAGAGAAAGACATGCCTGTTGCAGTTAATGCATTTCTTATTAACACTAACGACCATGTATACAGGTCACGTATGACCCTAATGGACAGCGAGTATCATTTGGAACAGACTCCTCGTCTTTATGCATGTGTTTTGTGGGATCATTGATACATTTAGAATATATATGTATTTTATTAGATTCAGATTGCCTGCACTCGTGGTATAACATCACCAATCACAAGTGTCTCAAACGTTCAATTGCAGACGACATGAATAATATATACAGAAGCGTGAGAAGACCCGATGTCTGCCAAGTTAACTGTATTTCAGTGGATAAGCGGCAAGTTCACGACATATTTTCAATAAATCATGACCAATCAGCACTGTTTTATGTGAGAATTACGTGAAGTTTTTACTTTCATTTTATGTGCAATATCGCTCATCATTTGGTTCATTGCGTAATGCCACACATTCATTAACTGTATATAAGAGGGCAATAATCAATTTCAAAAATAATAAATTTGCGTGCAACAGTTGATTCCAAAAAATAAAACCATGTTTTACTAGTATACTTTACAATGAAATTTGGTATCTCGCATCAAAAGCAACCAAAATACATAACAAATGGGTACAAAAATTGGCTATGGTGTGTTGCAAAAGTTGCCTATTCCTCGAGAACTAGTATATTTTATGCAAGAAGAACACATTGCTATACCGACACAGAAAATCATTTTGATTATAACAACAATGAAAGAAATTTACTCATCATGCATTTCTTTTGTAGTAAACTGTCATGTTGTAAATTTTGAATTTACTGGGTGGGTGTAAATACAAAATTTACAACATGACAAGTTGTAAATACAAAATTTACAACATGACAAGTTGTCATGTTGTAAATTTTGTATTTACACCCACCCAGTAAATTCAAAATTTACAACATGACAAAACTATCATTAGTAATATAAAAATGTCCACACAGTTGACGATCTATGCATTTATACGAGCGGTTTGATTCATACGTTAAAATTCTGTGGAATTTACTACCACATAGAACCTTGATCGGACTCTCCTCAGCTCTTCCTTTGATGCCATTTAATACTATTCATTAAGAAGAACTTTTTTATCGCAAGCAAATTACTGCATGATCTGCCTGCGAAGAATTACAAATCATGTAAACAAAGTCGTGGAATTCGTGGATTTGATCAAATGTTCAATTAAGCTCAAGAGGGTCCAACACTGCAATGTTGCTTCATTAATCTGTTTCTTTCAAGAAGCCAAATTAATGCACAGATCGGAGCGACAATAAAAAAAAAGTCGATCCCTTTGGCATAATTCTTGAATACACGTTACTGAATTATCAAGCAAGCCACTGTCCAACAGACACTGGAAAGATTTTTACCAATACTAGAACATATAATCCTGCCTGTTCAGACGGACAGACAGATAGACAAACTGATAGATAGATAGATAGATAGATAGATAGATAGATAGATAGATAGATAGATAGATAGATAGATAGATTAGATAAAGTTTTTGTATAAACACACAAAAAGAGTTCGTATTTTTTAAAGGAATTTTATACTTTGTAGTTCATCTTTCTTAGGGCTGAAGATGCAATTGAAAATGTGTTTCTCAGAGATGAAATGCAACTTTGATTGAACAGCTTTAAGGGGGTAATTTTACTAATTTTAACTATTGATTTGCAACTATATAATAAGTGGATGATAAACAAAGTCTATAATTGATTTTTTTAATGTAGTTTTTAAGTTTTATCTTAAAAGTTTTTCAGTTTTCTTAATAAATGCTTAGTTTGTAAATGCAAAGTAGTACACGATTCAAATCCCGTGACAAATCTTTCCTTCAAGATTTTTGTTTTGTTGACTCTAAGCGTTTCCCATTCTTTAAGTGATCTAAGCTGGAGTTTTCGGTGATAAAATCCTCGGCATACCAATGAAGTGTCATGGGATCCACAAAAGAAGCATTTCATCGCAACTGAAAAGATTCAGTCACGCAACGCTTTCTTACATGCAAAAGTAAAGTTAACTTCGCAACTCTCGGAACAAAATGAGAACAGTTGTACTGTAATATAACGTTATTGCTTTTTCGAGTTAGATGACTTTGAAATTGCCAACATTAAGAAATTGGTTTAAAAACTTGTTAAGGTGATGAAGTTTGATTTGTTGCTTTGGAACATGATTTAGAAACAAAAACAAAAAACGGATGATCGAAGAAATGCGACACACGAGTCCTTCTTGTCACTAATCATTATCAATTTTATGAAGAAAAGAAATTTTAGAAGCGAAACTCAACCCATGGATTGCATAATACTATGCATTGTGCACTGTGGTCGGCATAAGGTGCAATCTTAGTGTTTAACTGTAATTCTACACGCAACTGGGTAGCAACGTCTTCATTGGTGACAGAAACATTATGACAAAACCGTCATACTTGATTTTTTAAGGAGAATAGTAGCAAATAAAGATACGCTTAAATATAAATAGTTTACGCTGCTCGCTGCTCTAATAAAGGACAATATCATTTTCTGTGATTTCTTAATTTTCCTTGTTCGCAATAGATTTTCTACATAAATCTTAGAAGCTATGTTTATTACCAGGCTGATGTGATGACAAATAAAACTATTCATACCGAAGAAATCTTTATGGATCTGCAACATTTCTCTATATCTGGTCTCTGTTTCGAACTGATATTGACGAAACATGAATTATACACTTCTGTACCGTGTAGATAGACTAAGAAGCCTAGGAATAATTAATACGTATGTACATGAACTAATACTCCAGGTGTGATTAGCAGATGAAGAAACGTTATTGACATGTAGAGATACGAACTGGTAGAAAAATGAGAGAGAGAGAGAGAGAGAGAGAGAGAGAGAGAGAGAGAGAGAGAGAGAGTATATAGCAGCTATCCTTACGAAGAGTTAACGCTTTCTCTGGACCCTCCACTTTGGCGAGTCAAAGAGTGCAAGAGGTGAGGCATGATTTGTCAAGTTCCACACACAACACAGTCCATTGATCTGACATTTTAATAAAGTTTTCCGAGAGAATTTGAGGCCCCGCCGTATTGTTTATTTGACTCTGTCTAAACACTCAGAGAATCCCTACCCCCTCCGCAGATTCTTACACATTCTTTATTTAGTCCATGTAAAGTCACTGTTTATATCAAAGAACACATGATTATTGTGTTATTAAAATCTGTATTTTTTAAAGATCTTTTTTATCAACAGATTATTCATCTTAACAGTTTTTTCTGACTTGGCTAACTTTTATTATCTCACAAAAGGTAATGAACTAAATAACACAGTAACATGCAGCATTGTTTACAATAAAATGTAATTGACCAATGTGGTTCAAACTTGGTGCTTTTATTAAACAAAACAAATTTTTCAGTTACAAAACATTGGTAACCTTTATTTTGGTGTTGAAACCAAGTAGCAGATTCGCGACAGAGGAGGTTCGGTGTTGACAGGTAATGTAAGCAAACTGGCATTTTTACACAGGGATAGAAATTTGATGCTATGAACCAGTTTATAGATGTTTGATAATGTTGATAATAATTGAAATGTTGATAAATACAAATTTATTAATCCTTCAATCAGGATCTAATAACAGTTCGTCTATTTTTTGAAAAGGAGGAGGGGTGGGGTGGGGGGGGGGGGGGGGGGTGGGGGCTTTGAATTTTGACACTGGTTACTTTAGTATTGGGCATAATCCATTCCTTGGCAATAGTAAGAGTAGTTTTGTACATGCATGTCATATGCATTTATTGTGTGTACATGTATACTGTATAAACATGGATAAAATCAATTGAAACTCTATCAGTCCATTTTTCCATATGATTACCCATTAAACATTAAAAAAAGCATTGAGTTTTCAATTTCTTTGAAAAAACAATAAAAATTCAATGAAAAAATCTGAGACAATGTGAAGGAAAATTGTTCTTTAATTTGAGGCCAAATATTTTTGAAGAGGCCAAATTTGAGACCAGGCAAAATGTGGGGCCAGGCCAAATTTGAAGCTAAAAATGAAGTCAGGCCAATTTTGAGGACAGGCCAGGCCAGGTTTTAGAGTACACCGCTTTAAAATAATGTTACCAATCCTTTACGCAAAACTGTGTAAGACTTGTGAAAGGTTACGACAAATGACCTCATAACTGCAAATTGATATCTCACGTGTGCGGATCGGCAAGATCAACTGTGACAGTGCCAGTGTTCTTTTGCTCCAGCATATATAAAACGAATGACATATCAAATTGAGTAAGTGAATGAATTATTAATTTCCTGTTGCGTGTGTGTTAATTTGGATATTTAAAGCATTTTCGGTTATCTGATTTGTTTGGCCGATAATGATGATTGAACTCCATGTTCGTAAATGTAATTCTATAAAATATCGTCATCATTACACGTCATCAAGTTTTCGTTGGGCATCTTCTTGTCAATCAGTTATCAGATTGGCTACCGGGAAAAAATTCTGCTCTGTGAAGGTTTTTGAGCAGATATACTTGTATCTTGTGTCAACAAGTGTTCTGGTTGTAAATTCACCTAATTCTGCTCATCAAACCATTTCCTTTAGTTATATGTTTTTGTACATTCTTTATTGAATTTATTATAACATAAAATACATTAAACTATTAGGCACTGGGCAACGCATTCAAAGTCCGTTTAATTTGGGATCAAGTTGACAAATCAACATGCGTGATGAGTGAGCAGTTTTTTTTGAAAACATTTAACGCACTTAGAAAAATATAGACAAAAAATCAATTTCTGGACATTGTTTTCAATTAGAGGACAATATATTTTAGTGTTTTAACTCGCTTTAAAAAATGATGAAGTTATATACTGGGAACAAAGAAGGGACATACACATAATCCAATAAACGGGATACATTCAAATTGACAATATGATGAAGGCCCCCTCTTATAATTTTTTCACAAGCAAATATGTATTTATAAAACTTTCAAACCCTATCAAGTTCAAAACTAACTGACTAAACAAACATTTCTTCCATGGTATAATATTACGTGCAAAACCTAACCATTCCAACAGGATTATTAACCAGTAAAACGCCAGAAGAGACGATCGAGCTGACAGATTTTGTAAATAACGTTGTTTTTTGGTTGTAAGTGTAGCGCTGAATTGCAAAGGTATTTGTTTAAAATCTTTATTGTCTATTTATATTTATTGTCATAACAATCAAAATCAATAGTTTATTGGATTTTTATCCGACTGTTTTGTTCAAAGTGTGTTAATATAGTAGATAGTCGATATTAACGCACTTTCAAAAAACAATATTTTGTTTTCATATGCGTCGTACATGGTACTGAGTTTAACGCACTTGGTAGACAAATTCAATGTGCGCAGGTTTTCAAAGTGCGTTGTATTCTTGCAGCTTGACAGTAGAGAGCTTTTAAAAACAAAACAAGAAAATAAATTGACCAAAGTGCCAAAAAATGGCCGCAAACCATTTATTCAAATTCTGATATATAAAATATATGGTTACACGTAAAAATATATGGATTTGAAATCAACAGGATTGAGTACGTTATTGCCTTACATGGAAAATCTTCTCACAGACCTGGACACGGTGTGTGGACACGGTGGTGTCAGCCTTAAATATATGTATATGTCATCTTTTAGGTGTTTAGAATAATCACTTATTCGAAAAGTTTCTTTGCAAAAGTACATAAGTTTTCATAGGATATTGCTGCTTCTGTATTTTAAACTGAGGTTATCAAATAAAATACATGGATCACAAAAAACTAAAAGGTTATCAAAAATATTCATGTATGGAAGTTTACACATCACAACAAAGCTACCAGTGCAAAGCAAAGCACCAAATAACAGTAAAGGGATTGAAAAAAAACCCTTCAACTATGCTGAAAAAGATCAAATTAAGTTTTGTTTTGGTAAGTAGATGACGGGAAAATGCATAGGTTCAAGTAAAACATTTGCTTGTCAAGTCAAATTGAAGATACTCATAAAAAGGATAAATAAGAAAATGAAAATAAGTTTAATATTACAACAAAATATATCACATTTTGTTAAATTCGTCATTACTTTTATGTTAGTTTATTCTAACAATGAGTCATTGCATCATTTCTTTTAAAAAGTGTTCGACAAAGAGTTTTCAGTACTCTCCTTTTATCTTAAGCTGCTTCTTAAAAACTAAAGGTCATCAAAGGAAAAGATATGAGCTATCACAACAAAGCTTACAGTGCAGTTTCCGTGCACTTAAAACCAAGTTAAGTTTGAAACAACTGCAACTCTAATGAAAAAAAACCCAAAAAACAAAAACCCTTCGAATTATTTTTGTTCTGATTCATACATGATGGGAGGAAATACGTGGCGTCAAGTAAAACATATTTATGCATGCCTATTTTTATGATAGATGATTCCAAATACCATCATGACAGTCCCTTACTCATTACGTAACAGAAAAAAAATATTTTCATCTTTTTGTTGAATTCTATTTGTTCTCGTAACTGTCTTTGAAAATGCATACGAAACAAACTCTCTGTTATGATTGATATTTTAGTTCAGAAAATGTCTTCGTTAAAACAGGAACACCATTATTTCAAGTAGAATAAATCTTCTAATGAAGTCTTACGCTACCATATAATCCACTCGATATGTGTGCTTCATACACTGACAACGATCCATAATGAAAATGGATCTAAGTTAATGTCAAAAATCAGATTTAGTTTATTACTTGAAATATATTTTAAACCTGAACTGAAAAAGACTGGTGTGTGGAATTTGAATCTCCTATTCATTAGAACAGTTGTGATAATCACTTTAAAGGGATCTAGACATGATTTGAGATCAAAATTTTATTTTTTATTTTTTATGCTGTCAGCATAAAAAACAGGGCTCACGCTGCCCATCGCATTTGTCGCTTTTTGCGATTTTT
>WFKH01011801.1:30527535-30552170 GCA_016163765.1 Magallana hongkongensis
AAAAAGAAATACATCAATTTATAATTGAAAAGAACATACAAGGATCTCGTTTTTGTACTGATGAATAACAGAGCAGTTTATCACAAAGTTGTATAATTTCAATTTAAGTTTTTTATATCCATGCTGATGAATACACTTTTCAATTTACATAATTGATATATAAAGCACTGAAATATTCTCAGTTTTTGAGATTAGGAACCTGATAATCATAAAACTTTTAATTGGTCTTATGTTAATGCCATCAAGAAGTTTCCTTTTTATGTTCCCTATAATGTTTTTACTACGCTGATAAAAGGTATATTATGATTACAAACAACAAAATATAAGATAAGCGTATAAACATGTTTATTAGTTTTATATGTTCCTTGTGTACCACTTCAGTTGGTTATAGAATGAATAATCTGAACGTGAACTATGTGTTTGTTTTTTGGTATCCATAATGTTGTACATGTACATGTGTTTATGTACCTGATTATTATTATTATAATTATTTTTGGTTTTAATAACGAGTTTACTGTTTGATAAGTAACTTTTGCCAAAAACATGATGGCAAAACAAATCGTAAAATCTTTGTAGTGCTAGCAATTTTGTCTTTCCGCAATAGTTCGATAAGTTGTTTGTAAATGCATATGAAGCTTTTTAGTTCAAAAAATATATGCCATTTCTTTCTCTTAAACGATAGATTTTAGTACCTGTGATACAATATACAATTTGACATATACATCAAATGTCACACTCATGAGTTCAAGAAATCTAATATTGGGTCTTTCGGACCAGTATAAACTAAGGCCTAATTTTTTTTCATATTAGTTAAATTCTCACATTCTTAAATAAGGTGAAACTTGTCGGCACCATTTTCTAATTTTGGTCTATTAATAAGTGATGTTATATTCTAAAATCATTTGAACCTGCATTTTTAAGGAAAACATTCTTCGTCGTAGACCTTGTGCATAGTATGACATCTTGAAACTTTTCAAATTTAATACAATACTAATGGTTCTGCAACGTTTTAACTATATGAAAAAGGATTAAACTGGTAGTCAACTATTTTAAACCAGATAAAGACAACCACAATGATCGTCATATCTACTATTCTATTTTCTGAAATATTTACATTTTCCGGTGTCTTTGGTGTTAAAACTACAAGTCAAATCAAATTTTGTGTTAATTTTTCAATAAATTTATCATTGGCACATTGCCTAAAAGAGGCGTGTTCAACAACATCACGTAATTGCTTTGCACTGCGTGGTAATACACAGTCTGCATTAATTAAAACACTTTAGTGATAAAGGCGGGGTTGGCATGATACAAGTTATGTAAGAATATTGATAGTTTTAATTGTACGTACAATAATTTGAAAAAAAAATGTAAAAATAAAGAATAAAGAACCATTCTTTGACTTTTATTGGGGTGATCATTACAGTCAAAACGTGATCAAATCTATCATAAAGCCCTTCGGACTTTATTAGATTTGGTCACTTGCCGGACTATAATGATCATCTCATAAAAGTCTAAGTTTAAAAAAGTATTCTTTTTCCTTAATTGAATTTTTTTGATGAAAGATAATATATCAAGTTCAAGTTCAGTTTTTTAACTCAAACCAAATAATTTGGTACAAGAGGAAACATATAGAGAGTAAACATAAATTCAAATCGTCAGAGGTATACAAACATAGTCATACAGGAGAAAGATAGTAAAAATGGACGTAAATACAGAATTCATAATTATATATTTACATCTACCGAGTATGATTCCCTCTATTTCTTACGGAAACTTTAGTTAATTCATAGCTAGGAAATAACAGGACTGATATAGACACGCCCCGTTTGGTCGAACCTACAGTGACTGAAACTGACAGGAAATTGACAGGACTGAAATCTACACGCCCGTTTATCGATTGGTCGAAACCTACAATGACCTAAGAAAAATCACGGACTGCACGAAATTATCATGATGATGTCAGACTCAAATTCCCATAGGAGACAATTTGGCTGTTTCTTTTATCTAACGTACTGATGTACATCAACAGTAATTTAGCTAATTTAACTTACTTTTTACAATCAATATATTAGCTGTTAAAAGAAAGATGTAAATATAAACAATAAAATGCTTTCTTTGAGGTAGCAATTATTGCAGAAAAAAATTTACATAACCCGCTTACGTGGGTTATGTAAATTTGGGACAGTTAACGCTTTTTAGCTCACCTGAGCATAAGGCTCAAGTGAGCTTTTCTGATCAAGATTTGTCCGTTGTCTGTCGTCGTTGTCGTTGTTGTCATCGTTGTTGGCGTTGTTGTCGTTGTAAACTTTTCAACTTCTTCTCCAGAATCACTGTCCCGATTTCAACCAAACTTAGCACAAAGCATCACTGGGTAAAGGAGATTCAAGTTTGTTTAAATGAAGGGCCACGCCCTCTTTAAAGGGGAGATAATTAAGAATTATTGAAAATTTTTGGTATTTTTCAAAAATCTTCTTCTCAAAAACAATTTGTCCAGAAAAGCTCAAACTTGTGTGGAAGCATCCTCAGGTAGTGTAAATTCAAGTGTGTTCAAATCATGGCCCCCGGGGGTAGGGTGGGGCCACAATTGGGGGATCAAGTTTTACATAGGAATACATAGAGAAAATCTTTGAAAATCTTCTTCTCAAAAACTATTTGGGAAGAAATGCTCAAATTTGTGTAGAAGCATCCTCAGGTAGTGTAGATTCAAGTTTGTTCAAATCATGGTCCTCGGGAGTAGGGTGGGGCCACAAGGGGGGATGAATTTTTACATTGGAATATATAGAGAACATCTTTAAAAAACTTCCTCTCAAAAACCATTAGGCCAGAAAATTTGTGTGGAAGCATGCTCAGGTAGTGTAGATTCAAGTCTGTACAAATCATGATCCCCGGGGTATGGCGGTGTCACAATTGGGGGGGGGGGGGTGTTAAATTTTTACATGGGAAGATATCGAGAAAAATCTTTAAAAATCTCCTGGAAAAGCATTCAGCCCAAAAAGCTCGAACTTGTGTGAAAGTACAGATTGTGCAGATTGAAGTTTGATCATGATTTCCTGGAGAAGGATGGAGCAAGGAAGGGGAGGGGGGGGGGGGGTGTTTAAATAGGAATAAAGAAAAATCTAAAATAACAAAAGGGGTTTGGTAATATGTGGATAAAAATCGGCAGATTTTTTAACTTTCTGTGTTAAATCTACTGTACTTAATTGTCAAGATATTTTGAATTTGATACTATTATGCTCATTTAATCAGAGTTATGGCTATTGTTGCTGAGGTGAGCGATGTGGCCCCTGGGCCTCTTTTTTATAAACCGCATCGTGGTTTATAAAGCGAAAACTGTCCCAAGTTATGTTATATCATAACATAGGTAGACATTAAATGCATTCCTTAAATAATTTTAACTTTAGATTGATGAAAGTTAATTAAATATTGAAAAAGGACACTGTTATCAAAATGTGCTAATACAACTAAGATTATGACCAATTGATTCTTAATGAGAAGGGGGTGGGACTGGCAAATTTTTTTTGGACAAAGAATTGATTTTCATTCCTTCATGGGAGAGAATTCTTATATTAAGGTGATTTAGGACAGATAACTGATTGGATATATCACACTCAGTTATCTGTCCTAAATCACCTTAATATAAATACCATGTTATTAATGTGTGATTAATTGTTGTTGATTTTAGAACTGGTTTTATGATCAAAATTCCACGTCGCGACTAAATTTTCAACGGACTAGGGTCAAAATTCAACACCTATGGTCTCAATATTCAACTTTGAAAAAATGACCCCGGGTGAATTTTCAATCTGGGTCTACATTCTTCGTTAGCCCGGGACACCTTTTTGAAATTCTGCTTATTATAGAGAATCGATAATAAAAAATAAAATCAAAATGCAGAGATGAATTTCTGTATTGTTACAATTTTCCTACATGATTCACTGGTGAACACGCATGAAGATCAATAAGTGATGACGATGCATAGGGAAAACATATCTGAAATCAGGCAAGGTGACTCTTTTCATATTTATGTTGATTTTACTTAACGTTTTATATGTGCACGTATCATGCTTACTCGTCTTACATAAAACTTTGTCAACTACTACTGTGTGTAATCTTATTATACATGGTACAAACTAATTGTGAATTGAACCACCATGATGATTTCTGATATACTACTAGTACTCAACCGATTATTATCATGTTGTCACGTTGATATGTAATGAATATATGTCGAAAACAGTTCTGTATGAAAAAATATCAGACAGTTACGAGGCCCGTTAGGGCCGAGAACTGTCTGATATTTTTTCATACAGAACTGTTTGAGGCATATATCGTACTTAAAACACTGCTAATGAATTTCATTGTTGATTAACCTGAGACTGTCCGATTTTGAAGGATATCAGTACTGTAACCACTGGTAACGGTCGGATATTAAGAAGCTCACGATTACCGGACTGTCATAGGTAAAATTTTAGACTACTGGAACAAAGGAATGACATCACAGCAGTGTTTTAAGATTGAATAAATGCAAGAAATGATAATTTGGTTGGTTTATTGAAAATGTTACCATAGTTCTGAGTAAACCAATGTGTACTTTATAAACTGTTGAAAGGATTATTAGTAGATCATTATTTGATAAGATAATACCTTTTATGTTACAATGGTTTAAGATCTGTTCTGTCCAAAATGTTTGATAAAAAGTGCGGTGATTGCCTTGGCTATTTCATTCCATGTAGTGAACTGTTCAAAAAAACGCATGACATTGTATATGTTTCTCAGACCTTATCGGAGGAAATGTGGTCCTACCGATCGTCAAAGTGTTTCATCATTTTCTCATACAACCTATGGTGGCATATTTCTGCCCCCTACATGCAAGATAAATTATGTCAACATGCAAGAAATTTATGTAAACATGCAAGATAATTATGTCTACATGCAAGATAATTATGTTGACATGCAAGTTACAAATCCTTTTAGAGAATTTGATTTTTATATGGGCAAAATGACTTACTAATGCCTTACTCTGACATCATAGATGCAAGATGCAACATAATTATGACAACATGCGACTTATTTATGTTGACATGCGACTTATGTATGTGAACATGCGAGTTAATTATGTTAACATGCAATATATTTATGTTAACATGCGAGTTAATTGTGTCGACATGCGACTTATTTATGTTGACATGCGACTTATTTATGTCAACATGCAAGTTAATTATGTTAACATGCAAGATATTTATGTCAACATGCAAGTTATCTCGCATGTTGTTATAAATAAGTCGCATGTCAACATAATTATCTCGCATGTTGACATAAATATCTTGCATGTTAACATAATTAACTCGCATGTTGACATAAATAAGTCGCATGTCAACATAATTATCTCGCATATTGACATAAATTTCTTGCATGTTAACATAATTAACTCGCATGTTAACATAAATAAGTCGCATGTCAACATAATTATTTCGCATGTTGACATAAATTTCTTGCATGTTAACATAAATAACTTGCATGTTCACATAAATAAGTGGAATATGATGTCAGATACGGGCGTAAATAAGTGATTTTATCCATATAAAAATCAGGTTGTCTTTAAAGATTTGTAACTTGCATGTACACATAATTATCTTGCATGTTGACATAATTATCTTGCATGTTGACATAATTTTCTTGCATGTTGACATAATTTATCTTGCATGTAGGGGGCAGAAATATGCCACCATAACAACCACATTGTTGTGTGTATGTGTCCATGCTGACTGCATTACTAAACCAAAATCCCTGCATCTCTTGACAACGATGATTTTATTGACAAAATGATGTGCTTCGTTGGATTTGCTGTCACATCTGTTGGGCAAGCTAAATCTAGTTGATAGGATCAATACACAAAATTAATGTGGAGTACTACTTTTCGTATAATTGAACAATCTGTGTGAAGCATGTATTATGCACTTATTTGCTATTATTTGTAGCTAACATTGGACACGGTCGATCGATGTGAACAGACGCTGTGAACTCGTACATAACTATCTCAGCCAGATGCCCAAAATCATGACTAGGTCCTCTTAATAGTAGGTTTAGAAGAATGACAACAGAAAGAAACATCAGTAAAGAGGGAGCGGCAATCGATGCTGCAGATTGTGACAGAGACAGTTTGGAAGATTTAACTTTTGCCGTGGATGATGCGAAAGGGTCAAGAGAAACAAAAGAACAGCAAGATGTTGCAAGTCATAAATTCGAGTGCGTCAATGACATTGTTCCCATCAGTTGTGAAACACATGCTAACGGTGACGACAACGACCATTCAAGTAAGTCTACAAACAGTGCAGGAGGGAGTCTAGAAAGCATTGAAAGTAACGTATCAAGAAATTTGGGCAAACACACTTTAAAAGAGGGAGATTTTAAGAAGTTTTTCACCGAGACACATCATCCTTCCAAGTTGTTTGATCACAAAATCAGCAGACGTCGTACCATTGCTGGTGTCACTGCCATTCCAAAAGCAAGTTCAACAAAAGATCTTCATCGGCAGACCTCGGAGTTTGGACGACCTCTCCCCCTGAAACCTCTTGGGAATACATTGAACATCTCTCAATCCAGATCTGACGAACATCCACGGGAGACGGTATCAAGTAGACTGAGATTCGCCAAAGGTCACGTGTCTCATGACCAACAGGAGTGTGACGGCAAAACGTATGTCACTCCAACACAACGGAAGGAGATGGAAATGAAGCAACTTAAAGGGGAAATCAAACAACTGAAGAAGGATGTCGCTGAACGAGTGGAAGAAATCGACTTGCTGAAGAAAAACCTCGATAAGGAAGCGGCAGATATTATTGAGAGTAAAGATCTCAAAATTCGGGAAATTCGGGCTGAACTGAAAACTATGACGTCGAGTCAGGATGAGCTGAAGGTTTCATATGATGAATCTTTACAAAAGATTTCCTCTCTTGAAAAGACTGTAAATGAACTCAAGGTAAACAAATTGTGCACAAAATTGGTTTTCTTTACCAGGAAAAATGACATATATTATTACATTTAAAAAAAGAAAATACAAGTATAAGGACAAAAGTAAATGTCTTTGTTTACGACTACAGGTATGAATGAATTCTGAATTTATTATAAGTAAAACATGGCTTTTTGAACAGGCTGCAATCGCTGAAAATGATAAAAAGAATGGACAAATATACTATGAAATGTATCGGAAAGGCCAAGAATCAGCAAAATTTGAAAGGAATTTTGAGGTAACAACATATATTTTTATATTTTGTTTGTGAATTTATTTTAAAAGCGTTAAATGTGATTTTTAAGCAACGACAATAATATTTTAGATTGAAAGACTAGCCGCCATATCCGGGAAATCTACATCTGTAACGACTCGGGAGCTTTTAGAAAAACTGATGAACACCGAAATGGAGCTAGCCAAGTGGCAGTCCTTCCGGCGACAGGAATCCTACGAACAGGCTGACAGACCGGAAACAGAGGCGGCGGCCATTTTACGGTTCCTAAAGGACTCGTTCTACCATTACATCACTGATCAGAAACAGTCTGACAACCATCTCCGTGCCATGATCCGCATATTCAATTACACTGAACCACAGAAGAAGAGGATAGCTAGTGCCATAGCCGAGCGTATAAACAAAAAGAAGAGTTTGTAGAGATGTAGAGAAAAGAGTGCATTGAAAGTAGTTGTATTTTAAGAGACACTGATCAATCTGATATGAGATTAATATTACTCTTAAAGAGACATGATCAGTTGGCATATTGAAATATACAGTATATGATCAGATGGCATATTGAAATATACAGTATCATGTGTTATCTTGTTTAATCTTACAGTTAGCGAACATTGACATACAAATTGTATCTTTGAATGTTTTATTTTATATAAGGCATGGCATATGTTCATTTTTTTTTCTTCTGTTTTATTGATAAAAATTATCTAAAAGCTAGTATGTTTCTGATTAATTGATAAAACTTAAGACACCTTCATGAAGACGCATAGAATGGAATGGTTAAATATTTGCTTGAACTGTTCTTGATACACCTTGTCCAAAAAGGAGAAAAAAAATCAGATAAGTTGATATTGATATGAAGAATAATTACAATTCCTATAAATTTGGTAAGTTTGATCATTGCAAAACTGTTGACCAGACTAGCACAGTTGTTCAACATAATCATCCAGGTACATTCCTGTTCGTTTCTAGAGGATGCAATTCGCTGTACATGTATGTTAGTCATGCACTTCAAGTTGACGAAAAAGCGACGTCTTAAAGGCCTATTTGACCTGTAATAATTCTTGTGGACAAAATGTAATTTCATGATATAATAAATGGAGTAATTTCTAATGCACGTATTATTTTTTGTTGGTTATCTAGGTTATCTATTGTTTAGATATACAGTCCAAATTGTTGGATTGGTTGTTCATGGGCATTATTTATTACAATAAAAAATTTGTTGAAAATTGTGTTTTACTGTAAATTTTGAATTTACTGGGTGGATATCAATACGTTATTCGAAGTATGACAATTGTTTTGAGTCCCTATTTTTTTCCTCATATCTGAAAACAAAGTTTAGGATTTCGGAATATCTTAATTGCAACAAAACCAAGTCTATGCATTTTTTTATTGTTTTGAAAACTTTAGTTACGAAGGGTGTCCGCTGTCCAATACCTCAGACTTCTCCCTTCCCCCCCCCCCCCCCCAAAAAAAAAAATGGCTCGTCAGGTCCAACTATTAAACAATCTCTTATGAGACCAAACCCGGTGTTACGCGACATACAGATTTACTTACTTTCCTTTTGATTTTTTCGAAATTATACTAGAATCGTTTGATATACAAGCTGGAGAAAATATATACTGAGACTTATACACGAATTACCATGTTTCAGGTCATGTGTTGTCATTGAATGATACAGAATTCAAGTTCAAACTTACCTTATTTGATTCATTCAAACCGTATTACACATAAAGATGATTAAAAAATATACTGTAAAAAGGGGTAAAAATAGGTATTGATGTTTATATGATGATATGATAAGAATGGTTTTTAATTAAGAAATAAACAGCAATTTAAAAAGTTCATCGGGATATGAAGTTGGTTGGTCACGTGATCAAATCCTGTGAAGCCCGAAGGGCTTCTCAGTAGATTATGCAAATGTAAATATATACTAGTAAACGATTTAATAATGGCAAAATAATAAATGCACAGTCATATACACAAAAGGAGATTAATATAATTATGAAATTTAATGTTGAACTTTGTTGATGAAAATGTGATATTTATATACATGTCTTTACAGGAACATACTAGTAATCTGCCATTGAATGAACTTTAATGTATAATCATCTACTTAAGCCTTACTGCTATTTAAACATATAAATAATTACATGTATTATCAAAAAAAATGAAGACTCCTTTGTTATTAGATTAATAACAAATTACACGCAGTGATTGCATGGAGGGGAGGAGTGTGTGAATATATATGAACATGTGAAAAAAGTATTTCCATAGGACTTCACGGGGAAAGCTATAGAACGTATTATTATGCAGCTGCTCTCTCTCTCTCTCTCTCTCTCTCTCTCTCTCTCTCTCTCTCTCTCAATTGTTTAAAAAGGGAATTAATGTGTATATAATAATCATTGACAACATAGCATTGTGTCTTGTAAAATTAACTGGTATTAATCCTTTTAAAGACTTTCCCCACTTTTAAAAATATGAACCGATTAAAAGTGACATTTTGACTAAAAAAGCATTTCACTTTTTTATGTTGACAACGAAATTTAGCAGATGTGTGGGAAATCTAAAAATAAAAAATTGCAACAAATATGAAAAGATTCGTTTCTTGTGCTCTATGGAAAATTGAAAGTTAGAGTAAATTGGATGTATAACTTTTTGTGTCACCATTTCAATGCACAATTCTTTGTTATTTTGAAAATAAACAGACCCCGAGGCACACTACTACATGTACATGTAAATGAACTGTACATTTCTACAACTAGCTATCCATCAATTTATTACTCTCCGAATTTTCATAAATAACAATTTAAAACACTAGGTGGTTCTAGCAACGATTCACTACAAAAATATTATAATATTCTATTTATTACCACATGTGGATCCAGAAACTTTTCCCAAAATCTCTCCATGCACCCCCCTTTTCCAATTCAATTTTCTTACTATACCCCCCCCCCCCCCAAAAAAAAAAACAAAAAAAAAAAAACAAAAAAACAAAAACAAACAAAACAAAAAACAAAACAAAAATATAATTATATAAACGTTCTCCAGAATTCGAAAATCCTATTTCGGCGGCCTGGGTCACTTTTGTATTGATTACTACCTTTTCTTTATATATAACTACCCCCCCCCCCCCAAAAAAAAAAAAAATAAAAAAATAAAAAATCCCAGTTTTTCCATTCATGGATTCATTCTCATATATTTCTATTTTATTTTACTTGTAAATCAAATAAATTATAGCCCCAAACATTTTTTTCAGGTTTGTTTTGGATAAGAAAATTATTTTGTACCTGTCGTCCTCAGCTATTACAACACTGAACGAATGTGGAAAGGGGGATGTATTTGTAATGCAAAGTTCTGTACCAAATTGACTCTCTTTGGTCTGGAAACAGTATAACATATAACTTTATTTTAAATACACGTTGTAATACATATAGTATGTATTCAATTTTCTCTTCCAACAATATTTCAATTCAATAATAATAATTATAATGCCGACTGCCTGAAATGGATAATAGAGTTATTGCCCTTGCTACCTCCATTGTCAGCGGAAATAATTCCCCAGCGCAGGCTTCTCGCTTATTGAGGTCGACCCCTTTGTTGGATAAATGCAAGGGTTTACAAAAAGGGATCATAGTGGCAATCATTCTGTAGTTCGAGAATTTTAGTAAGTAAATGTTATGTACATTACTCTTCACGATGATAAACAATAAGTGATGACACCGAGCCTAAATAATCATTAGGGATTCGTTACGGCCTGGATTTGTCCCTTCGCCGCCATTGAATCACTTATTGGGAGCGAGGGTCTCCAAAGGAACTCGTTGAAATCCTTCATGAATGTAGACGTCATTTTCCCAAAAACTTACTGCGAATAAATATGATCATAACTGAATTATTTTACGAAAACATCTTTTCCCACGTGCGGCTCGGCGGGGTTAACAATCAATGAGGTCTTGTTTACAATTTTTTTTTTACTCGTGTGCTATAGATGGCGCTGCGGTCTACGCTGTGTGTGTAGTATGTTTATAGATGGGGAAAACGCCAGAATATATTTACCTACACCATGATAGAATACATTTTGATAATGTTGTTAAAAAAATGTGATAATTGATATAATTCAGGGGCAAATAATTTAGCTACGGAGACTTTGTAGTGTGTGTATTGGGGGGGGGGGGGGGGGGGGAGGGTTTAATGTTTACAAATGCACATATAGACACATATAAAGAAGATTGACAGGTTTTTTTTAACTTGTTGTCTTTTTTCAATCTACAGGTTACACAATGTCTGTCAACTCACTTTTAACCTTGGATACAGAACCAGCACTGTCTGTTCAAATTACGCCCAAGATAGAACCCCCCTCACCCCCTCCCGAATCAGAGGACAGCAGCAGTTATCATTCATCAATTAAAGCACCAAGCAGTGAGGAGATTGAAAATGCATTCCACTGCATTGTTAAAAAGACAGCCGTGTCACCCAGCGATGCAGTGGAAGGCAGTCTGAAAGTAGTCACCAAGTACATGTGTAGGTTTTGTGCTCGCCAGTTTGAGTCAGCTGAAGACATGAAGCAGCATATAGCAAGTCACAATCGACCTGGTCGAGTTTCAAAGCATGCTTGTTATGTGTGTGGAAAGACTTATTCAACTCCATCCAAACTTCAGCGCCATGTGCGAGTTCACAGCGGTGAGCGCCCTTACCCCTGCAACGTTTGCGGAAGACGGTTCACCAGGTCGGACCATGTTAAACAACATCTGAAAACGCACTTGCCGCAGAGGGAGAAGAATAATTGCCGCATTTGCAGCACAAAGTTCAATACACGTCAAGGTCTCTATATTCATCTGCAGCAAACCCACAATATTGATAAGATTTTCACTTGTAGCAAGTGCGGAGAAGCTTTTGATGACCCAGACAAGTTGAAGTCTCACAAAGTCAGTCACGATAAGCTTCAGCAACCTGAAGTGACAGAGTCCGCTGACATTGAGGGTGCAATGCTCATTCCGAACAGTGCGTCCCCAAAAATCGCCGAGGGTGAGAACTTGATGGTGATTGGCTTGGCTAAATTTAGTTGTAATACAGAGATTGTCAGAGATTTGGAAGAGGAAATTGATGATGATTCAAATGATGGCAGAAGTCCTCCGAGATCAGCTGCAAAGCGAAAGATTAATTGGACCAATGGAAATGAGGATGATTTGGATACTGATTCTGCAGATAAAGTTTTAAATGATGCAGGAACCATTGATACAGATGGTACAATGTATATATCACCAGAGCTTATGGAAAAGTTTATAAAGAGTGAGCCAGTGGATGATTATGAGGACAATAATCAGGCACAAGCAAATCAAGATGGATTCCAGAATGCTGGTATATCTGTCCACTCATCTGACTCTAAGTTTGTGAAAGACATGTGGCAAAACAATGCAGAATCCGAAGTTGAGGACAAAAAACCAACTGTAGATGAAAGCGAAACCGCTATACACTTTAGTACTGGTACTAAAAGTATTGGCAATGGGAGAAAGGTGACAGAAATTATGGTCTATCCAAAGACTGGGGCTAAAGTGACCAGCTATTCCGAACCCATAACATCTCAAACTCTAGCTGATCAAGCCAAGATAAAAATAGGCCCAGCCAGCTTCAAGGCTGCCCAACAAAGGAAGAAAATCCAGATGAACTATCCTTACCCGCGGAACACATTCAAACAGCTTGTAAAAACACTGGGCATGGATACCAACGCTGTACAAGTGGAACAAAGGAAAGTCGCTGAGAAAAAACAAGAGACTTCGGGACCTCCAGCTGCATTGGCAGGAAAAAGAACATGGAAGTGTGAACACTGCAGTATATATTTCGAGGACTGTTCCATGAGCTTGCTCCACAGCGCCCTGCATGACGCAGATGAACAAGACCCATTCACCTGCAGGAAATGTCTCAAAAAACTCGGAAATCGTCTGGAATTCACAGCCCATTTAATCTGGCATTTAGAACCCTCCATGGATGGATGATGAATGATGTTTGTTGAAGTGGGTTGTAATAAATGGCAATGGAACGTGTGTATTGAGAGAGACTGTTTGCATAATTTGAACGCTGTTGTAAATTTTTACATGTAAATAGAAACAATCACAATCTTTAAGTGGAATCCTTTTTGTAATAAAAATTTGTCAGTCATATTGCACATTAACAGGTTTAAAAGTGCCAATTTTTGACTCTCCATGAATCATTTTCTAAATTATTGCTGATTTTTTTAAATAAGTTGATTTGATAAAAGATTTTTTTCTGAACTGTTACTTTTTGATATACAATTGTTCACATTTCATGTTTTAGTAACTAATGTTAATTATACATTTTGTTGTTAAAATGTTGTGATGTTTTTTACACTGTTTGCTTCTTCTGTGATTTGAAGATATTTTTGGCACTTTTGAAATCATCAAGAATTGTTTACAATGCTTGATATTTTTGAAATAGGGACAAGTCTGGTATTGAGTACTTGTATTGCCCTTTTTAACGCAATGGAATACTGGTTTCATCATTATTTGATGAACACCAATTTTTTGTGGATTTCATTGTTATTTTGATGCATCTTCAGATGCATATATAGATATGTATGTCTTCAAATTCATCTGACTGTACACTAAGTATAAACATGTCTCTACATATGTTATATTGTAAAGTTATTTTTTCTTCATGAAAATATTTGAAAAAAGATTTATTAAGATGGCTGACTGCATTTGAAATATGATTTTTTAAAATTCTTGTATAAAGGCTCATTGTTCACAAGCTTGTTTTTATCTTGTCATATTTAATGTTGGTCTGTGCATATACATTTGATTACTATCCAGAAATACTTCATCACCCTCTGGGGGTTCATTGTAATGGCTCACAGTCAGACAGACTAAGAGTTATCTCTCTTGGAATATAGTATATATATTCACCACCTGTCTTATTTTTTTTCTTTTGGTCTCAACAAAAGTTTCTTTTGTGCATTTCACATGTTTTCACTAATTAAACAAAGTTAGCTTGTTTACCACTTACTAGATCAACACACATGCGTTACCACATTATGTCATTGTGGTAAAATTAGTCAGAAATGAAGCTTAAAGGGATAGTCTATGTTGGATGATAAAAAATTGAAGTACAATTTTCTAACTTATTGTCTGAATTTTGTGTAGATAACAAAATAATCATTCCAGCATTCCAGCATATCCTAACAAGTAGGCAATTCAGCAATATTTTCCTTGAGTTAATCAGGATACTCTACATAAAGATACTAAAATTAGGCATAAGAATTTTACATGGATACTTTGGAGACTGTCCCAGAATTGTTGCAAAGATGTTATTAGATGAAGACAGCCAGTGTTCTGAATTGCATCCTTTCTTGCATATGAAATAAAATTCTAGCCCCAAGAACAAAATTGTCTTCAGTCAAAATTTGAAACAATTATATGGAATTATTTCCGTGTGTTTGTGTGTCTTATTATTAAAAAAAATATTTAAATTTTAGAAAATCCTTAAACAAATGTTTGATTGGAGTATGTTTTAATTTTATGGTTTTAAAGCATGGTATTTTTCCGACTTCTGTTATAAAACCAAAATGAATTAAGATATTAAATTCAGTCATTATAATGAAAGTTTGGTCATTGGGATTGCGTCTTTTGAAGTCTACAGAATTTTAAATGTTTTATGCATAAGATATTTGAGTTTAAAACATAAATAATTACTAATTAAATTCAGCTAATTAAATAAATTCATTAAAAAAAAATAAGATCTTACGAATCTATCAATTGCCATATAAATCACAATTGAGAGAATTATTTACACAAGGCATTGCAAAAGAAAAATTGATTTTCCTATGTTGCTGTTTTGAAAAAATGTAGTGCTTAACTCTGATGGACTTAAGGAGTCAGGAATGAATTAGTATTAAAACTGGGTAACTTGTACTTGTCTTATAAATAGTCATTGTCAGTGAAGGGATTTGAAAAAAAAATTGACCACTCATTTGAAAAAAAAATTATGAATGTGACGGATCATAATCACAATAATGACCCAGTGCATTTCAAAGGAAAAACAACGTCAGATTTTTATAAAAATCAGTTTTATTGACCTCTCGACTTCTCTATGATTCTCGACTTCTCTATGATTAAATTTGAAATTGAACGATTATGATAAATAATATATTTTGCTGTACATTAAGACTACGAGGGGAAAAATGTAAGCGTGGGAAATCAATGTACACAAATAGTTTGCAGTTATATTGGTCTGACTAGTACAAAAGAACTCAAGATAAACTAATGTTTACAGATCGATGTATGTACAATATGCAAAGGGATATCTAAAGTGGAAAGTCGTTTATATATTCATCAAGGAGACAATTGATATCAAACGCTGCCTCGGTTCCTATGGGAACCAGAGATAAGAGTCCCAAAAATAGATCATGTTCGGATTTGAGAAGACGTTTCCCCCAACCGGGGTGGGACACTTTCTGCAGGTCTGCGTCTGCGCGTAGCTTCTGTACAGTCTCTTTGGTCAGAGTTTGGATTTGGGGTTTCACCTCTCGTTGTCTCTCGGTTTCGCAAACTTTGTGCATTTGTAGAAGGGGCAAACATACAACTTCCTCTATCTCTGACAATACGCTTCTCAGCTTCTTTATGATGTCAAAATATTTGTCAATGATTTCCAGTTTCTTTGCCGCTCGAGGCGTCCCTTTTGCTACTTTGACGATGGTCTCAAATTCTTTCACCGTTTTTATTTTGAGCAAGTTCACCGGAAGGATTTGCTTAGCTACCATCATGAACTCCCCAAGTTTCTTGCCGAAGTTGGCCTCTGTCTCTTGAAGAATTTGAACATCATCGTTGAATTGATTCTGAAAGTTTTTAAGTTTCTGAAGAAGCCCCATGTCGTGTTCTAAAAATATGGTTGAAAAAGAAAAAAATGTGAAATATTAATATATCTATTTTAAAAATTAATTGAAATACCCTTTTTGTTTCACCGACAAAGTCTTTCATAAATGTATAATTAACTGGGCATTAAAACAAAATTAGCGTAGCTTATCTTAGGGAAGAGAATTAACAAGTCAATAATTTTCAGTAGATTGGTATATCATACGTTTTGTTTTAATGCTAATCCTTTGCAGCGAACGACCATGCAGTTCATTCTTGCAGTTCGTGTATTCGTCTTCAAACATCCTGGTTGTCAAGACGATTCGAGTCGCCTGGAGCTTTTTCAATAGTGCCTGGTTAATCAGAAGATCCTGTATCAATCCATTCATCTTCTCGGAAGAGTGAAGTTTCCAGACACTTTCTAAAGCGTGTATGTCATCAAATCCAACAGCCATTACGATACCTGTGATAGAAGGCGATCATACTTGTAAAAACTGATTGAGAGAAGTCAAGATTAACGTTAAGTGTATTATTGTTATTAACACGTATTTTCAATTTCATGCCAGGTTGTTTAAGTAGCCATTTAGCAAATAAACCTGACTTTGAAGTATTACTGGAGATCAATATGAATGAATTAAAGATAAATTTGAATATATGTGACACATTAAATGCACGTGGCAATTTCAAACTGGCAATTTAATAAAATTCAAATTGCTGCCTTTAACTATTTGCATATCGTATTTTAAACATTCCTAATTTTCTTCTATGTAAATGCCTTTTAATTTAGGAAAGAAATAGGGGGTAACGAGTATGACTGTACTTTATGATTACCCTTTTCGAATCGCTCAATGTACGTCCCCTTGAATTCTCCTTTCAGTTCCAGGGCTGCTCGCATTTTGACGAAATTGCCCTTGCTCAGTTCTTCGTGTAGCTTCTCCATCAGCTGCATGAAGTAGAAATGTTCCGAGCCGTAGGCCTCGGGATTAGTGGCCGTGGCATCGTATACTGTGATGTAGACCCCCACCTCACCTGTAAATAAAACCAGACCATGTATATTTACGTGTTTTTACTTAATCCTTAAAAAACTGTTTTTTGTTTTGTTTGCTTCTTTATTCTGCTTTTGGTTTTTTTGTTTGTTTGTTCTTTTAGAAAAACAACACCAAACAACAACAATAACAATAAAACATTAAAAAAAGAAACAATACCGATACCTCTTTGCCTCATTATCAATCACAAAACAAACATCCGCTAAACAAAATTTTATACAATAATATCACTAAAAGGTATAAATCAGGGGTTGATTGAAATAGTGTGTTAAGAATGGATTTATTGACCATGCAATTTTTACCTACCAACAATCAATAAAAAGTAATGCTTCTGTATTATCGGGTCAATAAGTTACAGAAAATAACAGCATGGTGTCGGAAGCGCCCCTGAATGTAGGTTTTTTTTTTATCTGAATATGAAAACAGACCAGAAAACATTGTTCTTGTACACCATTTTCATCGATCTTTTATTTCGGACAGATAACGGACTTATTCGATAGCTTGTCAAGTGCACTTCGTCTGTAAGTTTTAAAGAAAACAAGTTCAAAGCACCAATATCCTTCCACAGATCACAAACCCAGATTTGCTATTTGTTTTGTAAAAACCTTTTGATCTTTAGAAAACCTCCTTACTTTTTTATCAAGGTGAAGATGAGACAATTGTCCAAGAACACCGTAGTCGATATAAATAATCGTAAGTTGATTTGACATGTATTTCGTATTATTAAAAAAAAAACCCTAGTGCTATTCCAAAAGCAATTCAAAAAGCATCTTATTACTTAGACCATTCTTGGTAGTCGATATCTAAACATTGAACGAGAGATCAATATTTAGATAGATTAGCGTGTAAGATTCAAAAACATTTTAAGATATCAATTTCTTTCTTTGATAAACACTCATTACTGGTACGTTCTCAGACGACATGACAATAAAAGGGGACAGGCAAGATTTCATTAGCCCTTGACTCCTTTGCCAGATAAACGATATCATTTATCCACCAACCAAAACGCTTCAGAAGAAATCCTACAACTAGATTGTATAGAATATCCTGCAGTGGCTATATATTGTCCATAATTCCTAATAATTTTCAAACACAAATTTTGCGTTTAATGTCATTTAAATGGCAAAGGCAGTTAATTCGAAATATGTCCATATCAAGATTATTAACTTCATTCAAACAACCTAAGTGTACATTGCAAGGAAAGCCACGGGTCTATGGGTTAGCTGCAGAACTGTAGCTGTACGGGAAATTCAGGGTGACGGTCTGTCAACCCAAATTTCTCGTAGAGCTACAGTTTATGGGTGTGCATGCACAAAATGTTCAAACACTCTAAACCACATATTTACTTTTAAAATTGGTCAAACCTTAATGAACAACATTTTACGAAAGCAAAATATCTTCTAAAGTGCTTAAGGTTCATAGATACTCTGACAAGAGAGGTAACTTCCGTAAAAATGCTTTTGTGGATTTTGTGACACTAAGGAGTTTTTTAGATAATTATTTTCAGAAAGTTCATAGTTCTCTTTAGAAAGTTTGGTGTCTAGCATTTTGAACATCACATACAATGCACGTACAATGCAATGCACATTTTCCCTGGAGGACTGCAAAGTGTTGCAGCAGTTCATAGAACTGCCAGTTCGTAAAATACAGATTCATTTACTCCTGAAAGTTTATTCAATATTCTTAGTCTTCAGCATGACAGGAAATTGAATTTTAATAGTTAAGTTTGATAACCCTTGTTTCAAACAATGTCATTTCCGAAAAACATGGCAAATAAAATTTCTTTATCAAGTCTTTCTTTTCATCATTTAGAAATAGCATTCAGAAGAAATGGCCAAGATAGTAGTATTCATAGTCTTTTTTATGAGAAAATAAATGGTCATATAATGGAAAATTCATTATATATGCTGTATCTTTGTTTTTCATGAAAGGTAACTCTTGCAAAATGAACGTAAATTTCTTATGTAGAATTTTTGGGAAATTTATGGTGACAAAAGAAGCATCGCTTCCCTACATTTTATGTATTGTTTTATATTCTTTTGATACCATACTTTGTTGTTATATATATATGGTATATATTTTTAATTTTATTCTCTGGTAATGAAATACAGTATTTTCTGATCTCTTCTTTTTATCATGATTATGTTAATCTTCAATTTATGAGAATACGAGAACCGCACGAGGCATTCAAATAATGATTTTTAAATCACAAGGTATAGTGCTTCATGAAAATGTATATTAAAAGTTTATAAAAATTTTTGACATATTTTGTAGCAGAGGGTTTATGAACCTTAAATGCAGTTCAATTTTACCAGCCTTTATTACATACCAGATTGGCGGTTGGGGGGGGGGGGGGGGTCTCTAGGACGTTAGTTCCAAGCAATATGAAAATGAGCAATTGTTAGAGTTCAACAAAAAAGTTTTTATCACACACTTGCACATACATGTATAACACTTGGGAAGAAAAAAAAATCGTTGAATTAAAACTCGGATAACATTTTTATTTTGTACTCCATGCATGATTTATTCATTTTCCTATGACACTTTCCTTTTCAATGTATCTGAAAAACAACTGGAGCATTTCTGGGTTCGTTCATACCTCTTTAGTTCTTTTAATGATTTGAACTTGACAACCTAGAGGCGCACTTGTCACTTCTCTTTGTAGTTTGTTGTTTATTACTTCCAAAAATCAGTTTTACAAAACGAAGCATGAAAATTCAACAATAATTACCACGTAAGCAAATATATATTCAAGTTATTCTTAAATTTCATTATATTTTACCAATGTAGGTTTTTTTAAACTAAGCGTAATATTTTTTATTACTTTTTGGGTGGACAATAGACGTATAAATGGCAGAAGTCATCGTTTGGTGCAAAGAATGAATTTAACAAGTCCGCAATCCAAACAAACTATTTTAATTAAAAGTCATATTTGTAAAACGTATGTATTTAAATTCAATGTATTGCTTGTCAACCTAGTTTATCCGTTTTGTGAAGTGTACAGCCATCTGTTTAATTTCACAGATAACAAAACCTTTGTCTTATTTATATTGCGAGTTTCCAGTAGTAATGTACATTCAGTTTTATACAGATATGTTTGCTAGACACTGGGAAGGAAAAAGCCATGGGCATGCAGCATTCAACAGTTAATTGTTTGGCATTGTGTTTAAATAAAAATATTTTTTTTAGATATAACATACATGTATGTTTGATATGAACAGTTCAATCAGAGAAATATAATACCTTTTATAAATATTAATTTCCAATACGGTGTACTTTTGCAAAGAATGGTCTGTCTCTTTTTTTTTTTTAATTTTACAACTGTAAAGGGGAAAATCACACCTGTTCAAGTGTTTGAAATGATTTGATAAGTCTAATATATGGATCTAATTCGACCATAACAACGTCAAATTATTGATTCAGGAAGGTCAATGCTTTAAAAAATCTGCACGCCGATTGAAAATCCCCAAGAAAGTTAAATAAGAATTTGTCTTAAGACAAATTAACACATGTACAAATACAAATAGAAGAACCAATACATCATCTACAATGTATATAAGAATTAGCAAATTTTATCTACACTTCTTAAAAAAGAAGTTAATCCGAGGTCTTGCTCGTCACTACCTCATACAATGGAGTAACAATTACAGACTTTAATTTAATCAATGTTAGCTACCGTAATTTCATAAAATACGACAATCCATATCACATAATTGTGTTTTTCTAATGAAAATATTTACAAGTATCTGTACCGTTTGTCCTCATTTAAAATCCAGAACCTCTTTGTAAACCTTACTCCTTTGTTCGTGAATTATTCTCCAGATGTACTTTAATTGTTTTTCTACCCTGTCGCCACACCCAGCACGCATAGGAAGTCTCTTTAAACAAAAATTACAATTGCTCATTCTAATTTTTAACTGGAATAAGATACCCTTTAACAATGTTTATATCTATTTTACAATGCAGAAGGGGGGGGGGGGGGGGTGGGCCCTTAATGTTACGGTGTATATATGCAATTAAAGATATCTGAGACACGATTTATCTTAAAACTCTCCTAGGCCTGTTTTTTCAAACAGCTACCAAATCTGTTGTCATTGTTTAAAAAGTTACTAGCATTTGATCGGGAAGCTAAAGAGTTCCAACTTTATTAGGGACAGAGAGACGAGCTTCCGTTTGTATGCAATTTGTCACTTGGTACATGTATCTTGTCTTGCAAGATATTCTCTTTTTCATTCCAACAAAACATCTATAGTCGGTACAATACAAAGAACTACAGAGATCTGCCTGAGAGCCATGTTCTGTTTATTTTTTACATAATTCGGTTTACTTTTCCCAGATTCATTTGATGGGAGACAATCAATCACCAAAGCTCCTGTGTACGGCCTGCCACCAGAGTCGCACTTGGTACCGAGAATATTATGTTTGTTTTCGTTTTCTGTTTGTTTTTCAATTATGTCATTGCAGTTTAAATCCATTTGATGACGTTATATGTCGAAGACACAAATTAAATGTGACAATTCAAATGTTTATTACATTCTCGGGCACCTGTAAAATACCTCCCCCCTTCTTTTATGTTTATTTAAGGAATAAGGAATCATTCTTTGAGTATTATGAGGTGATAATTTTGGTCGGGGCGTGATCAAATCCAATAAAACCCGAAGGGCTTTATGATAGATTTGATCACGCCCCGACCGAAATTATCACTTCATAATATTCAAAGAATGATTCCTTATTACTTATATTTATATTTTTAAGCCATCGTACGATTAAATATTTAAATATAAATAAGCAAACCCCGCTGGCGTCTCAATTTGGCGTAATTTGAAGTTATGGGTTATATAGTACAAAATCGATACGTAGTGTTATCACAGGCAAAGTCACTGGAAAATGTAAATATATTTAGATAGTGTTCACTTCAATTTTTTGAAATATTACGGCATAGCATCAATTCAATACATTTTGTCATCTGAAAGGAGTATAATGAGAAATTATTATATATTTTATTATAAAGACGTTCATACGTAATAATGAAATAATAATATCAATATCTTTTGCCCCTTTCGTTATCGACGAATCGACATTATAAGAAACTGCAAGGTACAATGGCGCGTAGTAGGGATAATGTGGGGAGGTGGACGAAGGTGGATGTAGGAATGGCTTAAGAAGGATCATCCATATATAAGAACTTGTTTCTTGGGTCATTAAAGTTACAGCTAAATAAAAGATATCAACCAAAAACTCAAGTATATTCCTAAAATGATTACATTGTAACTAATTCTGAGTATATAACGAACTAGATGACTATAGGTAATATACAGGCACTGTTTTCTACAACCAAGTGAATGTAAAGAATTATTTAAAGACTTCCCATTGCAATATGGTTAATCAATCATATCCTTGACAGCAATTTGACACGAAACGTCTAGTTAATTATATGATTAAATTACAAAAATTTAAATTGCGACGTCGAAAACCGACGGACGAAGCAACTGACTTTTTACCTCCTCCGATTGATTTAAGAATTCTAAATTCTGGGAAGGTCCTTAAATAACTGACAATATTTCTACTTTAGTTGATCTAAAATACCAAACAAATAACTTTTTAAAAAGGTATGAGATTTTGAAATCATGAACTTTACCTTCTTGTCTCTTAAAAAACGCCCTGGAAGCGTCCTTCTCCATTTCCGAATCGTTGGTCTTCAGTTTTTGACGGGCAACTGCCATGAAAAATATTTGAATAAGACAAACAAAAAACCCAAACAAGTAAACTTTTCAAACACTTGATCGGCGATATCTCAAACTGTAGGGATATACACAGACGTAGATGTTGAAAATGAAATGTTCTAGTCGCTCGTTTCAAAGTCTATTCGATTAAACTTCTATTGTTTACAGTCCAAACAATGTATAGGCATCTATTTCTTAGCTTAATTATAATGTTAAACACTAGAAAACAAATTCCAACGGATGTCCAGCTCAGCGAAATAAACCAATCGGCAAATTAATGAGTGCAACGTCTATTCCTTGTGTGCTTGTGTGCCAAACCACAAAAAAGTAGTCAAAGGAAGAAATGTTCGCAAACCCGGTGGAGTTCGAATGGAAAATTCAAAAGGTCTGGTGACGAAAAAGTCAAATAATGAATCCTTCAATCAATAACAGTTCAGTAAAGTGTCTGCGAAACTGCAGAAAATTTACCGATATTTATATAGCACACACAGAAATCTCATCTTGAGTTAGCGAAGATCGGTAATCCAGAATTTAAATATCATCGATTAAGAGCACTTAGATTTTATTAAAAGGGCGAGACGGGGATTTCCAGAGCCGTGCTTTAAATATATTTCAAAATAGCCATTAAATCGAAACGTTTACTCGCATGTAGATGTCAAATGATTAGCGGCAAAAAAGTTACAGCAATGTATCAACTGCAGTAACGCTTGAATAGATTTCAATGGGTTTAATAGAAAGTAATGAAAAATCTTTAATGTTATGTTGGGGGAAAACAAGAACAAAACCCCGGAGACGGAGTTTTGTTTCGTATTCCATGGGCTAATATAAATTCAATTTTTATTCTATTGCTTGTACAAAATCTATAAGGATTTTTTTCTCTTCTCTGCATGCATAAAACCGTAATCGAAATTAAGTTTTAAAATAAAGTCATAATATAGAAGCCATCCTGAAAATGTTTTATCAATTTGGTTTTATATGTTGGGAAGAATTTTGCCGATACTGGATTTTCACGTCAATAATTTTTTTTACAAACGTTTTTTGAAAAGAGAGAACCCATTTTATTATTAAGATTTTCTGTGAAATTGAGGTCACGATATCATCAATTGATCACAGGAGTTATTTAATCAAATAATGTACGTTACCACACAAATTAAAATACTTCCAATAGGAAAGTTGCTATCTAATGGTGGCCGTTTTATGTAAATGGAGAGCGGAATGATGATTTTCCAATAACGTTATCTTTAGAAAAAAATCTTTTCATGGAAACCTTGGTCCCATAGATTTCATCTGTTTAATTTTCTTGCTTTCTATGCTTTTTCTTTATCGAAATAATTTGTCAACATTACCTAGGGTACGGTTATAATATGAAATTTCTGATACGCTTATATTTCTTCTTACCGCAATCTTTCACTGTACATAACGAAAAATTAATTTGTTTTACAGAAAATTCAATTTATGATATCGAATTTGAACTTTCTTTTTTCCTGAGAGAGAGAGAGAGAGAGAGAGAGAGAGAGAGAGAGAGAGAGAGAGAGAGAGAGGTTGTGTTGACATAGTCATGTCCTAAAATAGGATAAAAAAATATTGTGTTCGTCAATCTTATAAATATATTTTTATGCAAGATAGTCGAATGGCATACATTGAACTTTAAAAACGTCTCTAAAGTTATATAAAATCATTTAACAGTTACTCATTTTCAATAGGAGTGTTGCAATCTTCCTATCAGTGGATCAATCGTGAGACTTTATAATCTAGTATATACCA
>WFKH01011801.1:30558229-30569336 GCA_016163765.1 Magallana hongkongensis
CAGAGCTGTGTGCACTGAAGCGATGCGAGATTTCCGGTTGCACGTGGTGATTGAATTAACACAGACTGACCGAATAAACAAACTAGTGGGAAAGAGAAACACATTAAACTTTAAAAGGAGTCAGAAAAATTGATTTTCGCCACATTTGGATTTTTTTTCGCCACTTTTGAAAAAAATTCGCCATTGGCGAAATTGGCGAAGCCCAGCTCGAGCCCTGGTTACAAAGAAGTGTCAGGGATGAGCGGCTTTGATTTAATGAAAGAAATGTTAAGCTAACTCACATACCCCATGCTCCCCCATTGCATGACAATGGCAGGATATATGCATTGGATAAACAAAATAATTTAATAAAGGGGCATAACTCTCAAAAAATCATCCCATCAAACCTTTCTGCAAATATCTTTTTGTCTTCAGCAACAAAATTCTAAATTCAAAAGGGTCAAAATTTGCAGAATAATAATGGAATCAGAATTTCTTGGTAACATGCACATCTACACATTGTGTCCTACAGTGTTTTATGGAATTCTGTGCAGAGCTTTAAGAAGAGTTGCGCTGACAAACTGTTCATTATTATATTCAATATATGGCCAATATTTTAAGTTCAAAAAGGCCAAAATTCTAAGAAAAATGAAGGAAATGAATTTCCTGGCTAATTGGTTTTTGAGAAGAAGACTTTTGAAGATTTTTCTCTATACATGTATATTCCTATGCAAAAATTCGAACTCCCATTGTGTCCTCATCCTACCCCTGGGGATCATGATTTGAACAATCTTGAATCAACACTACCTGAAGATGCTTCCACACAAGTTTCAGTTTTTCTGGCCAATTGGTTTTTGAAATTAAAATTTTTTTTTTTTTATTCTTTTTTTATAAATTTCCCCCCCCCCCCCCCCCATTGTGGCCCCATCCTACCCTCGGGGATCATGATTTAAACAAACCTGAATCTACACATGAAGATGCATCCACACAAGTTTCAGCTTTTCTGGACAAACAATTATTGAGAAGAAGATTTTCGAAAAATACCAACAAATTTTCAATAACTCTTAATTATCTCCCTTTCAAAGAGGGCGTTGCCCTTCATTTTAATAAACTTGAATTCCCTTTACCTAAAAATGCTTTGTGCCAAGTTTGGTTGAAATTGGCCCAGTGGTTCTGGAGAAGAAGTTGAAAATGTAAAAAGTTTACAGACAGACGGTTGCCGGACAAAAACTAATCAGAATAGCTCACTTGAGCTTCCAGCTCAGGTGAGCTTAAAAAACCCTCTTTTTACAATCGTTTTCATATATTTGAAAGGAAAAGAAATCCCTATGGCAGAAGTACAAAAATATGGAGAAAATGTGAAAATTTAGTGCTTTTTCAACAAATTCCCATAGGGTCCAATAGTAAAAGTTGATAACTTTCGAGACAACTTCCTAGGAAATTGGGGAGGTAAATAAATATTTTTTGATCTAAAAATAATTGATATAGAAGTAAAACTACATGTAAGAAATTTCATCAAAATATCTAGCGTAGAAATACTTAGTCTCTGCCTCGTGAAGCTTAAAGGCCGGGGCCCAGGTATAAATAGCAGCCAATCACAAAATGAATGGGAAAAATTTTCTCTGCAGCTTTCAGTTCAGAGAGAATATTTTCAAATTAATTGCATTATTCATGAATAAAAAATTCTAATTTTTTGTGTGAAAGTAGCTACCAAGGTAGTTATCAATTGGCATTAAAATTTTTACAAACAAAAAATTATTAAAAGAGTATTCATCTTATAAAGTTCTGAAGCAGCTCAAAATTTTGAATTCTAAACTAGTGATTGACATTGGAGGCAGAGATAACCAATGTTTTGTTTACACAGGAAGTGGCTGTTGCCATGTGCACTGTAGATTACTCATCAGAGCATGAGAAATGTATCGGCAAAAATCTTTTACCTTAGCATTGATTAAAAATTAATCCTTCACATGAATAACACTGTTGGTGGGATAATTATTGAAATTTATTAAAAACCTAAAATTAAAATAATCACATTGCTTTTAGTTCCACATAAAAATCTTTATGAGTCCGAAATAAAGATACATAATGTCCCATCCGTGGTAGATAAATTGTCAATAATGCGAGTTGATTCATATGCAATACTTCCTATTTTATTAATACATCTGGGTTATGTTTGATCTCTCCCAAAAATTCCTGTGTCAAAATTTAAATCAAGCTATCTGTTCTTCCATTGGTGTGAGCTACTTAAATTACTTTGCACATTCCACTAGTCACCATAGTTTTGTATGTGATGCGCGAACAACACAAGCAATGCTGACATTCTTCAATCTTCAGTCTCCCAAACCTGACTTATCACAAAGTCATCAAAATGTGGGTCACTGTCCTAAGAACTTTGTAATAAACCCGTTCTTGTTTTTCTCAACAGGAACTTCATTAAAATCCCAACTCAGTGTCAAAAGCTAACATTTGACGTTTAGTTACTTCCAAAGCTAAAATATAAATTTCTCTCAGCTTATTGTGATGTTCTGCCATTTCCCTCCATTTTCACTCTGGTTCCTAGTTCCCACCACAGGATGATTAATATGGGGGTAAATAAGGGGTATATGAATATATGTTTGCTTGTAAAAGCAAATGAAACTTTTATAAACGTTGTATTTGAGTTCTCAACAACCAGCTGTTAATTAGTGTTCATATTTTCCTTTCACACCCTAATGCCGATCTACTGGGGTTTTAATCAGTTGAATGAAAAATATCCCAAGAGAACCTCTGATTATTCTTTGTAAGCTTTATCATTTTGGTGGGGGAACTGCTAAATGTTACTTGGATAAGTTTCATGCTTGAAATCATTATTGTTTCAGCCATATATCGAAATTTTATCATCTTCACACGTATATGTTACAACATAAGTAAAATTAAAACACTTATCAAAATCCCTCTGTATAAAAATTTATACAGCCCCTTTAATAGATTGGGTTTTCCCCAGTGTATAAACAAAGCGGACTGAGCCGCATGCAATGTTTACTCTTGTCAGCATCACCGACAGTGATGGAGGTAGCCCCGCATTTTTGCCCTTATAGGCTTAATTGTCTACCAGGTGGCAGAAAATCTAGGTCGACCCCGGCCTTTAATTACACAAGAAAATGCTTATAAATAATCTCATTATAAGGCCATATAAAATTAATATTTAGATTCTCATCCTGATTTGCAAAAAATATGGGGCGGGTGGGCGGATTTTATTTATTATTTTTTATTTTTATAAAAACACCTTTTTCACCGTTCATGTTCTAGAAATAACAACTGCTCTATTCTTTTAAGTTGTTAATGCTAATATGAGTACACAAACCCACATGCAATCTTTAAATTCCATTTTATTTCGACTTAACTGGCAATGCATGAAGACATTTGTATCCTTATGATAACAAACATAACTGGAATCAAACGGTAATCCACATGGTTAGACAGCCATTAAAATGTTTTGAATTTTTTTAATACCGAGCCCGATTTTTTTTCCCGAATTTTTTTTTTTCCATACATTTTTTTTTTTCAAAATAAAATAAAATGCATCAGGGCGGGCTATTTTCAGAGGGGGGGCCGGGGATGAGAATCCAAAAATTAATTTTATCTAGCCTAACAAAATGTCTTTTATTTTACTAGAACATTTATTTGGGCTCTCAATACTGCATAGATGACATTTTAAATAGTCAGTTACAGCAATTTCTTACATTCTTAATTCATATGTTTATGGATATAAAAATTTATAACTGTACAATGGAGCTGAACTAGTGGGGGGGGGGGGGGGGGGGGCTTCCCGGGGGGGTTTTTTTTTTTTTAAAAGACAATCTTGGTATGTGCATCAAAACTGTTTCAAAATGACATCCTTAACAACATGATCACATGCACTTGATACCACACTGTGTATTATGTTATCTATATCTGACAATGACACATAATATCTGTATGGACTTTACTCATGAAACATTTACACAAGCATAACTGCCTATATTTACATTACCGAGTATCTCCACTTACATGTACTATCATGATGAACTTCACCAATTTTATAACTGAACTACATGTAACAAAATACAAGTTATAGAACAAAAGATTTATCTAATAATATTCTAACACTTATATGAAAAGTTTGTTTGTAATTAAATCTTTAACAAGGTAAATGTAATTGGAAAAAACCCAGCCTATGCTTCCATTGAAAAATACCTTTATTTTTTTTTTATTTTTTTTTTTATTAATTATTTTAAGAAAGTTGTAGGGATACATGATACACAATGTACTATACAATGATTTCTTTTATCTCATAATCAAATAAATGTATCTGCATTTCATCATACATGTATTTTGCACTTCAGTGTGAAACTAGAACTGTCCTAATGGGACTAATACCCCTGCAAGGCTAATTTCAAATGGGATAAATAATTGAATTGAATAATAAATGCAATTAACACATAAATAAAAAAACATTCTAGAATTGTACAAAAAATTTTGTTAACAAAGAAAAAAGTCAAACTTGTCAGAACTTACTGTAAATTCATATGTAATACATTTACAAATTTCTGTATCTGATGATATTTTTTTATTTAATTGTTTTAAAGAAACAAGAGGCCCATGGGGCCACATCGCTCACCTGAGCAACAATGGTTTTATATGGGTGTTCAAAGGATATTGTGCCATATGGCCCCTAAAATACGCACTAATGGAGATATCTTTTCACTCTAGGTATTTGCAGCACTTTTTACACAATTATACTTTATTAAAATTATTTCACATGCACATTCACACATCCAGATGTTCGTTTTCTTCCTTCATTTCGGCAAGTGGGCTGACTGTGGAATAATTATACAGCACATTTGGACGATTTTTCATAAAAAAAACCCCCACATAACTGTGAAAGAAGTGCAATTGAAATCTATGAGAGGGAAAATATCCAAGATAATTCCAGTCATTGACAAATTATAATCATTTAATTTTTCACTCAATTAAATTCACAGGAACGAAAACAGATTTCTTACGGAGAATCATAATGGGAAATGTTGACATCTTTTCTCCATTCAGAAGTCACTTGGAATTCCTCGCACAATTTATCAGTGTTATCATCCAGGCACTTTCAATTCTTTTGCAATACAAAATCCTCGTAGACTTTATTTTTAGTTGTGTATTGAAACCTGACAAGCTGGAGGGGGCGATTCAAAGAAGAAATCTTGAGATTTTTTCATACAATTGAAAGAACATCGTATGAACCCTGAGTTATTTATAAATATCAAATAATTTAAGAATTTAAGAATAATTTAAGAAAATATGCTGCGCATATATAAAATATCTTGGGACAGAGTATACATGGTATAGGAGCTCGCATTCGGTAATTAATCAATCTGCAAAAATAAGTAGCGAACAGTGGGTAAATCATTTCTCTAAATTATTCAGCATTGATGAAAAATATGGCCCCCAAAATAAATACTTTGAAAAATTGCTTACTATGTCAGAAAAATCAAAATCATTTTCTGCTTTAGATTTTAGAATTACTGATAAGGAGGCCATAAATGCAATAAATAATCTAAAAATAATAAATCAGCTTGACTAGATGGTATTAGAAATCAAATGTTGAAAACAGGCATACAACCTCTTCTTCCATACATGTTAAAATTGTTTAATCTCATACTTTCCTCTGGAAAATATCCAAGAGAATGGAAAACTGGTTTTATTAAACCAATTCACAAAAATGATAGTCCATATAAATATAACTTCTTGTTTATCTAAAGTGTTTAATAGTATATTGAACACAAGATTACAAAAATATTTGGATTCTAACAATGTAATAAATAAAGTCAAAATTGGTTTCCAGTCAAAATCTAGGACCCGTGACCATATGTTTATATTAAGAACCTTAATTCAAAAATATACTGACAATAAATCCAAACTTTATGTCTGTTTTGTAGACTTCTCTAAGGCTTTTGATACTGTGTTGCACTTGGCTCTACTATATAGATTGCAACAACTGGGAATACAAGGATGTTTCTATAGTGTGATTAAAAACATGTATATGGAAAATTTAGTGTCTGTAAACCTCCAAAATAAACTTACTAAGTCATTTGTACCAAGAGTTGGAGTAAGACAAGGAGATAATCTTAGTCCTAATTTATTCAAGATACTAATCAATGATTTACCAACAATATTTAATACTAACAACGACCCCGTAAAGTTAGGGGATCTCTCTCTAAGTTGTTATTGTATGATGATGATTTGGTACTTTTCTCAGAAACTAAAAGTGGCCTGCAAAAGTGTATAAATAAGTTGAGTGACTATTGTGATAAGTATTGTCTAACTGTCAATCTTAAAAAAACAAAAATTATCGTATTTTGTAAAAATAACTCAAAGTCGGTTCAAACTTTCTTGTATAAAAATCATGTAATCGAACGAGAGACATCATATAAATATCTAGGAATTGTGTTTAGCTCCTCAGGTACATTTACAAATTGCCAGCTTGATCTCTACAAAAGAGCTTTACCGATAAAAGCCTATTTCAAACTTCTCAAGTCTTTTGGAAATATTAAACCAAGTGTCCACACTCTAATACATTTACTTGACCATATTATTAAACCAATTTTATTATATGCTTGTGAATTTTGGGAACAATAAATACAGATGTAAATTCTACTAAACGCCCCAATTATTGTTTAGAAAACTTCTTCAATAAGATGTATTGTGAAAAATTACATGTTAAATTTTTGAAATATATAAGTGGTGTACATAAAAAAGCTTCTAACCAAGCAGTTTTTGGTGAACTTGGTCGTTTTCCTATGTTTGTTGATATCATAAAGTGTAATCTAAAATATTTACAAAGAATTGAAGCTCTCCCTGAACATTCTTTATTAAAAAATGCAATGTATGAAAACAATTTTTTATATCAGAATAACAAAAGCAGCTGGAGTAGCAGTATTCATTTTATCCTAGATAAACTACATTTACAACACCTTATACATGATAGAAATATTGTGTCAATAGCTTCAAGCAAATTTTGTGAAATATATAAAAAACACTTGGAGAAATGCACTTGCAGACAAAGCAGATAAACAAATTGGTAAACTCAGAACATATGCTCTTTTTAAAACAAGATTTTGTAGAGAAAAACATTTTTCTGTTATCCACAATCCTCATGTTTTAAAATGTTTTACCAACTTTAGAATTAGCTCTCATTCATTAGCCATTGAAACTGGTCACTATAACAATACTCCTGTTAATGAACGAAAATGTACTTTTTGTAAATCTGAGGTAGAAGAAGAAATTCATTTTATATTTAATTGTACATCAAACAATACAATATACATTAAGGAAACCTTTTATAGAATCCTTGGATAGCTTATGTTAAAATTTTAAAAATCAATGTAATAAAGACAAGTTTTTATCTGGCTAATGTCTAATGAATGTGATAATGTTATTGAAATTTTTGCAAACTACATTTGTAGTTGTTTTCAACTGAGAAAGGCCTTATGTTCAACTGAGACTGTAATAGACTCATCTTTTATGTAAATATAAACTATCATTTAGAAACCTTCTCTCTTTTTGTTAGTGTGTAGGTGTTGTTGTATTTATTTTATTTTTATTTTTTATTTATTTTTTTATTTTTGCTATAGACCCCTTCACGGTAACTGTGGTACTGCTCTTTTGCAGGGCAAAATGACATAGTTTGGTAAAATATGACGTAACGTCAATTGTTTCATTTACGTCATTTAATTATTTACCTACTAAAACTTCGGCAAGGTATATCAATTTGCCCTGCAAGAGAGCAGTACCACAGTTATCGTGAAGGGGTCTATTATTATTTTTTTTTTTTTCTTCTTTGTTATTACATGTACTTTGTATGCCCAAAAGGGACCAGAACTTGGAAATAAAATTATCTAACAATCAAAGTTACACATGAACATGTTTTTTTAATTATTTACAGCTTGGGTTATTATGAATGATAATTTTATTTAAAAAAAAATATTGGGTGCGAGTTGTCTTCGGTGGGGAAAGTTGTCATGAAATGAGGGCGAGTTATCTTCGGACTGGGGGCGACTTGTCTTGGGGGCGAGTTGTCCTGATTCCTTTATGAATCATTAAATCATCATAATATAGTATGAAACTCAATTTTACAGAATGTATTCTCTGCTAATCAAAGCAAGAAGAAAACAAAAACTTACCAATATTCAACGTGCACTTTCAACGTCATTCTTCTGCGAATGTTAAAATGTTGAGGTAGCAAGAGACAGTTTCGGATAAAGTATCCTAATATTTGCATTCCTAATATTTTTGTAAAATTGAGAGGTGCTGTATTTGACGTCTTATGAGTGTTGCTAAAATTCATGAAATGATTTTTTATGATTATCGTTGTTTAGAAGGATGTCTCCTGTTGAAATAGGTATTCAATATAAATGTTAAGTACATGAGAGTCAGAAGTAAAATGCGAAACTAGCGGCTATGACTGTTGGGTTGATTTAAACAGTGAAATGCACCTTGCGGTCATACTAAAACACGCCTGCCGAAGCCAGCCGGGGAAAACATGCCTGCCGAGAAAATCTAGACACCTACCGTTTACCTGTTGGATAATTTTAATATTTTCTTTGATATTTTATTTCACTTAACTAAATTAATGATCATAGAAATAAAAAATTGACTTTATATTAATTATTTAGCACAAAATTAGCAAAAATGTTCTATGTTGGTAAAGATAGATAACTCTTACGTAGAATTCATACGCCTGCCGTTTATTTGATGGATTATTTTAATTTTTCCTATGATATTGTATTTCAATTAACAAAATAAATGATAATAGAAATAAAAAGTTGACTTTATATTCATTAATTAACACAAAATTAGTAAAAATCGGGTAAGTAGATAACTCTTACGTAGAATGCATACGCCTGCCGAAAAAATCTACACTGTGATAGGCCTGCCGTTTATCTGATGGATTGTATTAATTTTTTCTTTGATATTTTATATTTCCTAACTAAATAAATCTGACATCGAAGAAATAAGAAGTTACTTATTTTCATTATTTAACAAAAAAATTAGTAAAAATGTTCAAAGTCGGTAAAGAAGACGACGAGTTCCTACCCTGCTTACGCCTGCCGAGACACTGAGTTGTACGCCTGCCTAATCATTTATCCATGTCTTTTTATTCTATTTCTTGAAAAACTTCAGCTTTTCACATAGTTATCGTTATATCGTATCAGTGTTTTCATACCTTTATTTTAGAGACAACCGATCTGCATAGAATATGACTCGGAAAATTTTGACTTAAATATGAAATCAATTAAAACCGAAAAACACCACGTTCAGATGTCGAACATTTAGAATGTAAATGTTGCAGTGACACACTTACCGACTCGCTACAAAAATAATAAAATCTGTCTATCTGTTTGTAAATGAATGATTTATTGGCACAGATGTGTTGTTGTGCATGTCCTATTAATTTATTTTCCTACATATATAATCACTTTTGCTTGATAGTTTTCTCTATATTCGTGTACTATAACAGTTGAACGCAGATTCAACTACATTTAAGTATTTTTTTCTCTCGATGTTAGAATTGTTTTCCCGTTCATGAAGAGAGGAAGAAAAAGAGGACAGTTGATGGAAAAGACGGAGAAAGAGGGAGGAAGTGAAAGAAGGAGGGGAGACAAAGAAAGGGAGAGAGAAAGAGATGCATGTTTATAGATGTACATGTTTGTATACATATACGCTTGTATGATTCTAGCAGTTATTATGAAAAATTCGGTAAAATAAGAAGTCGAAAACATTAAAGTAAAACGTTACTATATAATGGAAAGCTCAAGAAAACAGCTTGATTCCTTGCTGAGAATTGACACGCAAACAACTATATATGTAGACGTTTCCAAAGCCATCTCTTTTATTATAAGTGTTTCCAAATATAGGTATCACTGGTATCACGATTCCTGTTGGTTTCCATTTTTTGAAACAAGATGTTTCATCCAGTATTTAGAAAAACATTTAAAAGAGGATTGGTCTATAGACCAAAAGATCGTGGAACAGTTTTATAGATCGACTCTCGTGATCAGTAAGCTGCCGTAGACTAGGATACTTCAATATCAATGTTCTTGCTAACAATAACAATTTAATAACAAATATATATTAGTATAACTCATGAACTTCCATCAAATATTTATATCAGTCACCATTCATTAATTTTTTGGGGTAGATGTAAGAATTTTTCTTTGGCTTTGTAGATGATTTTCACTCACATACTTTTCATGAGAGCTGATCTATACGGGGGTGGGGAGGGGGTGGGGGGTGGGGGTGGAGTTCCGCCCCCCTGGAAAAAATCAAATTTCTTAAATTTACATACTAGTAAAATTACCAAAAAAATTCCCCCCCCCCCCGAACAAACCTGAAAAACCCCCCCCCCCCCCCCCCCGAAAAAATATTCTGGATGCACGCATGGTTCTTATTACGTTTTAATATTATTAAAAATCTAATTGTTATGTCTTAAATCGTTTACTTGGTTAAGTTAAATGAAATATTGTTGGAAAAATCAAGATCACCCATGTTTGCGTCAGGCGAAATAGTTATGATAATATTTAATAGTATCCCTCTTTAAAACACACTAATTCTTATTGAGTTCTTATTCTATGATCATGTATACAGTTGATTGAAAAAAATATTAATGAAAAAATCATATCACCCATTAATATAGGTATTCGACAAGCGTAGAAGCGTACACATGTACATGTATATTCCTTGGGCGTTTCGTATAGACTTGTTAATAAATCCTTCCCTGTATTATAATTTATCATAAAAGTGACATGCATAATAATCAAAATATTATGTTTTATTAAATAAAGAACAAAACTCGGTCAAACTTAAAAGGGATGACATACGGATTATATCAAACTCGTATCACCCGACTTCATGTAATATAATGAATTAATCGCAGCAATAAGTAAAGTTCTAAACATAACTATAAGGCAAAATGTTAACTCTATAGCAATCTAAAGTAATTCATAAATTAGTTAATACAAATAAATAAACATGACAAAAATAAAATGGCAAATAAAAATGACATAAATAAAATGACAGGCGTGCATTTTAAATCGACAGTCGTAAGAATCCTAGACTA
>WFKH01011801.1:30590357-30616469 GCA_016163765.1 Magallana hongkongensis
CACAAAAAAACCAAAAAAACCCAAAACAAGTCCACTTTCAACATAAGAGTTCTTACCTGTACAACATTCGGTTCGAGTGTTCAGAGGAAGGTGTGCTGTGCTACGGATTTTCCAGTCAATACGTACAGTACTATGATTTCCCCCTTTCATCTGTTCCTAAGTAACATTAAAAGCTAAATTTCTTCGTTAATTTATCCTAGTTGTTAGGTAAATTATATCAAGATAATGCATTGTATATATGTAAGCTTGTATTTAATATTTGTTACGTATGTAGATCATGAACCCGAATTTCCTTTATGAAACAAACCCATTTACAATCACCCACGGGTACTATGAACGGTAGTGATGGGAATCGGTGAGATTTTCATAATCGATAATTGGTTTCCCACAACTAACTAATTATCGATTATAATCGGAATTTTCTATAATTTTTAGTTTAATGCTAAATAAATGTTAATAAACAAGATACAATTAACTAACTTGTTATTGGGCCTTTTGTAATATAATTTACTTAATATTTCTTGCCACAAAAATTTTGTATTCAAAAATTTAAAGCTTTACATGTACTTAATTATCATTGAAATAAAAACTTAAAAATATACTTTAGTATTGTACTAGTTTCTTGCTTTCTGAAACACTTGTTAGTGGTTACATTGCATTTTATCATCAACAGTAATTCAGAACTATAAAGAGCTAGAGCCACGAAGCATCAAGAATTGCCCTATCATAAAAAATCACCATGTTTTGGTGAAATATAGTGTGGAATCTTAGCTTTTCATAACTGTTTTTGTTTTTTCGATATCTATAATACTTTTTTGTAAACGGAGTTTACAATATGGCACTGTTTTGATGAAAAAATGTAAAACAGACGTCAATTTTGTTAAGTAACGTTATATAATTATAAAAATACGCATGACTTGAATTTAATAAAATAAACAAAAACAGAATTAAATTATCTTGTAGACATTATAATTTATTTATGAAAAAAAATTATTGATGAAAATACCATGAAAAGCTTATTTACAATAAAGTTTTTAAAAAATACAGGGACCAGTGCTAAAGGTCAATATAACGGCGGTACATTTAATTATGTCGGTGTCTTCACAGTTCTTGATACTGCATGAAGGAATGCTGATAATGTGCAGTGTATAACTGAGAATTAATTATTTAATTCTACCGATATAATAACAAATTATTAAAAATAAATATAGAAATATGACAGAAATACGGTAATTGAATTTAACAGAGCTATATGTAATCTCGAATTTTGATGCATTATTGTAACAGTATGTGTACATTATTCTGCATAATTATTTTACTTGTTTCAAGACTTCGATATTTTCACCAAAACCTGCGTTTTATAGCAGTTAGATGCCAGTGTTCAGTCACTGAAACATTCTGTTTTCCCATATTCCGTGCGTTCACTTGCGCTCTCCGCTCCGCTCGCGCTCATTGTTCACAAAGCGCCCACCGTGCGTTCATAAAGCGTTCGCCTTGCGCTCAGCGTTCGTTCAGTGTTCACTTATTGATCAGTCAGATAATATTATATTTAGGCTGATAACAATAACGTCCGGGGCACTTCGAATAAATCGTTCATCTTGCGTTCACATAGAGTTAACATATCGTTCACCGTGCGTTCACCGTTCCCTTCGGTTTGCGATCTGCGTTCGCTCACCGTTCAAAAGCGCTCAAAAAATTCCGCTCAGAGTGCGCTCACCATTCGTTTAGAGTGCAATCACCGTGCATTCACCGTTCACTCACTGTTCAAGTGGGAAAATAAAACCGTTCAGCGACTGTGTACATATGCAATGGATATATGCAGAAAACAGTTATGTATGATAATTTAAAGCAGTTTCGAGACCCGTTAGGGCCGAGAACTGTCTGATATTTTTTCATACAGAAGTATTTGAGGCATATATCGTACTTAAAACACTGCCATTGAATTTCATTGTTGATTTACCGGAGACAGCCCGATTTTAAAGGATACCAGTATTGTAACCACTGGTAACGGTCTGATATTAAAAAGCTCAATAATATCGGACTGTCACAAGTAAAATTTTGGACTGCTGGAACAAAGGAATGACATCACAGCAGTGTTTTAATGTTCATTAATTAAATGAAAAAAAAAAGATTTCTCAAAAAATATTTTTATGAATTAATTATTCCTTATGAATGCCGTAATTTAACGTCTATTTATTTACATTTCATTTTCTCTAGTGATATGCATGTCTTTTGAGAATTGTTATAAGTGATAAACCATCCGTTAATGTCTTGAGAATGATGATATTTCAGAGAGAGAGAGAGAGAGAGAGAGAGAGAGAGAGAGAGAGAGAGAGAATGTGGGTTCACTATTTGGAAGCGAAGGTAGGTTACAATGAACATTTTTATAAAGCATTTGATTTTTCAAATCCAATCAGTAGCACATGAAAAATGTTGTAAAATTGCCTTGAAAATCCGAATTCATAGCAAGCATGTAGAATTTGTGTTATAATATATAGATTTGTAATAAACCCGGCCGGAAATCGATTGATTTTTTTAAGGGGCGGGGGTGAATAGGAACACATACCATTTCAAATCTCTCTGCACTCATCGTTATGTTTTTTTAAGGAAAGGGCCTGGCAATCTGAGTCCTTTTTATATGCCATACAAGGCAAACTTTAATTAGATTTAGCACGCATAAAATAATCGAATAAAATTTCAATCGAGAATTTTATAGGCAAAAGTCACCGATGTACACACATTTGGGGTGATTTTTTATTTTATTGGACGAATAATCAACAAAGACATCACGATTAAGATTAGACTGTTATATAGTGCACATGTTGATAATATATTCTAAGGTGTGTATACCAAAAGAAGTCTTCATCGAAACGGACACGATCGATCTTATAATAACTCTTACTGCATGTAACGGTTCACCGGAAATACATTGACCACGCGACGAATCAACAGGTGGCTGATAACGTAATGGCGAATGCATTGGCAAGATTTTTTTTATGCAAAGGACGATAGCTTAATATTCAATTACAGCTGTACTTGGAAATTAAATAATAAAGTTATTTTGATGGAGTAAGTTAAGTTTATCATACTTGTACATTACATGTTCACACGTGATATTGACTGTCTCTGTCCCGTGGTATTCAGAAAACACTTGTGTCACAAGTTTTAAAAAATCGCTTGCATCTTTCCTTTCGTTTAATGCATATAGGTGTTTGACAAAAACACCCCAACATCTAGCTGCTTATAGATGCTATCGCTTACTCTACACAAAGGTAAAGGAATATTTACTTATTTGTTACCATCGACGTACGTACAATGTTAACTTTGCCTATAATTTTTTTTTCTGTTTGTTAACAATGTTAATGTATTTCATTATCCACTGCAATTGAATAATACCGTGGCACATAGAAATAATATTTTTAAAAATGCAGACTTTACTGGTAAGTTCTTTTGGCAAAATACTGAAAGCACTCAAGATTCCGTGTACAGATTCAAGTGACGTCGCAAACGTCAAACTATGACGTCATTGATGATGCACGATGTAAGCATGAATACACAATATAAAATTACTGAATAAAACATTTTAAAGTTCAGTTTATATGCATTTCTTCCTCAAATATTAAATAAAATGATGATTTTGTAAATAATCACAAATAATTTTTTATCATTATTAATTAATTTATGCAGTTTCAATAAAAAAATAAGTTAATAATTACCTTAAAATAGAGTGGTCTGCTTTATATTTTGTTACTGAAATTTTCAAAATTTGTAAAATACATATTGGCCACACTTGAGTACCTCTAAGAAATTTTGCAGGCAGATGCATTTCTGCAATATCTTTCAGTTTTAAAAGTTTCAAAGAGGTACTCAAGTGTGGCCACATTCAAATTCGGGAAATACTGCAGTAAAATCTACAATTTTCAGCTATTTTTAACGACCATGGTATGTTTGAAGATGTGCATGTGCTAAACAGTGGGACCGAGGTGAAAAAATTACATATGCATAGAAGCAGAATATTTTGCCCTACATTATAAGCAATTGCAATTTGTATTGTTTCAAACTTAAGTTTTGTGAAAATTTTAAGGCACATTTTGATGCTTCGTGGCTCTAGCTCTTTAGTATTCTGAACTTCACTTTTTTATTAATTACACACAATCAAAAAAAAAAACAAACTAGCAGCTTTTAAAAGTTAATTAAACAGTCAAAAAAGTAAAGAAACTCTGAAAATGAGACACATTCAGTCATTCATATGGTGATTTGGTAACTTACGAACAACTAACAAGTACATTACTGAAGTATTACTGACAGTAATACCAAGTCAGACTGTTCAGTGTTCACTATTCAAAATTGTCAATTCACCAAAAATACTCCATGTTTTTATTCATAAAAATAATACTGTCAATGTTGGATGGGTTGAGACGAGCTCTTTTCTTGTTGATCAAGTGACCGGCTAAACTAAATACTCTCTCAGCTGGCACAGATGAAGCTGGAATAGCTAGATACTTCTTTGCAAGAACACCCAATCTAGGATAATAAATGTCATTCTTCTGAAGTATGGTTAAATCTGTCACACTGGGAAGCTCCATTGTATCTCCCTACTTCCTGTTCTATGACATCTCTCAATGGTTTAACAGATTCCCCAACACACACAATATCTTGTAGAAATTCATCACAATCACCTAGATTTAACTTTTTGGCTTTAGACGGTCCGTCCACCTCTCCCACATCTTCTGATTCAACTTCTGTTATCATTCTAGGTAGTTCTGGTTCGGGTAATTCAGGCTCCCTCTGCATTTCATTCAATTCGTTGTCATTGTCATCAATCCCTTTCTCCTTTTAAACCTCATTTTTTTGCTGCTTTTTCATCTGAATTTAAGGCAATTCTCAAAAGAAGCTGATGTGCATCAAGGCGTTCTTCTGTGGGTAAAAAGTCTAGATCTTTAGTGAAGGGATTGAGCATGCGTGCCATTAGTGCCAGTTCCCTGTCTTGTGTTCTGCTCTGAAGTTCTGACTTCATTTTTTCTTTAATCTTCTTGATCAAAGTTGGGTCCTCGGAATCTATTTCCACACATTTGGACAGTTTTATCAGCAAGGGTATAATTTTGTGAAGTGTAGGTGACTTGTCTCCACAAACACAGTTTGTTGCATTCATGAAAGGTTTTAGTGCAGCAGCAAGCCTCTCTACTAAAGCGGTTCATCAAAACTATATGCATAGGGCTTAAGTGTATTTGCTGCAGCTTTTGCACAACTGCTGTCACTTATAACCGCAATGATAGCAGGAGTTTGTTCCAATAATCTCTCAAGCATACTGTATGTACTATTCCATCTGTTGGGCAATCCATTATAAGTTTGTGTCCTCTCAGATCTTCAGCTAACAGAATTTGTTGTTTGCTCATAAGTAAATCTGTGACACTTGAACTTTGATGAAAGAAGGTGACCAATTTTCTACCTTTGGCAATAACATTTGATAACTCAGGTAAGGCCAGGGCATTTTTGACAATTAAGTTGATCCTGTGACCAAAGCAACCAAATCTGCACCATTCAAGTAGATCAAAAGCTTTTCTTTAATTGGCAGCATTGTCCGTCACTGCAGTAGGTTCTGGCAATTTCCAGGTATTTTGGGTTTCGATCAGTGAGTTCTTTATGTTTTCTGCTGTGTGACTTCCAGTCACTTTTTTGGTCTCGAGTACAACACTGCGCATTGCCCAGTTTTCATTAATATAATGGCTAGTCACTGTGCAAAAACTCTGTGTTTATGCTAGTCCATCCATCATGTGTAATGGATATATCATCCAGTTTGCTTATTTCACCTGCTAACTTTATTTTCATTTCTTCTTTCTTTTTCCCAAGTCTTGAAGTCATAGTTTTTTGGCTAGGAATTTCATATTTTGGATTCAGCAGATGAACAAAATCTCTAAAATAATGAGAATCCACAAGACTAATAGGTAAAACTTTGCCTACCAAAAGCTGCATAAGTGCATCATCAATTTCTTTTGTTTGGTTTCAGTCATTTTTATTTTTTCAGGTGGACTTTTAAAGCTAATAGTAGTTTGGCAAAGAGTTTGGACAGGTACATCAGCCCCACTTGGAGTTAATGTCTCAGGGTGTTCATGGTCCAAATGGAATGCAAAATTTGTTGTATTTCCTAAAATAAAAGTAAAGTTTAAATTACTTTTTGCGAGATTTTAAAAGATAGTGTAGGGATATACTCTGTAGAATGTACAGTATAGGTAATTATGAATAACTTTATTCACTTGCAAACCTCTATATTAAATGCAGTGTAATGCACATCAACTATTTTTACTTTTGAAGATGAAGTAAATATATCCCTGTAGTTTATTTTAAAAGCCAACTGTCAATTTTTCTGACCTAACGTTCGTATCTTTAAAAAAATAATTTTATCTATTCATTATATTTGATAGGCGAAATCGGATAACGTAACACGTCCTTATCGTCTACGTTCAACTATAAAAATACACGTGCACAACAAACAAATCTTACCTTTAAAAGCGTATTCTTTTCGGCATAATTTGCAAACGCCCTTTGTCATGTCCAAATTTTCCTTATTAGGAGGCCCTTCACTAATCTTTCTGAACCCGAAATAGGTCCATACCCGGGAACGTGCCTTATTTCCCGGGTATGGATATAACTTGTCATCGGCCATTTTCAAACACCGCGCGCCTCTTTGGGGATTTGATAGTTCGCGTTTAGAATATTCTGTTCATGATATGCGCTCGTTTAAACAATAAAAACAACTCAACCGATTAATCGCAGTGAAACCTTTTATAATCGAGCGCTTAGAATGCGGTCACGATCGATTGATTTTCGATTATAATCGATGATTGGAACATCACTAATAAACGGAGTATTTACCGCAACAAGACTCACCCAAATGTTGCAAGGTATCATTAACACTACTTTGGTCGCAAATATAAACTTTGTGCAATTCTCAAACATGGCGCCAATCCGTACGGTACGGTATGTTTTGCGCGTGAGGTGATTGACACCTATCAACCAAACTGTATATAACGAGCGCCCTGAGCAGACGACTTCAGAGTTGACTTGAGCTCACTCCCGTTCGAATGGAGCCTCTATTGCCCAGCAGAATGGTAAATTTATACCCATCAAATCTCACCAGATCTTGAGGTATGTCGTGGCAAATGTGATAATCTTGAAACATTTTTGACTGTCAAAACATTTTCTACGATTAACGCGATTAATTTTTAATCGTAATTATTCGTTATCATCGTATCAGATCGCACGCAAATATGTCGCATTTAATCGTGCTCACTATTCGTGTTCATTTGGATTAATCTTTGGGTAGACAAACACCACGCTGCACTGCGTTCAATTGCGATAGGTCAAATATGGTCTGGCTAAATGGATATACAATGTATCACCCCTGCGAATGTGTTCGGAATGTTTTCTTTATCATTGCTAAGTATGCAATAAATCCAGAGGTGCTCGAATGAAAGTTCACGAGACTTCCCCGAGATTTGTTCAGTTCCTGTGAAATTTCGAGCGGAAGTATAAGTGTTCGGATAATATTCTCAAAATACGTAAGTACTGGTCGTTTTTCATATTATATCCTTCTTTGATTTATGTTAAAACACGAAAATCTATTAAGATGTATGTCTTATTTCATCATCTAGCAGTTATATAAATTTAACGGTGATATTCAGAACAGAGTTTTCGTTCGTGTTCAACCACTCTACACGTGGTTGAAAATATAAACATTGGGTTGCTTAATAAAATCATAGCCATGTTTGATGCTTGTGGTGTGCAATACCATGCTTTTTTAAAAAAAAAATGGGTGTCTGTTTTGTATAAAAACTTAGTATATCGAGCCATTTTCAAGGAACATTCTGCATAAAATAGTATAGTCTGTTTCACTATTGATGCTATTACTAGGTCAGGCGCGGATCAAAAATTAATCCTTAGGGGGGATCGCTTCTAAACATGTTAATTGTTGCAACAGCAGAATAAAAACCTATTTTTTCTATTGTCACATTTATTTCCAGAACTCATTTTATCCACCAATTAATGAAGATAAAGTTTGTAATCAATAAACGTCTAGATTTTATATTTGATAACAAGTACCTAGATTCTATGAAATAGACTATAAACACGAGGCACGATTTTTACTGCGAAACTGAAAGGGTCAAATAAAACCACGTGGTCTAAAATTTAAATGACAATAACATTCGCAGGGGTGTGTATTGTCGGGTCGAATCGCAGCTCAAATTGTGATCTTTTTCCATCTTGATCGTGAAAAAAATCGCCATCATCTCACCTCATCGCAATAGAGCACATCGGTTCGTGATGAACGTATCGTAACGTATATGCACGTACAGTCATTGGACAAAAGTATTCGTCGGTGACGTCAAAATGGCGGCGATTTGTTTACATTAACTACTCAATAAAAACTACTCTCCTGATTTTAATATTCGTTGTCTTACCTTAATATTTTGTGAGATTACCCTTCATTTTAATAACTTCTAGAAGACGGGTTGGAATTGTGGCATAAAGCTGACGAACATAATCTACCGATAGGTTTTGCCAGAATCGTGTCACTTCCGCGATCAGCTGATCTTTAGACTCGATGGTGTTTCTTGTAGACTGCAGGTGTCTTTTAAGTTTCAACCAACTATTCTCAATGATATTGATATCGGGAGACTGAGCTGGCCATGATGTAGTGTTTATATTATTTTCTTCCATATATGCACTGAGTAATCGGGATCTATGAACGGGGGCATTGTCATCTTGATACACATAATTTCCATGAGGAAAATGTCGAACAATAACGGGCCACAAATTGTTTTCTAATATATCAATATATTTTTCGGAGTTGATATTACCGTTTACACTGGTCAATGTTCCAACACCATCGTAACAAATACAACCCCAGATCATAACAGACAGTTTGCTCTTCGATGGCGCGCACACGAGATGGGGGTTGTCAACTTCGTCGGACTTTCGCCAGATATATACACGGTTGTTAACACCTATTACCCTGACATTCATCACTGAATATCCAGTTCTTCCAGTAATCATCAACAGTCCAGTTTTTTCTTTCTCTGCACCACGAGACGCGTTTTTTCCTGTTACATACTCTGACGATCATCTTCTTTTTCTGCACCCGTCTATTGTATCCCATTTTAAATAATTTTCTCCTGACAGTCTTTGAACAAAAAGTAGAATCCTTTGCATTATTTATTTCACTTGTTATATCATCCAGTGTCCCTCTCCTGTTACTTTTCATGATTCTTGTAAGTTGGACTTCATCGCGCACGGAGAACTTCGGCTTCCGCCCAGATCGATGCCTGTTTCCCACACTTCCATGAACTTCAAATTTTGTAATAATGCTAACAATAGTAGTCCTAGGTATTCCCAACAACCTCCCAATTTCTACCTTATTTTTCTCTGTATTGTAAGCTTCTATAACTTTCATTCTTACTGCCACCGGAATTTCCTCTAACTTACGAGGGGGCATTTTCCCGAGCTTTGTTTATAGAATATTTTGCCAGCCGACAAAAATTGTAAACTCTGACGTAATCTAAAAACTATGACGTATTTATGGGAAGAAATTCCCAACCCGACGTGCTTTCTATAAAAGCGCGATACAAAAATAGCCGCGACTAATTTACAACATCAAAGGCATTTTGACGCCAGCGACGAATACTTTTGTCCAATGACTGTACACAAGCATTTCAGATCTGAGAGTCGGACTCGTGTCGTCATGTTCGAATCAGATTGAGATCCAATCTGGAATTCTATCTGGACAATATTCCATGTATCTAACGTATTTTCTCGTATCTAATAAGATCGTAACAAATCGCGTTTACTAAAATACATGCATGTATATCGTGACTGTGCCGTATCAAAGCTCAACAAATCGAATAAGAACGTATCGACTCGTACATAATACTAGATTTATAGAGAATTTTCACGACCAGTAACGATTTGTCAATCGCAGTGTTCGTAACAGATTGCTTGATAGTGGTAACCTAGCAAAAGCTTATGACTTGTTTCATACTGGAAGATCCTTTGCTTTACCCACAATGTCATTGTGAAGGCATGGATCCTTATCGTGACGGTGCCTACCGTGCTAAGGAAACTCGATTGAATTTTACGGTATCGCAAAACATCACTGAACTGGTACAATGTATTTCCTATTCATCTTTAACATTGTCATTGAATATAACATTTTGATATTGAAAAGGTATTTATGCCTTATTATCTCACCATTTTGAACCAACACATTACATTACACTAAATTATATGAAGATGAATCCATAAAACCCCAAACCAGGCATATAGGAATGCAGGCCACAACGGATAGGCCTTTTTTCTTGAGTTTGTTTTTCATGAGAAGTTAAAAATTTTCTCTGAATTATATACAATATACCTTTATGTCATGCTGTCGGAAGAAATATAGTTTCATTAAAAACAAAATAAAACATCAAACCCATGTGTCTGACTACTGAATATCAATCAACTCGCTGCCGTGTAAAATATATATTAAAAGACTCCTTCACGGGGTAACTGCAGTACTGCTTTTGTAGGGTAAATTGACATGATTTGATATAATATGACGTAGCAACAGTAATTTCATTTACGTCTTTTTTAAAAATTATACACGCTACCATCTATTATATAACTTTATCAATTTGCTACGCAATAGAGCGCTACGACAGTTAAATTAAAGGGTCTTTAACAATATGTCGTCATTTTTATTACGTTTCAGCGTTTAAGTCTAAACCCATCCAACATTTGGACATAAATCTAAGAAGATTTGTGCGATCATTAATCTAGGCAGAGATTCGTCTCAGCTTCACATTTGGACCACAGGAGCCTGTTTCTGTAATAAAAGTTCGCTATACTCTGTCCCGAGTTTTTGCTTCCACCACTTTTCGCTTGATATTTCGATAATAATAAATACCTTTGTTCTCAAACTATGTTCATCCACTAATATGAAAAATGTCCAGATTTTCTGTTTTGAAACGCCCCCTCTACCGCTTCAGGTTTCAATACACATCCCAAAATAGAAAGTCTACGAGGATTTTGCATTGCATCAGCCATTAATAAGACCGGATGATAATGTTGACAAATTGCGCGGTGTCCAGAGAACTTCCGAATGGAGAAAAGATGTAAACATTTCCCATTATAAATCTCCGTAAGAAATTTGTTTTCGTTCCTGTGAACTTTTATGAGTGAAAAAGGATAATTTATCAATGAAGATATCTTGGATATTTTACATTTCATCGATTTCAACCGTACTTCTTTCACAGGTATGTATTTTTATTTAAAATCATCAAAAAGTGATGGAGCAATAATTTGGGACAGACTATAGTATTATATAATTATAACACAAGGTATCCAACTCCGAAGTACGTGGAGTACCCTTCCGTGATTTAAATAGAAAAGCAGTGTAAGTGTTTATTTATACCATTTCTCTTTTACAATAATTTATCTACAAAACCATATATGGCATGCTTGCCTTTTTTTACTTCTTAGTTCTATCTGCACAAACAGTGTCAAAACATTGCTCGCCGACCGGAAAAGTCGTTTTACGCCTCGAACCTTTTGTCGTGAGTGACGCTGAATGATGATGATTGATTATGAATACACACATTTTGACTTTGTCTTGATAATAGTATGTGTCCCGATACTTTTTTATACATTCGTTGCATACTTTTCTTTCGGTTTGAGTATTTGTGATATGATCTTGCATCCTTTTTGCGGCCCCTAACTTTTCCTCTTCGAAGACTGCATCCAATTACATTTCTGTAGCTATTCCCAATCGGCACAAACATATTTTCTCGGTTAAGCATCCTTATATATATATGGTTCCAGATGTTTCAGAATGTAGAATGTAAAGTCTCTACGTATTTCTCATGAACATCTTTCTTTGTCGTGTCAGACGGGATGTATATGGGTGGAACACCGTCTCTTCCTCTCGGAGCAACAGGCTGTGATAGTCCAAAGTCATCCGCATAGTTTGAAATAAACTGCACCACTCACCTTATTAAATACAATGATTTTAATAAGCTTCAAAAATTTCACATGAAACAACACATTTACTGCATCATTCTTTGAACACTGAACGTTCCATTTAACAAAAAATTGAATGTGCATTTACTAATTGTTTACAAAAGAAATGAAAATAAAAAGGTTGCACTCTTTTTTTTACAAAAAAAAATGATCAGTTAAGTATCCATTCAATTAAGTTTAGCTAAATAATTAGTTAGGTTAAATAATTGAATGTCATTACATTAATTTTCAAACACGTCCTCTCCGTTAAAAATTAAAAAAAAACCTTCCATAAATTATAAACAGCAATATATGGCTGTACAGTTTTAAATATTAAAAAGAATCATTTATGATATAAATTTCTAACTTGCTGTTAAAAAATTAATGACATTTTCCAAAACAATCAAAAATGTCCAGGCCCACCCTCTATATATTGCCGCCCACTAAGGAGATACTAATTGGTAAACCTTTACTAACAGCCGAGTAACCGTCCATGGCTGTTTCACAACAAAGTCTGGAGGAGACCACGCGTCCGTCTCGGCAAAAGGTAATATCAAGTAGGTTCGACTTACACTTTAGGATCTTCATTATCTGTATTTTGATGACAAGGCAGAAACACAATATTTTGTTTTTCCCCATTTGTTAACATTGTTATTCTTCTCTCCAACAAGGATTGCGGTACTCTTTATGAAGAAGTTAAAATTTCTGGATGAAAAATATTATTCAATAGTTAGGAGAAATTTTAACTTGGAATGTTGAAGTTGGTTGTGGTTGCCTTATAAGTCTTAAGGGTATATTTACGGGGCTACAGATGGTTGTGCATTTGGAATAAAATTAGTTTCATTCGCTTGATTTTCCTTGTTTTGTTGCAAATCATTCAAAAGTTTCTTTTGTTCAATTTCTATGGTTTGCGTAATACTGCTCTACATTTTCTTCCAGGTACAGGTATTTTATAGTGGAACTGATCCTTGGTTGTTTGATGTTATTAGCATTTGAAAAAATCTTTTCAGATTGAGACAATTTTTCAAATGACTGAGAAAAATTTTCTGCAACATTTATTACCTGTAAAAATATGGTTTTAAAGCCAAAATAATATTACCAAGCCTATGATGCATAGTCATATTGAACATGTTTGGATATTATCTTTAATTTCTCCTAAATTCCATTCTTTGTCCTGTTTCGATTGTGATTGTGCAGTTGGAACTACCTGTGTTATTAGAATTTTACATTTTTACATCTTTGTCAATATAATCCTCTGTTTTTTTTCCCGAATTGTTTGTAAGTACCACAACGTCTGGACAACTGCATGATATAAATTGACGACATTAGTTGACACAAGGAATTTTTATTTTAAGTTTAGAGAACAATGTGTTTCCGGACAGGTCTGATAATGAATTTTTACTTCGTAAATATTATCTTTTGAAGCTAAAATGAATGCATCTTCATTTAACTGGGAAACGGTAGAATATATTATTAATACTAAAATAAAATATTTTCATGTCGGTCACTTGCGTTTAAATGGTAAACTGTATATCTTTTCGTACCGGTAAACTGCTTCAAAACCAATTTGTTCTCTATTTGCAGTAGTATTTCCAAGAGATCATCAATCATACGATTTCGTTTTCCTTCTAAATAAATAGTTTTAATTGATTGTGAACACTTTCTAGAACATGTTATTATTCACATTATTAATAGTTTACACTGGTCCTGTATCATTTCCCATTCCTTTTTCCTAGATTGGAAAAAAATCTTGGAAAAAATTTTAAAAAAGAAAAAGAATTATTAATAACATCTTTTAGTTCTGAAACCAATGCCTTGACTTATTAATGGAACTCGCTCTCTGATTTGGTTTGTAGAGCAGCACATAAAAGAAAGTAAATTTGTATCTAAGGTTTACAGTCCTTTAAGTGATGCTGAATTTGCCTTCACCAGTTTCTATGAACATGCCAAATGCAGAGACTGTTTCAAGTCAGTGCCATATATATATTATTTAGTCCTGCATATAACCCAGAATTGTTATCATTAGTCATTATAATTTTCACCTTGTTTGTTGAGAACTTTCCTTATCAGCATTAAAAAAACCTGTTATTGCATTTTTATCTTCCTTATTTGAAATACATAAACCAACTGGATATCTGTTTCTAAACTCACACCAAATTAGATAACCTAAAGAAATAGATGTTGGTATTGTGGGTGGAATCCATGCACAGAATGACTGATGCAATTTTTTGTTGCAGTCATTACACTAAACATAAAATCCCCCTTATCAAGACAAGATTAATGGTTTTTGCTGTTTATATAAAACAATAGTCAAATTTTTCTTGTCCTTAGGCTTCAATACATTAAAATATTGACTTTGCAGCATCAAAATGCTAAATTACAGATGTGTCTACTATCTTCTTTATATTGTAAGTTAATAATTTTCCTGTCAATTCGGTGATAAAGTCTTATATTTGTCAGATCGTATCTATTGTCCCTTACCCGGAATTTTTCTCGTATTTCATCCAGAATGTTGCTGATTAAAATGTTAAGAAAGAACATAGTACTTATTTCTGATTTTATACTTTCAGGTCTTCGTAAAAATTTACTTTGTTCAAATCCTAAAGAATGAGAAGGGACAAGATTTATAAATTTAAATTTTACAGAACCAGCTTTTCGAATAACAAGACATTCAAGATAAACAAAGACCGTCTAATTTGCAAGAATCCTTCTTGTTTCACTTCGTTTGCTTTCCTTAATCTGTTTAGGCTTAAAATGTTGGCTTTCATCTTTATTGGTTTTGATGGATCTATGCATGACATATCGTGTATTTTGTTGCAATGATTCCTCCTCTTTGTACTTTTGAAATGCGTCTATATTTTATAAAATCTAGATTTTGAATGTCAATATATGAATAGTGAACATTAATCAGATAATCAAAACGATGTATAAAATTTCAAATTGCTTTACCATGAACATTTTACTGATGTTTTAATAAAGTTGATCTGTCAAAAATAGGTTGTTTTTTTTTTTTTTACAATAAACAAATCCCTCTTCCCATAGGAATTGTGCTTCCTAATGTACTCGTCTTTTGCCTGGTCTTTGTATTCAATATGTTGTTTACGCCCAATTGTCTAGTACAACCATTTTCTTTCCCTATGAATTTACTTTTTAATGTAGAATTATGAAAGTTTAGTTTACTATTTGTGTATACAGTGGGATTTTCAAACAATTTCCTAATGTGCCCCCCCCCCCCTCCTCTATGAAATGAATTTTAGAAGATAACCCACAATGAACAGATAACTATGATGGCATCACAAACCAAACGACAGAATCCTTCTGTTGTCGTTTCGGACACCCCAATGCTGTCGCTAAAAACCGCAAACAGGTGAGAAGCTGAAGAGCTGAGGGCAAGGCGCAGTTATGATCAAGCGTTGGTGCTATATTGTCCTTAATTAAAAGTAATGTTTGTGGACAAAACCGAAATCAATCAAAAATTTCGTCCTCAGAGCAATCTTATTAAGGGATCATTCGATCTCGAATGATCCTTCTTGAAATAATGGAATTTTCAAACATTTGGCGACGGCGCCGTCTCATCTGTCGTCTGTGCACAGCCAGTTTTAAGCGGTTAGCGAATTCGTTGCAATTGTAGAAGTTATTCGTAGAAAATTTTGTAACGGGTTTGTCCAAACGAATGTATCTTCATTAATTCATTCACTAATTTCTTGATAATTTGTCAATGATGTTGTTCTCAAGGACTTTTGTTGTTGCATGATATCTTCCAAATGATAAAAACTTTTCTGTAAATTATCCTTCTTTTGCTGAAAATTGAGTAAACTTGTTGACAACACTGGTGAAATTGTTGCAAAATGTAATTTGCAGTTAAGTTTGAAGCGTCTTAAAAGTTTGATAAATTACGAGGATTGTGATATAAACTTATTAAGATGAATTATTCCGAATATCTGTTCCAAATTGATAAGTTTTTTGTAAGATTGCAAACTCCAGTAAAAAACATGACATTCGTAAATTGAGCTTCATCATTATTTTCCATTTTAAGAATCTATTCTGGTTTTTTTTGGTTAATTCTTCAATTGTGGCTCAATGTTTTATAAGGAGAGATATTTTCCAGTGCAATGGAAATGGCTGATGGCTTTGTATATGCTGTGGAAGTCCTCTTCCCCGGGGGTCAATGGCTATAATTATTATATGAATTTTCTTAATTCAAGAAATAAATTTGTTAAGTATCTTGACCATATTTGCAGAGAAAGTTTAGGATTTTGATTTAGAATTTGAGAAAGATAATGAATGTGAACAGTAGCTTGGTTAATGCTTTTGTAACGTAATTGTTTAAATCTTTGGTAGGAAGGAATGAATGTTTTCACATTGTAAGAACTTTTTTCATTGTGTAATACATATAACCTGAGGAATTCAATATTAACTGTTGAAAAAACACAATGTACATGTTCAATTAAAACTGAGACTCTCCCACCGATCAGTGTATCAACTGGTATGTGGATGCAGCAAGAATTTTAAGGTTAGAAAACAATAAACTATTATAAATTCCAGTAAAATTGTGTACTTTTCCTCATTATCAAATTGTGCAACCTCTTGATTGTTAGGCGAGGGAGGGAATACAAAATACAAGGTTTACGCACAGTATTTCATTTTTTCTGCACAGTCTGGTAGACACTATGTTATGTCTTCGGACATAAGAACACACACATTGTATGACTATTAACAATGTTGAAAAAAGTACAAGATGAAAAGTTAAAAAAGACTTCAAACTGAATGATGACCAAATCTTTGAAGAAATTTAACCCGATCTCATACGTGGTAAACAAATAGGGAGAGAGAAAAACTTAGGAAGGATTAAGCAAACCAAAGCGTATTTACAGTAAGCATAATATTTGATTTTCTATGATGGAAACGGTGTTTAAATGACCCCTAGCTTTATCACTGTCTAGCGTCATAGAAAAAATATAATTTTTACCTAAGTTAAAAGGAAAGTAATTGTTAACTCTAATAATTTAAAAGATTTTTGTGAGTCAATTCTTTATTATGAGTGGGAAAAACAAAATGTCCATTAGTCGACAATCTTAATAGTAATCTTTCTTTATTTGTCTTTTTCAGATTGTCCCACTGAAATTTCTGTAATCATTTGGCTTAAGCTGATGATATGCACCGAGATAAGTAAGAACATCTCTGAGCTTTTTAAAAATTTTTCTCGTTGTCGAATAATTGTATGTTAAAATCTTGACAGACTAGTTATAAATAGCTATGTATTGATGCTGGAGATCTATTTTTAGAAGTACTGTAAACAGGGAGATCCAGAAAAAGAGGAAGTTGAACATTATCACCAAGAAAAACAACTGCTGGAATTCCACTTCATGACTGGTCAGATATGCCTGTTCCACATCTACAATGAAATTAAATCCATCCGAGTGTTGTTTTAAAATCCAATCAATGATTTATTTATTCACTGAAATGGCATGTAGGTCAGAACACTAGTCTAGTCTTGGAGAGTTTCTCCCAGTGGTCCATCTGATGTATGCATCATTGTTTCGGTACCTTAAGATAACTATGTGTCATGTGAAATTAAATTATCACTGTTGCCTGTTGCCTACTGGACACAAAATTTGAAAGAATAAACAAATTGCAAACCAGCTGTACCAAAAACTATCATTCTAAGAGACTTAATCTTGTTTGTAAAATGTAAGAGAGTATTCAAAACTATATTTAATTTTTAGTACAGCTACATGCAGTTCTGGAAAAGATTCGTTTTATAATTTTGCAAATAAGTAACAGTTCTGTAATATTGTTCATTCATTGGCCACAAAGTTGGTGCTGAAATTAATATGTATGCCTTTCATCTGCGGTGTGGAGCCCTTTATGATCCTGCAGTTTTGTACCATCTTCAAATTTTGCGCCGCATGCTTTACACCAGAAATGAAGAACCCCAGCGTTTCTCTTTTTGTTGGCCGGCAATGGACATCTTTTTCAGAAAGGTCTCATCACACTTGTTAGGGCCCCGTTCTGCGGGCAACCTATAGTGATCAGTCCATCCGTCTGTCTGAGGTCACTTGTTCGCGGCAATTTCTCTCTACCTTGGCCCAATCTCGCTCATACTTCACATAAAGAGTGCCTCTGGGTAAAGGGTGAGCAGTGACCTTGAACCAAGTTTCTAGGTCTAAGGTTAAGGTCATAGCAAAATTATCTGAGAAATCCTTGTCCGGATCATATATTTTCTCCCCTTTGTCCAATCTGGCTCATACTTCACCCACTTCGTTTGGTCAAAGTGTGCAGTGACCTTGAATGAACTTTCTAGATCAAGGATAAAAGTGATATTAGACCACGCATTTTTTTCATAGAATATTTACTCCCCCTTAGTCCTCTCTGGCTCGTACTTTACATAAACAGAGCTTTTGGATAAAAGGTGTGCAGCGACCTTAAGCCAAGTTTCAAGATCAAATGTGAAGGTCATAGCAGGTCTCTTTTAAATCCAGTTTTAGACCATAAATTATTTCCCATTGGCCTAATCTTGCTCTTATTAAACCCCAAAAATACCTGTTTGTAAGGGGTAATGAGCTTGACTTCAAATATGCCAACCTGAAAATGTCTAAGTCAGAGGTCAATGTCAAAGCGAAATCCTCTGAAATGCTTCTATCCTATTTTCCATTATTATGATTATTGGTCACTATCCCAATGATGTCTAGCTACATTTGAAAGGCCTGGCAGAATCTTTGGAGTGCTTTTTCATGTGTCGTTCGTAAAAACAGGTGCTGAAAAATACAAGGTCACATTTGTCACAAGAATATTTCCCCTCATGTTCGTGTCGTCCATTGTGTTGCCAAACTGCTGAATTGGAGGCTAGGATTTTCCTACAAATGTGAAACAACATTCTCTGAAAAATTCGAGGTGTGACTGTTATGATCATCAAAATAAGAATGTGTGTCCGATATCTGAATGAGACGTATACAGTTTAACAAAATATGTTCGGACATCTTAAAATTTATTGTATAATACATATATATATATAACTGGAATTATTATATTAGTAAAGTACATTGAAAAAGTAATTTCTTTATCAAACAACACAGGAAAATAGCCGCCAAACTCTCGTGGCGTGTGATGTGCGACTGATATCGGTACTGACAAAGTTTGCGTTGAATTGTTTACAATAATGACATCATTTTGATCGAATGTAAAAACCACATACAATTGCAGTATTAAATAATTTAATTGACAAATTTTGTATAATATACGGCTTAACGAAAAGTAATAAGCAATACATACCTGTTAACCACGTTTTCTCACTTCGTAAATTGTGCGCGTTACTATTTCCGGGAACGTAGGTTGACCAGTGGAATCATCAGCACAGTTGACCATATCAGAAAAGAGATCAGGAAAGGCGCCGGTTGGCTCACTGCCTTTACAAAACATAACCAGTGATATATTTTTCGGTTGCAAGAATATCATCAACTGATGGATTGGCAGAACAGGAGATATATCTTTATTTGCCCTCCAACTGTGTGTAAAATTGGGAATGCTGTTCTAAATCATGGTAATTCCTTGCCATCTCCAAACGTAATGAACCATTTCTGTCTTTTACTATGGCTGGTGAAAATCAAGTTGGCATTAGAATTTCCATCCTGCTCTTTTTCAGTGAATTTGATTTTAAAGAACGTAAACAATAATTAGAACAGTGGTGCAAATTAAACCGATTAGATAACATTAAGTTGTCTTCCAGTAGGTTTTTTTAGTATGGCTGACAATAAAAAGAAGTTTGTAACAAAAGGTTTTCTTCTTCTTCTAGAGGAGCAAAACTTTTTGGTGAGGGCCACCATTTTCGATTTTGATTATCCAATTTATCTTTACCTGCTGGATGAGAAACTAAGACTAATATTTTCTGCTGCCCAAACAAAGTTTTTCTGCACATTGTTCATCAGAGAGGCCATCGACATTAGCATCGACACTAAGTTATGGGGCTGTTTATCTCATCTCCAATAGAGACCATGCACAGCTACCAATGGTAAAAAAGGAGGGCAGACCCATACCTTCATTTTAAACTGCACAAAAGCCCTTAATTCTTAGGCTTTTCTCCCCAGCACTGCTTTGTGCCCCAGATAGACCCTCAAAATACAAAACATCTTTTGACAAATTGAGGCAATGTTTTTGTGTTGTAGCAAAGGAATGATTATGACAGGTTGAGTCTTTTTTTCTACAACTTGGGTTTTCATCATGTTCACCCGTATGACTTTGAACTGTATTAGTCTGATTATAAAGCTTTTGGTATCCGGTATTGATAATGCTGGTTTTTCAAAAGAAGATGTAAAGGGAGCGATTCAATCTATCAGGTTTAAAATTGATCCTCCTATTTATCGCTTATATCTCTTTATGTTATGTTTACGTTTCTCGACAGAATACGAAGGAATAGAGGCATGCAATACATGTAGCTCTCTTGGTTCTCACGATAGCGATACTCAAATGAGTCGACAAACCTCATGAAACTGTACGTTTCGAGTAAAAGTTCAGCTATTTTTGTGGGTGGGTGTAAATTATGTCACGGGCATTTTTCCCGCGATGTTGTCGCTATATTATTTTGCCAAATGTGTAAATTGTGGTTTCCGGTTTTTGTTTTTCCTGTGTTGACATTTAAAAATAACAAATATATACGAACTATTTAATTACTGGTGTCAATCTTTAAACATTCAATTGCTTTTACATAAAAGTGTATTTATCTATTTATTTTCCATCCATAAGGCAAATTTTAACCCCATTTTGCGCGGGACATCGCAGTAAAGGATGGATCAATGAGCAAAACCCAACTAGGTTAAGGCTATATTTTCTTTGCCAAGATGGCTGACTGTAGTCCCGTTGTTACCGTTCAATCACAGGAACCTGACGTTTATACTTCGTATTATTTTATCATTATTTCCTGTACTTTAATTATTTTAGTTTAATATGTAATTATTATGTTTAATATAGTGCGGTTTTTAAAAAAAATTTTCTTGCTTTGCTTTATTTTTTTTTTTTGGTTCCATCAGGTTTGAAATGATAGTGTGTTTTGCTATTGATTAAATGAAAAAAATATATTGAACATAAAATTAATCATTTTAAATCTAATGACGGTGAGATTTATTACAGTATATTAGATAAGCTTAAAATTATTTATTTGATTATTCTGATGACCTAAAATTAATTGTACTCTTATGTCCCCCGAAGTCCCATTTTTATTATTGTTTTCCTAGTATGTAATAATTCATGATTAATTTGTAGCATATGTCCAACAGCTGATTTTCAGTAAATATCATACAAAACATCGTACATGTAGAAAGGGAATTACTCTTCTTATACTTTTGTCGCTTAAGCTGTCTCTTGCTGTTCTGGCATCTGATTCTCAAGAAGCTCTACCCTGGCAGTCACGTACTCCAATTTAGTTACATTATGTCTGTGTGGGACAAAACCAAGATACCACATAATGATGCATGGGCGCACATGCCAACAACCTCGCACACCAGCTCGACACTTGCAATACAATGCAATGATAAATGTATCAACATCCTTCTACTTAATCCAGAGTTGGTAGGTCTTGAATGATACATCCTGGCTCTGCATAAGAATTCTCAAAATGCCTTTTTCTTCATTTGTATGGTTGGCATTGTCACCTTTTATGTGCTCTTGAGCATAGCTAGAGGAGAGACGCAGCTAATAACTTCAACAGGTCAGTTCATGCAGCCTTTTCTCATCTAACTGTGGAAAGTCCACCACATCAATGACTACCTTTTAACAGAAGAAGCAGCGGTCTGTTCTTAACCTGCTCCTTCAGCTGATTGATAGATACAGCATACAGCCTCAGCTCAAAATAGAGAGAGGGGTTTAAAATAACTGCATAAAGTATTATATGACCGAATTTCAAAACACCAAAAAACACGAATTATTAAAAACCAAACAAGTGTTAATTTCAGTTTTTATGCATATTATATTTTAATAATGTCCAGTGGAAAAATGCAAATAAATAATTGAATCCTGTACATTGTACTGTTAAATTTTGTAAATGTATATACTTTCTCTAGGGTTTGCTAAACATAATTCATTTGCGGAAAGAATTATGTTACATGTAGACCTGCTGTAGGCGGGGCTTGAAGCTTGAACCCGGTTCGCTCTGTAGCCAGCTTACATGTATATAGAACTATCGATTTACACACCGTTTTATATGGTTTTGTAAACTTATTTAATTTAACACGTATTTACTTCTCATGGACTGGTACCCCAATTTATTGTTAAAATTCAATTCAGTTTCAATATTTTTAAAAAATTATACTCTACTTATTTCATCTAAAACATTTTTATTTCATTACTTTACGTGTATGCCCATGCAATAGATCTATCTGTTTTGCTTCAGATAATAAGTCGTGTATATATGTAATGTCGTCGGCTGTTCCACACGGAGTTTATTATGTTTATATTTTATACCCCATTCAAACAACGAAAATGTCCTAAGTGTGCAAATTTTCGCATGAGTAAATTTAAACACACTCATTTTTGTGCGCAATCAAAATAAGCTTTTAACTGGGTTTTCCAAAGAAAAAATCCGGTTATTGAAATGGTAAAAATGGCGGTCAAGTAGGCGGCTGCCAAAGGGTAGCGCTATTGAACGGATAACTCTTCCCACAGTTTTCAAGATAGAAATTTGTTGTTTTGCAGAACAATTGTACATATATCAGAGATGAGCATAGTACCTGAAATTTGATTTTTTAATAATTCATGAAAAAAATACAACCTGTTGAACTTATTCAATTTTTCGCATAATATTGCATATGTTACTCCTAATGTGCAGATACCTTCTCCAACAGTTTTTAAGATAGGGAGTTGTTGATTTGCAGATTAATTTAACATAAATCAGAGATGTGTATATTATTTGGACTTGGATTTTTGATAATTTATGGAAAAAAATACAACTTGCTGACTTAATTATTTTTTGCCTAATATTGCTTACAGGGTAACCCTATTGTATGAATAGCTCCTTCTACAGTTTTCAAGATAGGAAGTTGTTGTTTTGCAGAACATTTGTACTTGTATCAGAAATGTGCATATGACTTGGATTTTGATTCTTGATTATTTATGAAAAAAATACCACCTGTTGAACTTCGTCGTTTTTTTTGCACAATAATACATATAGTGTACACCTATTATATCGATATCTCCTCCTACAGTTTTCAAGATAGGAAGTTGTTGTTTTGCAGATCAATTATTTATATACGTGTTTTAGAGATGTGCATATTACTTGGATTTTTTGGGGGAAAAAGAACACCACCTGTTGAACTTAATCAATTTTTCGCATAATATTGCATATAGTACCCCTATTGTGCGGATACCTTCTCCCGCAGTTTTCAATTTAGGACGTTGTTGATTTGCAATTTAACATATATCAGAGATGTGAATATTATTTGGATTTTGATTTTTAATAATTTATGAAAAAAACCCACCTGTTGAACAAATATTTCATATAAAATACCCCATTTCTTTGGATAGTTAGTGTTATCAATTCAGGGTTGACAAATGGATAATGGATACTGTTCATATAACAAGAAAACCTGGCCCCGCCGCCACCGAACATAGTTGAGTACAAAAATCAGCCTCAACTCTTAGAAAATACTGAACTCCCTATTCTCAGCCTCAAATCACCGCCACCAAATATTTGAGTACGTACTCAAATAAATATTTTGAGTACGTACTCAAAATATTGAGTATAGCTCGATACCTATCTCAAGTAAATACTCAAGCAAATAAAAATGGCCACCCACAGACGACATATGCGACGCCGACGTCGGCAAATGTTAGACGAGGTTGAAATTTCAAGAAGAGTCATCCGAGACAGGTTAAATCCGCTAGAAGAGTATTCAGATGATGAAATGTTTGACAGATATAGGTTCCGTCCCGCAACCATTCAGTACATTTTAGACTCTATTGCCCCATCAATTGTACACAACACTGCCAAGAACTGTGCCTTACCACCCATTCTACAGCTACATACCTGCCTTAGGTTTCTGGCAACGGGGGCATACCACAGATTGGTAGGGGACAGCATTGGAGTATCAGAGACAACAACCGGAAGATGTTGCCGTTCTGTTACAGATTCCATAATTACTAATCTGTTGAAAAACTCCATCACTTTTCCAACGGGTAATTGCGCCAGGGAAATAAAACAACAATTTCTGGCAGTAGCAGGTATAAAATGCATCCTATCACAGATATAATCAGTTATATTTCGTCCCCAATGCTCGTCTGAAGTGTACTTTCTCTTTAGATAATAAAGAAAGACAACTGGCAATGAACAGATAACTCTTCAATGAAAATCAATGTACTGCTATCAATGATAGATTTCCTACAGATCTATCAAGATTTGATCAAACACATACATGTCACGAAATTACAAGCACTAATAATAATGTTCTTCTTTGGTGATTTTATTCCCATACATACACACTCCCCTCTTTCATAATAAAAAGAAAAACAAGCAACTATTTTATAACGGCAGTCTACAAAGTATCATTTTTGCAGAAAGTTAGCATAAGTACATGTAAAAATTAACATTATAAGGTATAAAAAAAAATCATAAGCTCAAGATGTCAACTTTAAATCAATGTAGGCCTAAATGTGTTTGCTGTTTAATATTTATTACCTTTAAGGTAACTTATAAAATACTTGATAAGAAAAAAATAAACAATAGTTCACAGATGCCTTAAAAATCAATATATTCCATCTTGTGGATTTCTAATCACGTGTATCGGTCCTTAATCATACACCTGACTTACTTTATTTAATTTTTCTTATGTAGGATTCCCCAATGTTCTGGAGTGCATTGACGGAACTTTCATTAGAATTATTGCTCCTAGCGAAAATGAACCAGATTTCGTCAACCGTAAAGGGTTCCATTCATTGAATGTACAGGTAAACTCCCCAGTGAAAAATATTTTACATATACGAGCTTTTCCCGTTGTTACATGTATTGTACATGCAATTATATTTACAACGACAATGAGTTTTTATTCTCATATAAATTAAGCGTAGAGTCAATTTATAAAAAAATTACTAGTACACCATGAAGAAGGAATAACAGTGAAATACATGAAGTTTTGAACAATGTTAGTTTTTGCTTGCAGGTCGGATATGGCGGGAGTCGGCTTTGTGTCAGCAGTTTGAGAATGGTATTAGGCTAAGAAAATATATAATGCAGATACATACAAATACAGAATAGTTAATTCAAAAGCTATATGAATGAGTTAATAATTTTATATTTAATTCGAACAGGCGTTCATAGTGGATTTCTTTTGGGGGATTCTGGTTATCCTTGTAAAAGGTACCTAATGAGACACCTTTTCTAAACCCGTCCACTGCCCCCCCCCCCCCCCCCCCAAGCAAAGGTTTAATGCATGCATCCCTCTGTAAAACTAGGGTGATGGTGGAACAGACATTTGGAATTCTGAAACGCAGATTTTCTTGTCTTCAAGGAGTGGTTAGGTATACGAAAGTCTGTAATTAAATATCCAAATACATGCATCTTTGTTTCATATAAATAATTCATAGGGTTAAATATATATTTCATGAATTAATATTAATCATGTTTTGCAAGTAATGCATATTTTATAAAATACGGCATATACCCGGATTATAAATATTGTGGTCAATAATTTTAAACAGGACAGATCCAAAATCAAGCGACAAAATATGTCATTGCCTGTGCAATCTTGCACAATATTGGTATAGACAGGGGTGACATCGTAGATTCTACACAAGATCAAGTTCAACTTCGCGGTGGAAACGGGAACAACATCGTAGCTGGTGATGGTGTCCACATGAGAAACCACATCGTGGATACATATTTCACTTAATTAAACACAGTCCTTCTCCAGATGTTTGAACAAGTATAGTTAGAGATAGTTACCCTAGCATATTTAGAAAAGTAAAATAATAGCATTCTCTCTCTCTCTCTCTCTCTCTCTGAATATGTTTAGACAACTCCATACATACAATGTACATACAGATCAAGAGACTATTCTCTTTTGAGAAGTGGACAGGCATAGCCTACATCCACATGTA
>WFKH01011801.1:30616569-30628473 GCA_016163765.1 Magallana hongkongensis
CTATTCTCTTTTGAGAAGTGGACAGGCATAGCCTACATCCACATGTAGGCTATGCCTGTTCACTTCTCAAAAGAGAATAATCAAAAGTTGAGACTGTATTATTAATGAAGAAGTCATTTACTGTGATTTCTTACATTTATACAGCGTTGTATTTAATTTAGCAAAACAAAGCACAAGATTAGTTCACGAACATAATAAATGAAACAATGTTTGAAAGTATTCGTAAACCGGCGAAAATTAAAATGTCAATACAATACAGCAATATGGTTATAATTGCTTCTTATTAATCTACGAATAATAGAAATCATAACTCGCTAGCTGAAACTAAAACCAACGCCACAAACCTTTACAATTCGTTACTAACACTACCCACACCGGTATATACAACCGAATTGGGAAATTGCTCCTCAAACTGGCGGATTAATAGCGCTTTCTTGACTTCAATTAGCTCTTTTTCAGCCTCTAGCTTTTGCTTTTCTACAATTAGCTTTTCTATTTCAAGCTTGATTCTCTTATTATCTTATTTGACATTCTCTAATTCTACTTCTACTATTTCATCCTTGATGTTTTGTTTTGTAGGCTTCCTTCTCGAAGGGCGATCATTCGTGGATCCAGAGGGGAAATCCAATGACGTGGATGCCGGCAAAGACATTTCTGATGCGCTTGGCTCATTTTCAGTTTCTATTATTGATAAATTTATTTCTATTTGTTTTACTGTACTCGTACGATTCTTGTAAAAGTATTGTTATTTGTGTAAATTATAAATTTTGAATGATTTTAATTGGATTATGAAAATTTTACAATGCAAGTAAACATCAACTGATGAGGCAGTTTTTCAGTGTATTTTTGTTTAAGAATTAACAACCGTCGACTGCGTCCGTGTCGATGCCTTCCGACAAGCCGCAAACTTGTGGCCGCCCGTCTAGTGCCTGCATCAAAGCATCTTCCGACGTTGTTAATGAAGGGGGAGCAGGACCCCCACCTGTCTTAGGCCTTCGTATCATGTCAATTTTCTCTTTGCCTGTTTCAATGCATTTTTAACAATAATATTTATTTCGTTATTTATTTTTGTTTTGAACTTTACACAATTACATCTTCTTAAATAAACTTTAGCATTTAACTTTTTATTTGCATGTATGAAGAAATTAAACGTTTTTTTTGTGGTTAGTGTTGTAATTCAGTCTGTTTTACTTATACAAGTTCACTTTACACCTTATATTTTATTTCACATTTTTTATTATCCCAAAGCAATCAATTTTAACTCTAAATATATTGTTATGAATGCATAATAAAATAGAATGTAATAGTTCTTACCGAAGATAATTTTAATAATAATAGAAACAGTAAATGGTGAATTTTTTTAATCGGTTATGCATTTGATTTATTACAAATAAAAAATAAAATTCAAATACAGTTTAATAGAATTTGTGTCAACGGCGACAAAATTACAAGAAGCAGAATAAACTGAAACGTGCAAGAACAACACAAGAACAACTTTTAATCAATAAATTATATACCTCGCTGTTTAATGTTGTTGAACTTCTTTTTAACAGTTTCATTGTCCCTGTCGTTCTTGTAATTTCTAATTTAAAAAGTCAATTTTGATTAAAAATTTTTAACGCCGAGATTAGTTATACCATTCACTGAGTTCCGTATATGGGTCACGGGCACTGGAAGCTGTTGTAAATATATTGTATGTGCATGTATAATTTTTTTTTTAACTATGCACATACAATATATTTACATTAACTTCCAGTGCCCGACACATTGACAAGGCAGTATATCATTAAAACGTTTTCCAAAGCATGTATATTTTCCTTACTAATCATAGGTAAACAAAATAGACTAAGTAAGAGCTGAACTGTAAAATGACAATGAGATGTCCATGACAATGACATTACTTTATCCCTTTGCATAAAAATAAAACAAAAAATATTTTCAGCTGAAATCATCTACGTGATGAGTGATAATCATAAAGTTAACAAAAAATACATAATAACGCTCTGGATTTATACATGTCAGTTTCATTGATTAACATACAACGTTCATACATCGTTTTTGTTACATAAGCATGTAATAAGTTTCAAATCACAAGTTAACATTACACGGGCAATACAAATAAACTCATTTCGTTTGATGCCATGACAACTATCATTATGTTCAGGTCAAATGTTCTAAATAATAAAAGAGTGCACTGTTAACCTTTATTAAGTTTTTCATTAATATTCCTCAGTTTCCTTCCTGATTAATATAAAGATGATCATGATTAAATAAAGACATTTCGTGTTACAAAGTCGACCTTAATTAAAGAAATCTGTATTTAACGGCACGTATATCGATGTCCTATTACGATGCTTTCAGCATAGAATTTAAGTTCTCGGTTTTCAGTCGAAATGTACACTGTGGCAAGATTCCAACATATCTCCACAACTTTCCAGGTCTTTCTTATAAATCTCGCTTTTTCTTTCGCAATCTTGGCCTTCTTCACAATATTTTTTACCTTGTCTTGAAGATAAATCTGGAATTCTCCACGAATATCAGTTTTCCATCCTTGCTTCCACAAACCGGCCTTTATTCCGTCACTAATAAGTTCCTTGATATCGTCTGCTTTGGTTGTAATCAACAGAATGGTGGTAAATATAAGAACAAAAACTATGTCAATCGCACATGTAATTGCTAGCTTTTATTTTGTCATAACATGAATATGAGTATTTGGAATGAAAAACTTTTAGATTCTTTCAGAAAGAAAAACTTACTAGGATAATGCGAATCTTTCTGCAACAGCCAGTAAAGTATAAATGCCAGTTGCACTTTCGTTACTTTTTCTTTGTCTTTCATGTAAGACAGATTATTGTAGATTTCTTTGAGGTTTTCCTTCACTTGTGGACTGATGTCGTCCAAAGTGGAGGGGATGCTGGTTTCGTCCTCCTCCTCCTCCTCGTCATCTGAAATGTATTTTCGCTTGCCCGAATCTGTGGAACTGTTTCCGCTTGACTGAAAAACGTTTTCAATTCTTTCCTCCAGTCCGGAGTACTTCTGACAGATATCTTTATACGAGTTGTCCAGTTCATCTGTTTTCTTGTCAGCGGACTGAATTTTTAAATTCATCGCTGACAGTTCTGAACGGAACTCCGCCAAACTTTCCACAACAAATTCCCCAATTGCCTCCATTTCTACTAAAACATCGTCCATGGTGCTGTAGGTAAAAAGGTATCATAATTTTCACTTCAATTGAAATAAATTTATTCAATAAATTATTAGATATAAATCAAAACGAGGAGAGATTGAACTTCAAAAAAAATCTCAAAAACATTCAATACAATAGGAAATAATCACTCTTTTCTGCAAAGTATTTTACTCAGTCAAAGAATTTAATAAAAACTTCTCCTTCGGATAGCTTTAGCTTCATACAGCAACAGTAAAATACTTAAACTAGATCAAATTCATATACGAGCTTACCTGCTTTTCTCTGAAGTCATGTTTTCAGATTTTTACTGTTGACTGAAATATATCAAAAATGTCCTTTTATCACGGAATAAAGTTAGCGCACAGTTTAAATTCAACAAGGTTGACTGTGATTTGTAACCGCATCAGGATTATATACAGCCCCTTTGGCGCTAGTATGAAAGTTGTCTATTACTAAGGTTTCCTACCAAAGCAGGGTTAGGATAAACAATGTTTTTGAGGGAAAAGGAAACATTGAGAAAAATAGAAACTTTCCACCTCTAAAGAGTTACATCAGCCACAAGATATGCATCAGGTAAGAAACAATACTTTCACTACTATTGTATTTAATATGAATAAAAGCGTTTTCAATCATACATCATAAATAGATTATCAATATACTTTTCGAAAAGTCCGATTTCAGAAGGTCATGAGTCGAAATGACACATCACCTTTGCTTAAATCAGGGGAGATTACTTAGAAACCGAAACAACAAGTACACGGAAGGGTAAGGTTGACGTTAGATATTTTTTTTCCTTTATAATTGAGAAAACTAAATACTGTTACTGGTATATCATACAGTAAAAGCTCTTACAAATTCAGAGTTTCGGCGATGGATCTCCAGGTCGACTCTTTCACCTGGCCATGCTTCCCTTTACTCCCCGAACCCTTCATTTTGCCGAAAAGTGTTTCCTCGTACTTTAAAACTTCTTCAATTAGAAGTATCTCCTCCTCTGGGGTCTAATTGGTATCCCTTTTCTTATTAAAACTCGTTTCTTTTGACGTTTGAATTTCCACAAGCTCCATTATTTTAGTAATAATCAAAGCAGACGATAATATTCATTAAATACGTAACAATCACAATACGCTGTGTATTTTGTTTACATTTGCATTTCACAAAACCGCTTAAATCAATGGAAAAAAATCAGCTGAGTACGTATTCAGTAGAGTTGAGAACGTAAAATTTGTAATTAACTGAGTACATACTCAATGACGTTGGTGGCGGCGATTTGAGAATTTTCTCAGTTGAGGACGTCCTCAACACTTGAGTTGAGAATTGAGGCTGAGTACGGTAATTGTTTGGTGGCGGCGGGGCCTGGTTTGCCGTCACGTTGGCAGCTTTTCTCTTGTTGTATGGATGGAACTGTAGCTCTACGATCCGTCAACTCGATTTCCCATCATGATGGAGCTACAGTTCTGCAGTTAGCATAAAACAATCATCTTAACTACCCATTAATTGGATAATAAATATATTAACGAGGGATACAAAAACAGTATGACCCGTAATTTAATAAAAATTCTTAAATTTTTCAACCTCCCCTGTATCCAGCAACTTGTTGAAAAGAATACTAATCCTGAGCTCTCTGACTAAAATAATACAAAGAAGGCCGTAGGCAGATCCCTACCAAAATTTAAGACAACTCTTTTCCTGTAATATAAAGACATCAGTTTTGTATGCATAAAATAGATGGCATTATTTTCGAAACCTTTAAGTTTTCAAGTCTTTAAGGTTTTTTAACATACAGCCTGTACATCATTTACTCTCTCTCTCTTTTTCTCTCCTCTCTCTCTCTCTCTGACAAACCAGATATGTTTTATCTTAATAATCATTTTAACATCACAAAAAGCCCGCTCTATGGCTTTACTAAAGCCCTAGTCTGGTACCCGCCCCCGCCACTGCGTTTTCACTTCGTTTTGGGGTCAGGTAAAGGCCGACGCCATTTTAAAATGGCGACCTCCAGAACTGAAAATAGGTAGGAATTTACACGGAAGGAATAAATCGAGAATATCTTCTTATTAATTCGAAAAATAATTCGAACAACGCATACCGAGCGTAGATGAGAATCAGTTGTATCGAAATATGTAGTTTTTTTTAGTATGCTAGAGTCCTTTTATTTATTTATCTCCGTTTTTTTGACAATGTTTACATACCCCCCCCCCCTCCCCGGATTAAATATCTGTCTATAATTTTTTAACCAAGGATGGCTTAGCTTTCTAAATGAGTTGACAAGTTCACCTAAGCTATACACAACTAGAAATCACCGAAAAATCAGCTGAGCCACGCTTACATGACTGGAAATACATATGATATAGATTGAATTTCCTCTATGTCAATCATTTATACTCTGTCCCAAGATATCCTGGATTCGCATTTTGCTTAATTACTCGATATTCATAAATACCTCAGGGTTCAAACGATGTTCATTCAAAAGTAAGAAAAATTTCCAAGATTTCTCAGTTGAAATGCCCCCGTTAGCTTATCAGGTTTCAATACAAGGCTAAAAAATGTGATGTCTACGGGGATTTTGTATTGAGATAAGCCCGGATGATAACGTTGAAAAATTGCGCAAGGCATTCCGAGTATTTCCGAATGGAGAAAAGATGTAAACATTCCCCATATAAATCTCCGTAAGAAATCTATTTTCGATTCTGTGATTTTTTTCAAGTCAAAAATGATAATGTGTCAATGAAGATATCTTGGAAATTTTCCCTTTCATCGATTTCAATTGCACTTCTTTCACAGGTATGTATATTTTAATAATAAATCGATCAAATGTGCTGCATAAATATCTTGGGACAGACTATAATACATTATTTGATAATATTTCGCTTGGAATAAATGTGTAGATGAGTAGAAATGTTAATTCAGATCATGTTCTTTCAACAAACGTAATGTTTTGATTAGGCAACTTATATACGACTTTGAAATTGCATTCAAATAATTTCGAATTCCTCCTACTTTAAATGTTCGAAGCATATATCTAAATTGTTATATTTTATAGAAATCTTAATTGAAATTAATAAATGATATGAATAATTTGAAGTCTCTTGTCATAATATTGTAATTTTCTTCTTGATTTTGTTAATATTAGCCTACAAGTAGATTATTGAAAATATGAATCAGGGGTATTTACACCTTGTTGACACAAGTTGAATTCAAGGGTATACTTGTAATTTTCATATTTATAAAAGGGAAAATATCTTTCAGGGAACAAAATGAAAGAATACCCTCTTTTCACTCCTATGCAGCGGTTCCCAGAAAGAAGAGGGGTAGGGATATGAGTTCCCCTACCAAAGATACCCCTCTGCAACCATCAAAGAAACAGGAAGTCTGTGTAGGATTTTAAAACTTTAGCTTATTGTTTAAATGCATCATGAACATTGTGACTGCTCATAAGGAACATTTTACACATATAACGAAACATATAATAATAAAGTTAATTATGATACTTATTAATGGCAAATATAATTTAAAAATTTCTGCTTTTGTTTTATAGTACCTTGAAAATAAAAGGAAAGCGTGGACTTTAGAGGAAAAGGTGTTCCTAGAAAGTTTTCTTAACCAAGCTGGTGGAGTTCCCAATGAGGGATCAAATTTATTTTGGGAAAATTGTGCTATAATGTTAAATAAACATTGTGGAACAAATAGGACTGGGAAAACTCTTCGTTATTTGAAATGCAGGTTGTCATTTGATATGTTTGCCATTAAATATCTCTATAACATATTTAATATGTTTTAATACCCAAATTAATAATTATTTTTAGGAGAAATGTGCCGCAGTAGGTATAGGAAAGTAAAATCCCTGTTTGAAGGTACAGGTTCATGTGGGGTGACATCAAGATCAGTCTCTACCCAGACAGAAAGTGTTTGTGTTTCCACAGAAACACATGTACATGTGGAAACACAAACATTACCCGCATTACTCATCAAGAATAAAAAGTAAATTAAATTTATTGTCCCCCGCCGCAACGCGGAGCGGGGACATAGAAATGCCGGGCGTCCGTCCGTGTGTCCGTGTGTCCGTCCGTCACACTTTTTTGTAAGCGCTCTCTGCCTACAAATATTAATTTTGACAGATTTTCATTACATTTATACCAAATGTTTATACACCTATTACCTTGGTCAAGTTCGAAAATCAGCATTGGTCGATACTTTTTGTTGGAGTTATGGGACTCTGACCACAATAATGACTCCGTTTTATCCAAAAATTGACCTTGTAAGCGCTCTCATGCCTACAAATTTTGATGGATTTACATGAAATTTATACCAAATGTTTATACCACTAATATCTTGGTTAAGTTCTTAAATCAGCCTTGGTCAATACTTTTTGTTGGAGTTATGGGACTTTGACCACAATAATTACTTCATTATATCAAAAATTGATGTGATTTTATACAGTATGTAAACCAGAGTATGAAACTTGAATATGATTTTTAAACAAAAACTATACAGTGATATTGTCTCGTACATTTTAAATAAACTTATATATGTTAATAGGTATTTGTTTGATTTTAGATTGTAGTATTTGGATATATTTGCGACAGGAAAAATAGAAAAAAAAATGGGTGGTCGGGGTAAAAAAATGTTCCTCCCAACCTCCCCACACATTTAATTCTGGAACAGCCCTGAATGTTTGAAAATATTGCAATTTCATATACTGTGAAATCATTAGATTTCGTGGTGGTTCAATTTTCGTGGAATTCGTGGGTACCTCTCATCCACGATTTAACATCCTACACGAATTAATAAATAAGGGTAATAAAATCATATTTCCTTTGTAGGTTTTAGAGAATACACGAAATTACGTCCCCACGAACCTGTAAAATTTAAGCAATCCACGAAAATTGGCCCCCACGAAATTTAATGATTCCACAGTACAGTATACTAGTATACTGCTTGAACGGCGGGGGACCCAGGAATTCTATTCTTGTTGAATTCCTCATTTCTGAAGACAAACATGTTAAAAAATATTTCATCTATATATAATCCTAATTTGTAAATTTTTTTCTTTTCTTTTTCAAAATTATTGTAGGACATCTACCAGTTTTTGGGCAAACTTAAATCCAGAAGACATATTTAAGGACCAAGAGAAAACACCAATCCAAAACATGTTGAGGTCTAGGCTTTTAGTAGAAAATATAAGTACAGATGACCGTGCAGAGTTACTAACTTCAGTGCTACACTCTGATGCTACAACTATAGCAGATTGTGTATTCAAAATTCCAGCTCTAAAATTGGCCTTACAAAACAGATTTCTATTTGACATGGAGAAATCTGCTGCATCTAAATGTGTTAGATCAAAATTTAGTTACTTGTTTCCAAAGACTACCATAGTCTCAGAGACTTTTCTTTTAAGGAACTGTTTTCAGAGCTAACTGAGAAACAACCTTTCCTGCTGAAATGTCTTCTAGCAGTGTCAGTCCCTACAACCAAATGGAAGTATGCAGTTCCACAGAGTACCTGGAAGGTTTAATTCCTAAGCTTTCATTTATTTACAGTAGCCTAATGGCAGTAAGGTTCCACGAGTTGTCTAGACTACAGAAAACTTTATCCATTGTTTTAATGGATGAGCATGTTCATGAAAAGATGTGTATTAAATTTGAAAAAAGAAAGATTACATGATATTAGATTTTCTTTATTAGGTTAGGTTCACTGTCAAAATCTAGACTAGTAATTGGTTTACAGCAGCCTACATTCTGTTAGGTATCTTAACATGTAAAAGACGTTGTTTGTTTTATTAATGGAAGAACATGAGAAAGTATGGTTTTGTGCAATAGTGCCATGTCTCTTGGGATGTATGTTGTATCAGTGATATGGTAATGTTGTCACCTGTTTACTTCAAAGTAATTTGGTACAATGAAGGAGTCAAAATCAAGTTGATTATTTGAAACAAACTCTACTGAAGAGTTGGTAAGGAAATACATAATTGAATAGTAAACTTACAATATCTATCTGACATGTTCTAATATGGTAGTAAAAATTAATTTCCTTAAAGTAAATGAATTTATCGATGACCATTCAAATATAATTTCAAGATATACTGCTTGGGACTAGTATAACAATTAAATATCACTAAACAAATAAGAACACTACAATCACTATTTGCAGATATGCTCCATAGTGTAAAAATCATGCCGTATTTAGTCATTATATCATCTTTAATTCTTTCAAGGATTTAATGAAAATGCATTACATGGTTTTTTTTTTTAAATTTGCTCTTATATTTCATATCAGGTATTTGACCGTCTTCAGGTTCTTGGAGTTACAACTTCATATGCAGGAGCTCTTTCTGTCATGGAAGATATAGGGAACCACCACATGAATGAAGTTGTCAAAGGGGTCCAAATCAACAATACTTTCAGAATTATTGGTGATAACTGTAATATGAAAGTAGGAGTAAAACACGAGCGAAGTAAACAACATGGCTCAATGTTTAATTGGTTTGCTTCAGCCATTATCATGCAGACAAAGTCATTTGATGATCTGTCAGATACCCCACAAGGGGATCCTCAATATCTGCCAATGACAGCTTTTCTTCCAACAGCTGAAGATGAGAGAAGAATTAAGAATGATTATAGATTTCTCATTTCTCAGGTTGCAAGAGACTTTTTACCCAACTTGAAATTTCTCTTTGAAAATCTTCCATCCCACATTCTTGGAGAATACAGCCAAGAACTACATAAACAAAATCTTGTTGTTCCACTCCAAGTATTGCCACTTAATGAGCAGAAGTATGCAGATGTGGTGCAAATACTGGACCATTATGAAGATAAAGTCAGTGAGATTTATGAAGCTGCTGGAGAACCCATAGCTCAACTACCAATAGGAGGTGACCAGTTGAATAGAGAAAGATTTTCAGGGGCCAAAAGTTTGAGGGCTGGATGTCTGACAGATAAAGATCGCTACAGCCACTTATATCCCATCACTTTTGAACTATGGCACACTGCAATGAATTTTCTTCTGTTGATCTTTAATACACTTTATAATGAGAAGTCTTTTGACAAAGGCACAATGAATGCGGCTTGAATCAAGCTTTCCAGGAAAACTGTTAAGAAGGAGGTGCAACACCACTATGACCATGACAAGGACTTTTTCATCAGTTTTCTCCGAGCGTACATGGTAGAGTCTTTGTGCAATTTTTTGCCATAGAAACTTTGGATGTAGAGCCAACAAAAAATATACCAAATGGTGTTCCTGCTGAAGAAATAGAAAAATGGGTACAAGATATTATGGACAAATTTATTGATGAGTATGTGTGGGCCAGGGATTCTGATGCCAGCACTGTTACTACTCAGGAGCATGAAGAGATTGTTTCCACACCATTACAACTGAAATTGCCCAATGGATCAACAGTTGTTATATTTGCCCAGCAAAAACAGAAGAAGGTGCAAAAAATTGAATTTGACAGAGTGAAGCACCATGGACATACAGTTCTCCAATTAGGCTTACTTTACCTCGAATTTCTTGATATTATCAAGGTACCTGACAGAGATAGATTGATGACAACTTTCAAGTACATGATGCAGGTATTTAAAGCACACAACAGCCGCAGCAAATATGCATTGGAGATGCTGCGATTTTTATGCCACCAGCAATCATCCTACAGCTTACAAGTTGCACACAAGGCAATGTATGGGTTATTTGTAAATACTGCTGGGAAAGTAGATTCCCATATACCAGCAGACTTAGAGATGGAGCATCTCATCAGGAGAATTAAGAAGCTTTTTAAGGCAACGGGGCCAAATAACCTGGAAGGATCAGTTGTGAAAAAATCGCGAGCTTTGGCAGGTCAAGCTCAGATTGCTGATCAGTATGATAAATGCAGTGGTGTTCTTGTCAGAGCAAACAAGCACAAGAGGAAATCTGCTCATGAGGATGAACTGAAACTTATTGGTGAAATGAAAGAAGCTGCCCCATTTACCAGCCAGATTGGCAGAAGTTATAATCAGTTTTCCACCATAATGGCACCGACACACAGTACATTAAATGAAGAGGGCTATAAAGCCTGGATAAATTACCACAAGACAAAAATGCAGTTTGAATCTGGGAAATAAAATCAAGTTGTAATTCTAGCAGTTCAATTTATGCTATAACATGCATGTATTTGATTACATACAAGAGTTGAAATTTATATGTACATGTACCTTCATGTTAACTAAATTCAAATTTAAATAGCAAGCAAACAATGTAATTTTTTGTTTTTTCTCTCAATTAAGTCAAAGAAAATTGTACCTTCTTTGTGATTAAGGGAACATAGACTTCATAGAAATCAATAACATTTTTTACTTTCTGTTTTTATGGGTGAGCCCTAATCTTTGAAGATTTTTTTTTTTAATTCCTTGTTTTCTTAAGTATATATATTGAGTAGAATTTGTTGAAATTTAGTAGAATAGCAGATTTCACTTGTAATGATTATTTTCTTTAATCAGTCTGAACCGTACATATGGTACATTTATATGTTGTTCCAGTTTGGACCAAACTTAGAGACGACAAAATCATTTAATCTTTGTATTAGATGCAAATTATGCATTTAGATGATATGTTTTATAACATAGACAAAACGTGACTTTTAATAGCATGAATTGATTGAGCAATGTTTTCTGGTTGCTTGAAATACTTTGAAATTTGTTCAACTGTTTCAACATATTCAAATGTATCAGTGATGATATGAATAACAT
>WFKH01011801.1:30637843-30659626 GCA_016163765.1 Magallana hongkongensis
TACATGTGGATGTAGGCTATGCCTGTCCACTTCTCAAAAGAGAATAGACTCTTGATCTGTATGTAGCGTGCGAGTTGAGTCTAAACATATTCAGAGAGAGAGAGAGAGAGAGAGAGAGAGAGAGAGAGAGAGAGAATGCTATTATTTTACTTTTCTAAATATGCTAGGGTAACTATCTCTAACTATACTTGTTCAAACATCTGGAGAAGGATTGTGTTTAATTAAGTGAAATATGTATCCACGATGTAGTTTCTCATGTGGACACCATCACCAGCTACGATGTTGTTCCCGTTTCCACCGCGAAGTTGAACTTGATCTTGTGTAGAATCTACGATGTCACCCCTGTCTATACCAATATTGTGCAAGATTGCACAGGCATATTTGACATATTTTGTCGCTTGATTTGGATCTGTCCTGTTTAAAATTATTGACCACAATATTTATAATCCGGGTATATGCCGTATTTTGTTGAAAATATGCATTACTTGCAATACATGATTAATATTAATTCATGAAATATATATTTAACCCTATGAATTATTTATATGAAACAAAGATGCATGTATTTGGATATTTAATTACAGACTTTCGTATACCTAACCACTCCTTGAAGACAAGAAAATCTGCGTTTCAGAATTCCAAATGTCTGTTCCACCATCACCCTAGTTTTACAGAGGGATGCATGCATTAAACCTTTGCTTGGGGGGGGGGGGGGGGGGGCAGTGGACGGGTTTAGAAAAGGTGTCTCATTAGGTACCTTTTACAAGGATAACCAGAATCCCCCAAAAGAAATCCACTATGAACGCCTGTTCGAATGAAATATAAAATTATTAACTCATTCATATAGCTTTTGAATTAACTATTCTGTATTTGCATGTATCTGCATTATATATTTTCTTAGCCTAATACCATTCTCAAACTGCTGAATTGTAAATTATCAAAAATCAAAGTCCAAATAATATACACATCTCTGATTTATGTTAAATTAATCTGCAAATCAACAACTCCCTATCTTAAAAACTGTTGGAGAAGGTATCTGCACATTAGGAGTAACATATGCAATATTATGCGAAAAATTGAATAAGTTCAACAGGTTGTATTATTTTCATGAATTATTAAAAATCAAATATCAGGTACTATGCTCATCTCTGATATATGTACAATTGTTCTGCAAAACAACAAATTTCTATCTTGAAAACTGTGGGAAGAGTTATCCGTTCAATAGCGCTACCCTTTGGCAGCCGCCTACTTTTTTACCATTTCAATAACCGGATTTTTTCTTTGGAAAACCCAGTTAAAAGCTTATTTTGATTGCGCACAAAAATGAGTGTGTTTAAATTTACTCATGCGAAAATTTACACACTTAGGACATTTTCGTTGTTTGAATGGTGTATAAAATATAAACATATTAAGCTCCGTGTGGAACAGCCGACGGACATTACATATATAGACGACTTATTATCTGAAGCAAAACAGATAGATCTATTGCATTGGCATACACGTAAAGTAATGAAATAAAAATGTTTTAGATGAAATAAGTAGAGTATAATTTTTAAAAAATATTGAATCTGAATTTTAACAATAAATTGGGGTACCAGTCCATGAGAAGTAAATACGTGTTAAATTAAATAAGTTTACAAAACCATATAAAACGGTGTGTAAATCGATAGTTCTATATACATGTAAGCTGGCTACAGAGCGAACCGGGTTCAAGCTTCAAGCCCCGCCTACAGCAGGTCTAACATAATTCTTTCCGCAAATGAATTATGTTTAGCAAACCCTAGAGAAAGTATATACATTTACAAAATTTAACAGTACATTGTACAGGATTCAATTATTTATTTGCATTTTTTCACTGGACATTATTAAAATATAATATGCATAAAAACTGAAATTAACACTTGTTTGGTTTTTAATAATTCGTGTTTTTTGGTGTTTTGAAATTCGGTCATATAATACTTTATGCAGTTATTTGAAACCCCTCTCTCTCTATTTTGAGCCAAGAGGCTGTATGCTGTATCTATCAATCAGCTGAAGGAGCAGGTCAAGAACAGACCGCTGCTTCTTCTGTTAAAAGGTAGTCATTGATGTGGTGGACTTTCCACAGTTAGATGAGAAAAGGCTGCATGAACTGACCTGTTGAAGTCAGCTGCACCTCTCCTCTAGCTATGCTCAAGAGCACATAAAAGGTGACAATGCCAACCATACACATGAAGAAAAAGGCATTTTGAGAATTCTTATGCAGAGCCAGGATGTATCATTCAAGACCTACCAACTCTGGATTAAGTATAAGGATGTTGATACATGTATCATTGCATTGTATTGCAAGTGTCGAGCTGGTGTGCGAGGTTGTTGGCATGTGCGCCCATGCATCATTATGTGGTATCTTGGTTTTGTCCCACACAGACATAATGTAACTAAATTGGAGTACGTGACTGCCAGGGTAGAGCTTCTTGAGAATCAGATGCCAGAACAGTAAGAGACAGCTTAAGCGACAAAAGTATAAGAAGAGTAATTCCCTTTCTACATGTACGATGTTTTGTATGATATTTACTGAAAATCAGCTGTTGGACATATGCTACAAATTAATTATGAATGTTACATACTAGGAAAACAATAATAAAAATGGGACTTCGGGGGACATAAGAGTACAATTAATTTTAGGTCATCAGAATAATCAAATAAATAATTTTAAGCTTATCTAATATACTGTAATAAATCTCACCGTCATTAGATTTAAAATGATTAATTTTATGTTCAATATATTTTTTCATTTAATCAATAGCAAAACACACCATCATTTAAAACCTGATGGAACCAAAAAAAAAATAAAGCAAAGCAAGAAAGAAATAAAAAAAAACGCACTATATTAAACTATAATAATTACATATTAAACTAAAATAATTAAAGTACAGGAAATAATGATAAAATAATACGAAGTTTAAACGTCAGGTTCCTGTGACTGAACGGTAACAACGGGACTACAGTCAGCCATCTTGGCTATATTTGTTATTTTTAAATGTCAACACAGGAAAAACAAAAACCGGAAACCAAAATTTACACATTCGGCAAAATAATATAGCGACAATAAACTAACTACTTTGTTTTATGATACAATAATATAGCGACAATAAACTAACTACTTTGTTTTATGATACAATAATATAGCGACAATAAACCAACTACTTTGTTTTATGATACAAAATTTGTAATGTTAAAATTAGTTACTTAACATACCCATTATACGAACCCCCCCCCCCCCCCCCAATAGTTGAATAGAAATTCGGCAAAACAGCAAATGGGACATCGCGGGAAAAATGCCCGTGACATAATTTACACCAACCCACAAAAATGGCTGAACTTTTACACGGAACTTACAGTTTCATGAGGTTTGTCGACTCATTTGAGTATCGCCATTGTGAGAACCAAGAGAGCTACATGTATTGCTTGCCTCTATTCCTTCGTATTCTGTCGAGAGACGTAAACAAAACACAAAGATATATAAGCGATAAATGAAGAGGTGGATCAATTTAAACCTGATAGATTGAACCGCTCCCTTTACATCTTCTTCTGAAAAACCCGCATTATCAATACCGGATACCAAAAGCTTTATATTCAGACTAATACAGTTCAAAGTCATACGGGTGAACATGATGAAAACCCAAGTTGTAGAAAAAAAGACTCAACCTGTCATAACCATTCCTTTGCTACAACACAAAAACATTGCCTCAATTTGTCAAAAGATGTTTTGTATTTTGAGGGTCTATCTGGGGCACAAAGCAGTACTGGGGAGAAAAGCCTAAGAATTAAGGGCTTTTGTGCAGTTTAAAATGAAGGTATGGGTCTGCCCTCTTTTTTTACCATTGGTAGCTGTGCATGGTCTCTGTTGGAGATGAGATAAACAGCCCCATAACTTAGTGTCGATGGCCTCTCTGATGAACAATGTGCAGAAAAACTTTGTTTGGGCATCAGAAAATATTAGTCTTACAGTTTCTCATCCAGCAGGTAAAGATAAATTGGATAATCCAAATTGAAAATGGTGGCCCTCACCAAAAAGTTTTGCTCCTTTAGAAGAAGAAGACAACCTTTTGTTACAAACATCTTTTTATTGTCAACCATACTAAAAAAAACCTACTGGAAGACAACTTAATGTTATCTAATCGGTTTAATTTGCACCACTGTTCTAATTATTGTTTACGTTCTTTAAAATCAAATTCACTGAAAAAGAGCAGGAAGGAAATTCTAATGCCAACTTGATTTTCACCAGCTATAGTAAAAGACAGAAATGGTTCATTACGTTTGGAGATGGCAAGGGACTACCATGTTTTAGAACAGCATTCCCAATTTTACACACAGTTGGAGGGCAAATAAAGATATATCTCCTTTCTGCCAATCCATCAGTTGATGATATTCTTGCAACCGAGAAATATATCACTGGTTATGTTTTGTAAAGGCAGTGAGCCAACCGGCGCCTTTCCTGATCTCTTTTCCGATATGGTCAACTGTGCTGATGATTCCACTGGTCAACATACGTTCCCTGAAATAGTAACGCGCACAATTTACGAAGTGAGAAAACATGGTTAACAGGTATGAATTGCTTAATCACTTTCGTTAAGCCGTATATTATACAAAAGACGCAATCTGTCAATTAAATTACTTAATACTGCAATTGTATGTGGCTTTTACATTTGTTCAAAATGATGTCATTATTTAAGCAATTCAACGCAAACTTTGTCAACACCGATATCGGTTATACATCACACGCCACGAGAGTTTAGCGGCTATTTTCCTGTGTTGTTTGATAAAGAAATTACTGCTTCAATGTACTTTACTATTATAATAGTTGCAGTTATATATATGTATTATACAATAAATTTTGAGATGTCCGAACCTTCTTTGTAAAACTTGTATATGTATCATTCAGATATCAGACACATATTCTTATTTTGATGATCATAACGGTCACACCTCGAATTTTTCAGAGAATGTTGTGTCACATTTGTGGGAAAATCCTAGCCTCCAATTTAGCATTGTGGCAACATATTGGATGACACGAACATAAGGGGAACTATTCTTGTGACAAATGTGACCTTGTATTTTTCAGCACCTGGAATTACAAACGACACATAAAAAAGCACTCATAAGATTCTGCCAGGCCTTTCAAATGTAGCTAAACATCATTGAGATAGTGACCAATAATCAAAATAATGGAAAATAGGATAAAAGCATTTCAGAGGATTTCGCTTTGATATTAACCTCTGACTAAGAAATTGTCAGGCTGCCATTTTTAAAGTCAAGCTCAATACCCCTTATAAACGGGTATTTTTGGGGTTTAATAAGAGCAAGATTAAGCCAATGGGGAAAAATTTATGGTCTAAAACTGGATTTAAAACAGACCTGCTATGACCTTCACATTTGACCTTGAAACTTGGCTTAATTCGCTGCACACCCTTTTCCCAAAAGCTATGTTTATGTGAAGTACGAGCCATATAGGACTAAGGGGAAAGTAAATATGCTATGCAAAAAAATTGCATGGTCTGATATGACCTTGACCCTTGATCTAGAAACGTCAATCAAGGTCACTGCACACACTTTGATCAAACGCAGTAGGTGAAGTATGAGCCAGATTGGACAAAGGGGAGAGAGTCTATGATCCGGACAAGGATTTTTTCAGATAATTCTGCTATTTAACCTTAGACCTAGAAACTTGGTTTAAGGTCACTGCTTACCCTTACCCAAAGGCACTCTGTATGTGAAGTATGATCGAGATTGGGCCAAGGGGAGAGAGAATATGCCGCGAACAAGTGACAGACGGATGGACTGATCACTATAGGTCGTCCGCAGAACGGGGCCCTAATAAGTGTGATGAGACCTTTCTGAAAAAGATGTCCATCGCCGGCCCCCAAAAGAGAGACGCTGGGGACCTTCATTTCTGGTGTGAAACATCCGGAGCAAAATTTGAAGATTGTGCAAAACTGCTGGACCATAAAGGGCTCGAGCTCCACACCGGAGTTGAAAGGCATACGTATTCATTTCAGCACCAACTAAAGCTACGTGGCCACTGAATGAACAATATTACAGAACTTTTACTTATTTGCAAAATTAGAGAACGATTCTTTTTCAGAACTACATGTAGCTACACTTACAACTAAATATAGTTTTGAATACTGTTACATTTTACAAACAAGATTAATGATTATGAGTCTCTTAGAATGATAGTTTTTGGTACAGCTGGTTCTGAAAAATCTTTTCTCATTGAATGTCAAAGCCATTTGTTTATTCTTTCAAATTTTGTGTCCAGCAGGCAACAGAGGTAGTTTAATGACGGGTGATACATAACAGTTATCTTAAAGTATCAAAACAATAATGCATACATCAGATGGACCACTGGGAGAAACTCTCCAAGACTAGTGTTCTGACATGCATGGCATTTTAGTGGATGAAAAATCATTGGTTGGTTTTTTAAATAACACTTCGATTGTAGATGTGGAACAGGCATATCTGACCAATCATGAAGTGAAATTCCAGCAGTTGTTTTTCTTGGTGATGGTGTTCAACTTCCTCTTTTTCTGGATCTCCCTGTTTACATTACTTCTAAAAATAAATCTCCAACATCAATACATATCCATTTATATTTAGTCTGTCAAGATTTTAACATAGATGTTTTTTTAAATACAATTATTCGACAACGAGAGCAATTTAAAAAAGCTCAGAGATGTTCTTACTTATATAAGTGCATGTCATCTCAAGCCAAATGATTACAGAAATTTCAGTGGGACAATCTGAAAAAGACAAATAAAGAAACATTACTATTAAGAGTGTCGATTAATGGACTTTTTGTTTTTCTCATTTATAATGAAGAATTGACTCACAAAAATCTTTTAAATTATTAGAGGTTAACAATTCCTTTTAACTCAAGTAAAAGCTTTTTCAAAGGGTCCCCTTTTTATGACGGGAGAAAGTGATAAAGCTAGGGGTCATTTAAACACCGTTTACATCATTAGAAAATCAAATATTATGCTTACTGTAAATAGGCTTTCAAATTGCTTTATTTAATCCTTCTTAGGTTTTTTTTTCTCTCTCCTTATTTGTTTATTACGTATGAGATCGGGTTAAATTTCTTCAAAGATTTGATCATCATTCAGTTTGAAGTCTCTTTTAACTTATTCATCTTGTACTTTTCTCCACATAGTTAATAGTCATACAATGTGTGTGTTCTTATGTCCGAAGACAATGCACCAGACTGTGCAGAGAAATTAAATACTGCGTAAAACTTGTATGTTTTATTCCCTCCCTAGCCTAACAATCTAGAGGTTACACAATTTAATAATGAGGAAAAGTACACAATTGTATTGGAATTTATATAGTTTATTGGGGTTTTTTTTCATCTTAAAATATTTGCTGCATCGACATACCAGTTGATACGCTGATCGGTGGGAGCATGTCAGTTTTTAACTGAACATGTACATTGTGTTTTTCAACAGTTAATATTGAATTCCTCAGGTTATATGTATCACACAATGAAAACAGTTCTCACAATGAAAAACATTCATTCTTCCTACCAAAAGTTTAAACAATTACGTTATAACAACATTAACCAAGCTACTTGTTCATATTCATTACATTTCTTCTCAAATTTTAAATCAAAATCCTAAACTTTCTCTGCAAATTTGGTCAAGATACTTAACAAATTATTAATTTCTTGAATTTAGAAAATTCATATAATAATTATAGCCATTGACTCCCGAGGAAGAGGCCTTCCACAGCAAATACAAAGCCATTAGCCATTTCCATTGCACTGGAAAATATCTCTCCTTAAAAGACATTGAGCCACAATAGAAAAATTAGCAAAATAAACCGAATCTTAAAATGGAAAACAATGATGAAACTCAATTTACGAATGTCATGTTTTTTTAATGGAATTTGCAATCTTACAAAAAAATTTATCAATTTGGAACAGATATTCGGCATAATTCATCTTAATAAGTTTATACCACAATACACGTAATTTATCAAACTTTTTTGACGCTTCAAACTTAACTGCAAATTACATTTTGCAACAATTTCACCAGTGTATACTTAACAAGTTTACTCAATTTTCAGCAAAAGAAGGATAATTTACAGAAAAGTTTTTATCATTTGGAAGATATCATGCAACAACAAAAATCCCTTAAGAACAACATCATTGACAAATTATCGAGAAATTAGTGAATGCATTAAATGGTACAAGATACATTTGTTTGGACAAAGACGTTACTAAATTTTCTACGAAAAACTTCCACAATTGCAACGAATACGCTAACCGCTTAAAACTGGCTGTGCACAGACGTAGATGAGACTGCACCGTCGCCAAATGCTTGAAAATTCCATTATTTCAAGAAGGATCATTCGAGATCGAATGATCCCTTTAGAAGATTACTCCGAGGACGAAACTTGCTTGATTTCGGTTTCGTCCACAAACAATACTTTTTGTTATGGACAATATTGCACCAACGCTTGATCAAAACTGCGCCTTGCCCCCAGTTCTTCAGCCTCTCACCTGTTTGCGGTGTTTTTCGACGTAGGCTTTCACCGACTTGTTGGGGACAGCATTGGGGTGTCCGAAACTACAACTGAAGGATGCTGTCGTTTGGTTTGTGATGCCATCATATATCATTTGCTAGCAGATTTCATTACTTTCCCAAAGAGTAACCGTGCCAGAGAAACAAACCAACAATTTAAAAAAATTTAGTGGAAGAGTTATCTGTTCATTACGAGTTATCTTTCTTCAAATTCATTTAGTAAAATAGAAGAGGGGGGGGGGGTAGGAAATTGTTTAAAAACCCCACTGTATACACTAATAGTAAACTAAACTTTCATAATTCTACATCAAAAAGTAAATTTATAGGGAAAGAAAATGGTTCTACTAGACAATTGGGCGTAAACAATATACTGAATACAATGACCAGACAAAAAACGAGTACATTAGGGAGCACAATTCCTATGGAAAGAGGGATTTGTTCATTGTAAAAAAAAACTATTTTTGACAGATCAACTTTATTAAAACATCAGAAAAATGTTCATGGTAAAGCGATTTGAATTTTTTTACATCGTTTTGATCATCTGATTAATGTTCTCCATTCATATATTGACATTCAAAATTTAGATTTCATAAATATAGACGCATTTCAAAAGTACAAAGAGGAGGAATCATTGCAACAAAGTATACGATATGTCATGCATACATCCATCAAAAACAATAAAGATGGAAGCCAACATTTTCAGCATAAACAGAGTAGGGAAAGGAAAACAAACGAGGTGAAACAAAAAGGATTCTTGCAAATTAGACGGTCTTTGTTTATCTCTAATGTCTTGTTATTCGAAAAGCTAGTTCTGTAAAATTTAAATTTATAAAATCTCGTCCCTTCTCATTCTTTAGGATTTGAACAAAGTAAATTTCTACCAATACCTGAAAGTATAAAATCAGAAATAAGTACTATGTTCTTTCTTAACATTCTAATCAGCAACATTCTGGATGAAATGCAAGAAAAATTCCGGGTAAGGGACAATAGAGACGATCTGACAAATATAAGACTTTATCACCGAATTGACAGGAAAATTATTAACTTAAAATATAGAGAAGATAGTTGACACATCTGTAATTTAGCATTCTGATGCTGCAAAGTCAATATTTTAACGTATTAAATCCTTAAGACAAGAAAAACTTGACTATTGTTTTTATAAAATGCAAAAACCAATTATCTTGCCTTGATAAGAGGGATTTTATGTCTAGTATAATGACCGCAACAAATGGAAATGTAGGAAAATTTGCATCCGTCATTCTTTGTATGAATTCCACCCACAATACCAACATCTATTCCTTTAGGTTGGTTTACATGTATGTATTTCAAATAAGGAAGATAAAAATGCAATAACAGTTTTTCTTAAGTTAATGCTGATAACGAAAGATCTCAACAAATAAGGTGAAAATTATAATGACTGATGATGACAATGATGTTCATAGAAACTGGTGAAGGCGAATCCAGCAACACATAAAGGATTGTTTAATCAGTAGTATATTCTCACTATATAACTCTATATAGTCGAATAGTCAATAATTATAATATTAGCTCGTCCGAAAAATATTGACCGGTCAATATTTTTTTTTTAATATTGACCGGCTAGGAATAATATCTAGAGAATATTCCCTCTATTTCAATCAATCGCTTCTGATTTGTTGATTCGTAAAAGTGACGTTAAATTCCTTGTGTCAACTTATGTCGTCATTTTACATCATGCAGTTGTCCAGGCGTTGTGGTACTAACAAACATTTCGGAAAAAAAACCAGAGGATTATATTGACAAAGATGTAAAATTCTAATAACACAGGTAGTTCCAACTGCACAATCACAATTGAAACCGGCCAAAGAATGGAATTTAGAATAAATTTAAGATAATACCCGAACATGTTCAATATGACTATGCATCATACACTTGATAATATTATTTTGGCTTTAAAACCATATTTTTACAGGTAATGAATGTTGCAGAAAATTTTCTCAGTCATTTGAAAATTGTCTCAATCTGAAAAGATTTCCTCAAATGCTAATAACATCAAACAACCAAGGATCAGGACCACTATAAAATACCTGTACCTGGAAGAAAATGTACAGCAGTATTACGCAAACCATAGAAATTGAACAAAAGAAACTTTTGAATGATTTGCAACAAAACAAGGAAAATCAAGCATATGAAACTAATTTTATTCCAAATGCACAGCCATCTGTAGCCCCGTAAATATACCCTTAGGACTTATAAGGCAACCACAACCAACTTCAACATTCCAAGTTAAAATTTCTCTTAACTATTAAATAATATTTTTCATCCAGAAATTTTAACTTCTTCAAAGAGAGTACCGCAATCCTTGTTAGGGAGAAGAATAACTATGTTAACAAATGGGAAAAAACAAGATATTGTGTTTCTGCCTTGTCATCAAAATACAGATAATGAAGATCCTAAAGTGTAAGTCGAACCGACTTGATGTGGATTACATTTTGCTGAGACGGACATGTGGTCTCCTCCAGACTTTGTTGTGAAACAGACATGGATGGTTACTCGGCTGTTAGTAAAGGTTTACCAAATAGTATCTCCTTAGTGGGCGGCAATGTATAGAGGGTGGGCCTAGACATTTTTGATTGTTTTGGAAAATGTCTTTAATTATTTAACAGCAAGTTAGAAATGATTCTTTTTAATATTTAAAACTGTACAGCCATATATTGCTGTTTATAATTTATGGAGGGTTTTTTTGAATTTTTAACGGAGACGACGTGTTTGAAAATTAATGTAATGACATTCAATTACTTAACCTAAGTAAATATTTAACTAAATTTAATTAAATGGATATTTAACTGATCATTTTTTTTAAAAACGAGTGCAACCTTTTTATTTTCTTCTTTTTTAATTTGTAAACAATTAGTAAATGCACATTCAATTTTTTGTTGAATGGATCGTTCAGTGTCCAAAGAATGATGCAGAAAATGTGTTGTTTCATGTGAAATTTTTGAAGCTTATTAAAATCATGTGTATTTAATAAGGTGAGTGGTGAAGTTTATTTCAAACTATGCGGATGACTTTGGACTACCACAGCCTGTTGCTCCGAGAGGAAGAGACGGTGTTCCACCCATATACATCACGTCTGACACGACAAAGGAAGATGTTCATGAGAAATACTTAGAGACTTTACATTCTACATTCTGAAACATCTGGAACCATATATATAAGGATGCTTAACCGACAAAATATGTTTGTGCCGATTGTGAATAGCTACAGAAATGTAATTGGATGCAGTCTTCGAAGAGGAAAAGTTAGGGGCCGCAAAAAGGATGCAAGATCATATCACAAATACTCAAACCGAAAGAAAAGTATGCAGCGAATGTATAAAAAAGTATCAGGACACATACTATTATCAAGGCAAAGTTAGTCAAAATGTGTGTATTCATAATCAATCATCATCATTCAGCGTCACTCACGACAAAGGTTCGTGGCGTAAAACGACTTTTCCGGTCGGCGAGCAATGTTTTGACAGTGTTAATGCAGATAGAACTAAGAAGTAAATAAAGGCAAGCATGCCATATATGGTTTTGTAGATAAATTATTGTAAAAGAGAAATGGTAATAAACACTTACACTGCTTTTCTATTTAAGGTGGTATGGGACACCTCCATATTGTGACGTATTTCAAATCGAAATAAACAATAAAATCAAGTATAATTTTATAAATCTTTTCTTTCCCGAAATCCTTACCTAACAGCGTAGTGCAGTGGGTTAGAGCGTTACCTACGAATCTGTAAGTCATGAGTTCGAATCCGGTCGGGGCTTTTATAATTTTTTACCTTTCCAAAATTGTTTAAAACATATTTTTGGGTCAAATATTGTGAAATTTGAAAATTCTAAAACGGTGAAAATATTTTGATTAATGTGTACTTTTATCCAAATTAATATCGACAGGTGTCCCATACAATGTACCACCTTAAATCACGGAAGGGGGTACTCCACGTACTTCGGAGTTGGATACCTTGTGTTATAATTATATACTATATTAGCGAACTTTTATTACAGAAACAGGCGCCTGTGGTCCAAATGTGAAGCTGAGACGAATCTCTGCCGAGATTAATGATCGCAAAAATCTGCTTAGATTTATGTCCAAATGTTCGGATGGGTTTAGACTTAAAACGCTGAAACGTAATAAAAATGACGACTTATTGTTATAGACCCTTTAATTTAACTGTCGTAGCACTCTATTGCGTAGCAAATTGACAAAGTTATAGATGGTAGCCTGTATAATTGTTAAAAATGACGTAAATGAAATTACTGCTGCTACGTCATATTATATCAAATCATGTCAATTTACCCTACAAAAGCAGTACTGCAGTTACCCCGTGAAGGAGTCTTTTGATATCTTTTCTACGGCAGCGAGTTACAGATGTAATTGATATTCAGTAGTCAGACACATAGGTTTGATGTTTTATTTTGTTTTTAATGAAACTCTATTTTTTCCGACAGCACGACATAAAGGTATACTGTATATAATTCAGAGAAAATTTTTAACTTCTCATGAAAAACAAACTCAAGAAAAAATGCCTATCCGTTGTGGCCTACATTCTTACATACCTGGTTTGGGGTTTTATGAAATCATCTTCATATACTTTAGTGTAATGTAATGTGTTGGTTCAAAATGGTGAAATAATAAGGCATAAATACATTTTCAATATCAAGATGTTATATTCAATGACAACCAGCATAACAGTACTCAAAGTTGCACAATGTTAAAGATAAATAGGAAATGCATTGTACCAGTTCAGTGGTGTTTTGCGATACCGTAAAATTCATTCGAGTTTCCTTAGCACGGTAGGCACCGGCACGATAAGGATCCATTCCTTCATAATGACATTGTGCGTATGAAACTCGTTACAAAAGCCAGGAAAACGTCAGATATTTCGGACTAACTATACACCAACTCCCTGGTTTGAAATAAAATAAAAAAGTTTAATTTTCCCAGTCAACTGCAACAAAAAGAATTAAGGCCACGCACATGTACATGTATATATAATCAGTTTAGATTTCCATCCATGCTCGCTCCTTAAAACCCACAATGCTGTTGCATTTTAATTTCAATTTTAAAGTTTAGGTTAAGATTAAGAAGGCAACTAAGAAAGAAATCGGACACAGTTTATACAAAAATGATCAAAAAATCTGGTTCAACATATTAAGCAGTGTATTATATTAATGTGTAAAGTGTTAATTCCCGCGCTTGCGCGGGATATCATCTAGTTCTCTATAAATTTAGGATTAGGTACGAGTCGATACGTCCTTATTCGATTTGTTGAGCTTTGATACGGCACAGTCACGATATACATACATGTATTTTAGTAAACGCGATCTGTTACGATCTTATTAGATACGAGAAAATACGTTAGATAAGATTTGTCCAGATAGAATTTCAGATTGAATCTCAATCTGATTCGAATATTACGACACGAGTCTCAGATCTGAAATGCTTGTGTATGTGCATATACGTTACCATACGTTCATCAAGAACCGATGAGGTACGATAATGCTGGCGATTTTTTTCACGATCAAGATGGAAAATGATCACAATTTGAGCAACGATTCGACCCGACAATACATTTGTATATCCATTTAGCCAGACCATATTTGACCTATCGCAATTGAACGCAGTACAGCGTGGTGATTGTCTCCCCAAAGATTAATCCAAGTCAAATCGAAGAGTGAGCACGATTAAATGCGACGTATTTGCGTGCGATCTGATACGATGATAACAAATAATTACGATTAAAAATTAATCGTGTTAATCGTAGAAAATGTTTTGACAGTCAAAAATGTTCTAAGATTATCACATTTGCCACGACATACCTCAAGATCTGGTGAGATTTTATGCTGTTACTATGATAACTCTACGATTAAGACCGCGATTTCAATCGCGCTGCGAATCGTGATAGTGGGAAGGTAGCATAAATAAGACAAGTGTAACGTTTTTGGGTTTGTAGCTTTAGTGATTACTTAAGCAATTACCCATTCAGTGGGTGTAAACGTTACATAAATTGTGTGGGTCTCTTATTTCTGAAATTTACCCAATATAAATAAAAGAATTTATAGTTTTCTATAAATTTATTGATAATTAAATTAAGTAAACAGTTAATTTACAAGATGGGTATAAATAAAATAACAAAATCACAAGATGAGTAATGGGTAGGATGGGTAATGGGTAATTTATCCAACGAAACGGTATGGGGAATTTATGGGGACCCAAATATACTGGGTATGAAATACGGCATTAGACTTACCCAACCTGAATATAAAGCATAAAATGTCTTGATGGGTATAAATGTACCATTTTGCTGGGCACTAGAGGCTCCATTCGAACGGGAGTGAGCTCATAAAGTCGTCTGCTCAGGGCGCTCGTTATATACAGTTTGGTTAATAGGTGTGAATCCCCTCGCGCAAAACGTGCGGTACCGTACGGATTGGCGCCATGTTTGAGGAGAAGTGCACAAAGTTTATATTTGCAACCAAAGTAGTGTTAATGATACCTTGCAACATTTAGGTGAGTCTTGTTGCGGTAAATACTCCGTTTATAGTACCCGTGGGTGATTGTAAATGGGTTTGTTTCATAAAGGAAATTTGGGTTCATGATATACATACGTACAAGCTTACATAAATACAATGCATTATCTTGATATTGAAGAAATTACGCTTTATATGTTACTTGGGAACAGATAAAAGGGGAAAATCATGGTACTGTACGTATTGACTGGAAAATCCGTAACACGGCCCTCCTTCCTCTGAACATTCGTACCGAATGTTGTACAGGTAAGAACTCTTATGTTGAAAGTGGACTTATTTTTTATTTTATTTTTTATTTTTATGGGAATAATTCTCCATTTACAAAGACAACATACTGAGTTCAATTACAACAATTTAGGGGATAACAATAAAACATCATAAATACAATAAATAAGAAGTAACATTTTCAAACAATAACAATGATGTGAATAAACATATAACTTTGACAATAAGGATAATAATTTCAGAAGATAAATAATATGACATATATATCGATAAAATATATTATCACAGATACATCAGATGTATCAGTTCACACTTAACAGTCCGTCACAACATCACTAATGAGGGAAGCACTTGATAATACGTCAATCTCGTAAAAAGCACATTCTTGAGAAAGTTTCTTTAGAGTCGTAGCGGTAGTTGGTATGGTGACAGTTGAAGCAGCTGTTCCTAAAAAAGTCCAGAAATAAAGAGAAATGTTTTGGATTACGGTCTATAAAGAATGTCCTGGATGGAAGTTTTGGAGATAATGCTGCGAGTAATGAGGAAGGGTCCTCCCGTGGGGTGGATCTGGTTGTGGTGAACATGGTCCCTCCAATGTTCAGAGTCACAACCTCGTCCTGCTTGGCGATAACATCTTTGACTTTTAAGGATAGCTTATCGGTCGGCACATACGGAGTGGAAGATGTGGAACGATATACTCCTCGTCAGGTTCTGAGTAGATTACACCCACCGTGTGAATGGACAACTGATCAGCGGGTTTTGAGCGTTTTGACACCAGAGGTGTTCTGTCATAAACAGAGTCCTTGTCGGTTTCTAATAGAGCCAAGTCTTTGTTTAGATCAGGCACAACAATTTCTGGGGCTATCTTAACTTGCCAATAGCCGCTTTTTAGGTCTATGGTCGAAAACCATTTTGCTCCTGCTAGAGCGTCTAGGGTAGAATCAATTCTTGGAATTGGGTAACTATCTTTAATTGTCACATCGTTTAGCTTTCTATAATCAATACAAAATCTTATGGACCCGTCCTTTTTCTTAACTAGGACAATTGGGGAACTCCAGGGGCTATTGGAGGTTTCTATTACTCCTTTATCTAACATATCTTCATTTTCTTTTTCTACTTCACCCATTTTAGCTATGGGTAATCTTCTGGGGGGTTGTTTAATTGGAGGGACATTGCCAGTATTAATTTTGTGTTCAACAAGATTAGTAAGACCCATGTCAGTTGAGGTAGTGGAAAAGCTATTTTGGTATTCAATAAGGGGATTTTGTAATTTTTGCTTTTGTTCAGGGGTAATTTCATTGGGGACTTTCTCGTCAATACATTGCAAGTGGTCAGGGAATTGAGGTTTAAACTCCGGGCTCAGAGTATTAAGGGTGTGAGAATTGTCGAAGTCTTCCCGGTCTAGCACTTTGTCAACACAGTTGACTGGTAATGTGGGAATTTTTGTAAAGTTTGACACTTTCATCTTTCAGATTCATGTACCGAACTGTGACCACACTGTCTACAGTTACAAGGGTTTGGGGGATCAATAATTCATACTTCTCAACAAAACTCTGGATGGGTTCTATTACTCCAACCTCATCCTTAAATAAGGGGTTATCCACCTTTGCAGGGGCAATAAATTCCCAATGGGGAGGAATTTCAATATCCTCAGCAAGACTTATCTTGCTACACGACACAACTTCTACACACGATTTACTAAAGCAGGAAATGTCTAGACCCTGTACCTTTAGTTTCATCTTCTTCACAAAAAGGTCACATGAATTCAGAGCCATAAAATCTAATCCCAATATACATGGGGTTTGTATATCAGCCGCAAGTACTTTATGGGTAACTTGAAAATTTTCAAGGGATATTTGGATGGGGCATTCTCCAGAAACTGGGACTGCATCACTACTTGCAGATGTAAATTTGATTGAAACTGGGGTAATTTGGGGCTTTTCCATATTTAAATTTTCAGAGAATTGGGTACTGACTATGGTCACGCTAGCGCCCGTGTCAACTAGCATATGTTCGTTTATTCATAGTTTTTCCAATAACATAAATTCCATCATTTCCCCCTTTAATATCTCCCACTAAAATTTCTTTGGTAGGTGTAGGACAAGGGATCTCTTTTTCAGATTTTACTTGTTTTTATTTTTTTAAGTTTGAGTTTGGGTTTAAGTGGGAGAGGTTGAGCCATATTTAATGGCTGGTGTTGGGGCCTGCCCCTTGAAACTGCCGACTTCCGACCCCCGAATTCGACATTGGGTAGTTTCCCTGTCTTTAAGGTTGGAAAGGTTTGGAGTTAATGGGGTAATTGCTCCCATTGTTATGGTTTCTTTGGTTGAGTGAACCCTGGGGTTAAGGTCCATAATTTGTGGGTTTTTGGTTTGGGTAGTTGGGCCTATGTGGGTTTTGGTAAGAACCCTGGTTTGGATAAGATGCATGGGAATTTTGTGCAAAATTTTGGGTTGACTTTTGACCATTTTTTATGAGAGCTCTGATTTCTTGGGTAAGGGATTGTAGATCCCGCAAGTTTTGATAATCTTGTTTTAAAGAGGAAATGGGGTCAATTTCATTGCTGGTAATTTCATGAACAGTTTTAACTCTTTGGGCATCTGCCATTCTGTAGGTTCCAAAACGAATTGCCAATATCTCCGCTTCGTTTATATCCCTGGGTTTAGCTTCCCTTAACCTTAATCGCATTTCTGGGTAAGGTAAGGCATCAATGGATTAATCCAGGGCCAGAATGCTTATAATGGTTGGGTCAGCCGTTGGGTATGCTTTGCGGGTTAATGTTTTAATGGATTGGGCCAGCTCGGGTTAGGTCTCATTGGAACCTCTTGTTTTGGTTTGTAGTTGGGCACGGTACATTTCAGATCTCTCGACGGAGCCATATCGTCTGTTTAATATTTTAACAAGGGAATTGAAATCCCGCCGTTGTTCTCCATTGAGTTCACTTAGTAGGGCCCGGGCACCATCCGTTAGACTGCTGGCAAGGTACAGAGATTTAGTTCTATAGTCCTACCCGTGTAGGTCACACAAAATTTCAAACTGGGTAAGGTATTTATTAAAATTCTCTGACCCGTCAAACGTTTGAGGTTTTATAATGACATGATTGGACTTTTAAGCAAAATGATTGGGAACCCGATTTTCATTTCTGTCCATCTCATATAATGGGAAATGGGTATTTTGTGGGTTGTAACCATAATTGTGCTCTGACCCATACAATTTGTCTGTATGAACTTGATTCTGCCCAGGTGCTTGGGACGGTTAAATGGGTCTAGGTATGCGATTTGGAAAGTGATGATTGTCTCCCCTATCGTGAGTAGGACTTTTACTTCTTTTTCCAAGTTATCATCTTGCTCTCTCAATTTTTGATAATTGTTCGTTCACATTTTGTATAAGAGACATAATAACATCAAATTGATTTTTATTCACAGGTTGGGCAATATCTGATGTCTGGGATGAGAAACAAGGATCGGTAGTGGGTGTAGCTACCCTGAAAGCCTCCAAATGGTGGGGCAGAGATGGACGGGACTTAAAAGTGACTTCAAAACTTTCTTCAGACTCCATATTGTAAATGGGTACAAATAAAAATATCAGGTCAATAAAAATATACCCAAGTAAAAAAAATGTTGTTTACTTATTAATTAATTTTTGGGTAAACATAGATAAGACAATGGAAATCCCACTTCTGACACCAGTTGTAACGTTTTTGGGTTTGTAGCTTTACCTATTCAATGAGTGTAAACGTTACATGAATTGTGTCGGTCTCTTATTTCTGAAATTTACCCAAAATAAATAAAAGAGTTTATAGTTTTCTATAAATTTATTGATAATTAAATTAAGTAAACAGTTAATTTACAAGATGGGTATAAATTAAATAACAATCACAAGATGGGTAATGGGTACGATGGGTAATTTACCCAACGAAACGGTATGGGGAATTTACGGGGACCCAAATATACTGGGTATGAAATACGGCATAAGACTTACCCAACCTAAATATAAAGCATAAAATGTCTTGATGGGTATAAATTTACCATTCTGCTGGGCACTAGAGGCTCCATTCGAACGGGAGTAAGCTCAAGTCAACTCTGAAGTCGTCTGCCCAGGGCGCTCGTTAAATACAGTTTGGTTGATAGGTGTGAATCACCTCACGCGCAAAACATACGTTACCGTGCGGATTGGCGCTTTGTTTGAGGAGAAGTGCACTAAGTAGCTATTGCAGTTAACGCCATCTTAATCTTTAAATAGTCACAACCGGAAGGCACCTGGTAGCCATATCTGCATGCTGTAATGGACGGATATTAGGTAAAAAAAATATTTTTTTCGCAAAAAAAACGCGTACCTTACACGAATAAACGCGAAACTTTCGCGAATTAACGCGTAACTTTCGCGAATAAACGCGAAACTTTCGCTAATTAACGCGAAACTTTCGAGAATTAACGCGTTTGTATCGCAAATAAACGCGTAACTTTCGCGAATAAACGCGAAACTCTGCCTATTAATGCAATATGTTCTCATGAAAGTAAATAATTACAATGAAGAAGTTTAACGAAAAACTTGTTAGAGTTGTACTTTGGACTTGGACTATCACATGTTGAAATATTAAGTTTTCTTGCTGTTGTGGATAAAGTCATAATTAGTAATTCGACATTAAAGAGAACGTTAAAGAAACTACGGCTTACAAGAAGGAAAAATTATTCTGATGTATGTGATGTTGCTTTGTTTATTCTGAATGAACTTCAAAATGCGTGACAACAGCATGGCGACAAATGGATGCATAACAAGTGTAAACTTTCAGGCCTAATTGTTTCTCGAGGCACTGTGTACCATTTGATGAAAATTTTGGACCCAGATGGAATATTGAAGCGAAAGAGAAGAAGACCACATCGTCGGCAATATGTGAGCAATGGTCCTGATAACGTATGGCATATTGACTCTTATGATAAACTAAAGCCGTATGGCATAACTATAAATGAGTGCATTGATGAATTTTCAAGAAGTGTTATTTGGATGGAGACCAACTCAACCAACAGTGATCCCAAAGTTATAGCTGATTACTATATAAAAGCCGTACAACGCAGAAGGGAATGTCCGCAAAGGGTAAGAGCTGATATGGGAACAAAATGTTTACATCGAACAGATGCAAAAATTTCTCAGACGCAATCATGATGACGCTCAATCTGGTTAAAAAAGTTTTTTATATGGAAAAAGCACACACAACCAAAGGATACAGTGGTTCTGGGGAATTCTAAGGAAAGAAGTTGGACAGTTCTGGACGAATTTATTCGCAGATATGGCTAGCTGCATTGGGGAAACATCTATTGTGGAACTTTCTTAGACAAAAATTTAGTACAGTTTTGCTTTATAGACATTATTCAGGTAAAAATTATGAGATAAAGCTGATATAACACAAATTAATTGTGCATGTGGTAATATTTCGGTTTTTTATTAAGAATTTTAAACCGGCCCTATTTACATGCTTTATATATGCATATTTATTACACCTCAGTTTTCAAACAAAAGGTAAATGCGGTTGTATCATATTAATTTGAAAAAAAAAACATTCAACAATATTCATTTTAAGACTAATATATTAATTTCCTTGAGACAAAGATTTTTGTATGTAGATAGGAAAATAGTTCATTACCTCAAATTTTTTTTAGAAAGATTTGGATAACTTGGTGGAAATTTGGAACACGCACACTATCTCTGGTGGAAAAGGCATGCATGGTGGAAACAGACCAATCATGCTCTACACACTTCCTAAACTATATAGTAAATAACGCTGTCTATGTTACGCAAGTGAAGCAGAAATCGACGCCTGCTCCGAAGAAACGACTCCTAAAACTGACTTTTCTTGTGACGAGACTGTTCGCGATCTGTGCCTTTTAATTATGGAGGAAGATGGATACGCTTTTCCGAAAGATTGCGAGGATGCAAGAAAGCTGTACAACCACCTAAGAAAAACAATTTTATCATCACTTTAATAAATAAATTAACTTTATTTACTACAAACTACATTCTTCTGTTCGGGTAGGGCCGGCTGGGGCTGTTATCCAGCGTTATTAAGGAAAATTTGAATGCATATGAAAGCATTATAATTTTTAAATCTATACTTCTAAAATAAGATATTTTGCCAATTAACTAAAAATTGCCTGCACGATAGTAACTGTTTACAACTTCGGCATTTCAACACGAGAGATATAATGTCTGTAAACTATTATTGATCAATTTCAGAGCTAACGGATGGCAGGTGGCTTAGTGCTTTATCTGATAAAATGCACCCACCTGTAACGCAAAAATGAAAGATGTTATAAATATAAGAGAGGGCTGGAGTTGAAAATCGGCTCATTTTTCTAGAAATCAAATATAGAAATATAAATTTCCCACGAACTGTATATAATTCCGATTAAGATACAACGATGTACATGTACGAGACCCCC
>WFKH01011801.1:30683927-30696354 GCA_016163765.1 Magallana hongkongensis
CAACTTCCTGGATGGTGTTGAGTCTATTTGTCAACATGTGAAACCCATGTGTATTTGGGGGTAGATATGTTTACTATCAATTATCTCTCTTAGAAGCCACATAAGGTGTTATTTTTCTGATCTCAAATTTTTCTTCAAGCATTTAACAATAATTTCTCTTTCATTGATAATATATGCTGAGAATCTAGTTAACCAGTTAACTTAATTAAAGCTATATAGTAACATATAGTGAAATTAATTCCTTGTGTGAGACCTTAAGAGAAACATGTAACTTTTATTTCAACTGCATTTTTTCTAATTTCAGGAGTTGTCTCCCTTGTTAAAGATCAACAGTGGCGGATAAACATTATGCAGATGCTGTCTAATGTCATCATTGGTGAAATTTGACACCTGTATAGTATTCTACCAATCTCCTCTGTCCTCTTTGTTGTGTACATCAAACAGGTAAGAAAATCAAGATAATTTTTTTGAAATCATTTTAATAAGATAAATAATGAAAATTAGAACATATTTACATGTACAGACTCCCTCATGCAAATGTAAGAAAATGTCACATTTTACACATACACATCATTCACACATCACCATACATTCTGTGCACATTAAAACATAGCAATTATTAAATGTAACAAAATTCACATGATACATATAATATAAACATTTCATACATGTTTACTACATCCTAAGCCACCCACCCACCCATGCAGACACACCCTCCCCCCTCCTTTTCACACTTACTATACTTCCTGTTTGATTTTGAATCTGTTAATGATTTACAATAAGTGTCCTTAGACTTTTTATCATAGAGCTGATATCTTTTAGATCTGTAGTATTTTCTTTAAAATTTATATTTTAACAGTTTTTAGCTCACCTGAGCTCAAGTGAGCTTTTCTGATCACATTTTGTCTGTCGTCCGTCAGTCTGTCCGTAAACTTTTCACATTTTGAACATCTCCTCAAGAACCACTAGGCCAATTTCAACCAAACTTGACACAAAGCACCCTTAGGCAAAGGGAATTCAAAGTTGTGAAAATTAAGGACCGCACCCTTTTTCAAGGGGAGATATTTGGGAATTATTGAAAAATTTGAGAAATTTTCGAAAATCTTCTCAAGAACCATTTGGCCAGGAAAGCTGAAACTTACGTGGAAGCATCTTCAGATAGTGTAGATTCAAAGTTGTGAAAATCATGACCCCCAGGGTTAGGGTGGGGCCACAATAGGGGTCAAATTTTAACATAGGAATAAATAGAGTAAATCTTTAAAAATCTTCTTCTCAGAAACCAATCAGTCTGGAAAGCTGAAACTTGTGTGGAAGCATCCTCAGGTTGGGTAGATTCAAGTTTGTTCAAACTATGATCCCCAGGGTAGGGTGGGGCCACAATGGGGGGTTGAATTTTTACATAGGAATATATAGAGAAAAATCTTCTCCTCAAAAACCGTTTGGCCAGAAAAGATAAACTTGTGAAGAAGCATCCTCAGGTAGGGACTGGGTAGATTCAAGTTTGTTCAAATCATGATCCCCAGGGGTAGGATGGGGTCACAACGAAGGGGGGGGGGGGGGGGGACAAATTTTTATATAGGAATATATCGAGAAAAATCTTTAAAAATCTTCTAAAAACCATTTGCCTAGAAAAGCTGTAACTTTAGTTAAAGCAACCTTAGGTAGTGTAGATTCAAATTTGTTAAAATTAAAACCTTGAGGAGTAGGGTGGGGCCACATTGGGGATCCAATTTAACAAAGGAAAACATTTTAATTCACAAAAACTGAAATGTTATAATATATGGTTTTACTTACACGTATATGCAAGCATTTTGACAAATTGCTGATTCTTTAAAATTGTTTAGACTTTGGCCCCTGGACGATTCTTGGGCCTCACAAGGGGTTCAGAGTTTGATGTAGGTTTATATCCTATATATAAACAATTTTTTTAGGATCTTGTTGAGAACTGCGATGCTCAACATGTGATATGACTATAAAATCATCCTGTTAGAAAAGGGACTTGATTATAAACATAAGAATATGCATGGGGAAAATGGATTTTTATTTATACAGGATCTACATTTATTATACTACATTGTCCAGGTATTTTGTATTATGACTCCATTAAGCTGATTTTATCATGCCTAATGTTGCTCAGGTGAGCGACGTGGCCCATGGGCCTCTTGTTGATTCATTTTAAAGTAATTTTGCCTATTATGCTGTTGTTTTAGATAATGGACTACTCTACTTCCTTTTGCAACAGGTGCCCCTACAGATTCACAAAATTCCAATGTTCAATTTCCATGACCCCAATTGAGTGAGTGCACAACTTTATGTATTCTACTTTCAAAAGGATGACGGCTGCTTTTGGAAGAGTCTGCCCCCCCCCCCCACTTTCAAAAATGATGCTACGTGCCTGCATAGTGTTTTAACAACATGTATGAACTTAAGGACATGCAATATTTGTGAGAAAATTAACTTTTAAAACAAGCATTTTTCTTTCATTTGCAGAAATGGTCAACATCCAAACTGAAACTTAACGTAATTGCATTGAATAAAAGTATGTTGTTACCAAGTACGAATCTGTTTTCATAGGCGGGGGTCATCACGATTTCTTGAATCTCAATACGATAATGAGGATGCCCATTTTTATACTGATCATTTCAAACATAGTCAGCGCATGTCTGTCTATTAATTTTTTTCCGTTTAACAATAGTTGTATATTTGCATTATCTAAGTGATGTCAAAGGGAGATTAATAGACAAACATGGGCTCATGGTTTAAAAGAGAAAAAACTGCTTTTTCATACTTTCGCTCTCTCTGTTGTAAACATTGCAAGGGTTGAGACATGTTGAATATTATAATTCACTATGTGATTTCTCACCTCAGGTAACTTTGTGAATACGAAATTCCATCACGTGACGTGTAAGGTAGCATATTATGTGCTAACTAGGACAATGTTTTCGAACATGTTAAGTTGTCAAGCATTCATTTAAACTCTTCTGTACTTACATGGGCGTGATCTTTTGTTGAAACCATGGTAAATAGTATACTTTTGTCATATAGAATAGAAAGCGCTATGGTGAAAGAGTGATCACATAATTTTCAATTCATGGCATTGTTATTCATGCTAGTCTAATTTTAGTCCCATTCTGATATAACGTCCATTCCACCTCTCATGCATATTAATATTAATTAATCTTGTGTTCAATCAAGGGCAGATAAGCAAAAATTCTCTTTTTTTGGAAAGTTGTAAGGAGAAAAACTTAGAATGAGTTTATTGTATCACAGTTTAAAATCTTAATTTAAGTTTGAAATTGACAAGACTCTTTAATAAAATCAACAAAAGTGATAATAGGTTAAGAAATAAACACAACAGAAGTGACCGAAAAAGACTCAAAAACCGGCTCTAAGTGCAGTCATCCTTTCTACTACTTGTAATACATTTTGGATTTGATTTCAAATATGCCCTATTCACAGATTCAGATTTTTGGGTACAAGTATGATATTTAATTCTATCAAGATTATTAGGTCCCAAAGTCAAATTTATACAGTCTTTTAACAAGCATCTGTCTTCTTCTGTCATGCTTTATTCAAAGTCACTAGGCAACACTGAAGAGTTCCACTTGTTGCTTTTCAGTCTGCCACAGGAAAAGGAATGAAGTTGACATGACTTTCTGCACTGTCCTTGGAAGCAGCTGATAATGGAGCCAACAGCAGTAGACATGGCTCGTTTCATCAAAGGTAAGTCTTTGGAGAAGTGTTTGTAACAGTTTTCCTACTCAGTCTTGCATCTAAGCTTCAGGTCCAGGGCAAATCTTCTCTGCATGGATTCCCTCATGGCTTTGGTTCCTCTCTGAGACAAGTGACTCCTGAATGAAACCTTAGCAGTCTGTTTGCATTGAGAGTCAAAGAAATGGCGCAGGTCTTTGAGGTTTTCAATGACATGCCCTTGCTTTTCAGATGCATCAGAAGGAGCGGCACCATCCCCATCACTGGTGAAATGGGAAATGACAAGTGGATGGTCATCACTTTGCAGCTCATGGATGCATTCCGCAGCACATCTCTTTTCATCTCCAATGGTGGTCTCTGGAGGAATGGTTGCAAAGCAGTCTTCATGTCCTGGGCAGGTAACTTCCTTTCCCTTAATTGGCTCTCAGGTGGGTGCCTTTCCTACACAGTTTTTTTCCACAAAACACTGCCACAACATTCTTCTTCTTAGTAACATTTTGACTAAAAGTGTATGTCACTTGTGTGGCAGCTTGGAATGGGGTTTTCCCGATGGCACTGAAGGTAGCATTGTTATATCGGGCATCTCCTTCTGGTCTTATAGGTGTATCAGCAAGTCCACATTTTTCGTTAAGATCTTGAATGTCCTGCCTTATTTTCTTCATGCAGGTTTTGTTCACATCGGTGATGATTTTGCTTACTTTGTTGCAGGTCTGTTGCATGTTGGTGGCTGATGCTGGTTCGATGTTTTGCCAAAAAGCATACCACGCATACCCTCTGTTGTAAGGCTGGTACCCAAGTGGCCGACAGCCATGGCCACATTAAGCTGTGCTGCTCTTTGTCCCTTTCCATATCGACTCACTTTCTTGTACAGCTATTCGTGGTGACTGGTGTAGTTGCACTTCTTACATCGAATAGGAAGGATCCATGCCAGCCTCGCTTTTCCTTCCCAACCTGGCTCCAGTCCAGTGAACCGTCCAGTCTGGGAATTTCTGTGAGTGCTCTTTAAATGCACGGTTCCATAGTTTAGCAGTATTTTGCTGGTGGTCCCTGTACTTTTCTAGCCCTTGTTGTGAGGAATGCTTCCTTTTTTTGTACTGATATTGATGCAGCCACTTTGGTCCCTTCTTTGGCATGATTGATATTGAACTGTACACTAGTAGACTTTTTCTAAGAATATGATGTTGCGTGTTGTGGTGCAAATCTTTTCATATGATACGATATTGTATTGAATCATTATACAATATTGTGTCATATGATCAGCATGATATTGTATCGTATGATATGATATTGTAGGAAACAATATTGTATCATATCATACAATGTTCATATCATATGATACAATATTTTATCAAATAATATGATACAATATTGTATGATATAGTACAAAATTGTGTCATTTGTGATACAATATGATATGATATAATACAATATCATTTGATACAATATCATATGACACAATATTGTATCATACAATAACATGATAATAAAATAAATGTTATTGTATGATACAATATTGTATGATATAATATATTAATCATACATGATTCTAAATTGTTTCATATGATATTATACAAAATTGTATGATAATACAATTTTGTATCACATGGAATGATATTGTATTTTATAATATAATATATGAGATGATAAATATTGTATCATTTTATACAATATTTTATCAAAGATACAGTACCATATGATGTAACAACATATTATATCATAATATTTACATTTTCAACTGTCTTTGTCTGTGATAACATTACGAATCAATTTTGAAGCCTATAGTCCAATAATTTCATTAAAGATGAGCGACACAAAATGGGCGTGTCTTGTAGCATAACCGAAAAACTGTATTGGCTGTGCCACGTAGTTATACATAAGATGTGCTACATAAGATGTGCTACGTAAAAAATAGTGGTTTCAAAATGTTGTTTTAAAGTGTACAAATTGGAAATGATATAATATAAGTAATAAGGAATCATTCTTTGAATATTTTGAGGTGATAATTTTGGTCAGAGCGTGGTCAAATCTATCATAAAGCCCTTCGGGCTTTATTGGATTTGACCATGCCCCTTACCAAAATTATCACCTCATAATAGTCAAAGAATGATTCCTTGTTCCTTAATTAAATCATCAAATATATTATAGGATATCATATCATATAATACAACGATTTTTACATTATTATATTGTACCATATCATATATCATTATATCATATCATCTCACCTCGTCTCATCTCATCTTATCTTGCTTTTTCTCGCATTATTTCCGGTGTGAGATCAGTTTGTCCAGTGCAATGAGACAGCAGTGTGAGATTTTTCTGTCTTACACTGTGTATTACTACGCCGCTGCAAAACGTTAACAAACATCGTCTGCTGAAAGGAAATGATATATGATGGAATGAGCTAATTAATTTATCCATTAAGAAATTGTTTTGCATAATTGATTTCCATTTATCATAATTTCATATCATAATTTCATTGGAAAATTTTAATATGCTTTCTTTTTTACTTGAATGTACTATTTGTAGCACTCGGAGGGATAAACCAAAAGTAAACTTTTGTACATCATAACTTGTCAGACATTGTTTTTAATGTGGAATAATGCGAGAAAAATAATTATTTATTATATACTTGTGTGGGATAGTGATATTCCACCTCGGGGCCAATATTCACGGTCTAGGACTCGGCAGAGCATCATCCTAGACCGTGAATCTTGTCCCCCTGGTGGAATTTCACCATCCCACACTCGTAATAATGAATGCAGCTATTAGTATAATATGATATTGTTTTGTATATTAAAGGGACTTGGACACGATTTTAGAGCAAAATTTTGTTTTTTAATTTTTATGTATAAAATGGTTTACTTGCGCATTTTGAATGATTGACCAAAATATAAATGTTAGAAGTCAAGTTATAAGAGAAATACCGAGGTAAGAAACCATTGTTATGTAAACAAAGCTAGAGTCTTATATTTGTTTACAAATACATGTAATGTAAAGTATGGAATTACTGTTTCTTTGACAAAATGACTCATGGCAAACAAGGTCAACTGATTCAATGTGTTCATAAATAATATTATCAACAGAAGAAAGCAACATTTATTGGAAACTTGCACCAACAAACCACATATGTAAACAATAACAAGGCTCGAGCTTTGTTTACAAAACAAAGAGTGTCAAACTCTGTATCTTGATTATAACTCAATATTTGACTTTCAAATTTTGACAAAGCATTAAAACTACCTATATTAACTATTCCAAACATTAAAAATGGAAAAATAAAATTTAAAATTTTGAGCTCAAATCGTGTCCAAGTCCCTTTAACATAAATATTGTATCATGATACAATATGAAATTGTACATGTTACACAATACATTATTATATCACATGATATGATACGATGTGTCATACTATTTAATACGCTATTTTAAAACAGAGTCATTAACTATGCATTTCATATAATATGATAAAGGTAGTCTCGTAAAAGGTGATGCCTCGTCTCAGTGGGCTCTTTTATCTTTGATTACCTATGTCGTGGTTCACAATATCTTTCAGCATGGCCTCTATAATAATCTTTTAAATTTTGACTTGTACTAAGTGACTAGTTATAATTTAATATGATCGTATTTATTTTTTTTTAGCAAATATCATTGCACAGATAGATCAGCATGCAGAGCCCTCTTGATCAAAGATTAACCTCCATTGATCAAAGATTAACCTCCCAATTACTTCTTGGCCATGCATCCTTCCTGCGGAGTTTTTGTATCAGGTCAACAGTAAGTATGATAGGTTGCCACATTTCTAACAAACAGCAGTAAATGATAATATCGCTTCAGTGCCTACCTCAGAAGATTTTGAGAAATAATTCAGTAGATTGTTTCTCCATGTAATTTTACAATTATTTTCTGAGTGATACCATAATGATCAGAGAGAGACAACTTCCGCATTAAATGATACAAAATAAAGATTGTACACATTAATAGGATTTTTGGTATGTGAAGGGGGCAAAATATATGTATATATCATTAAATACATATGTAAAAAAAATATCTTCTGCAAAATACAATGGCTTAGTCTTTTTGTTGTTGTAAAGATTTGAAAGAAAGCAAACTACATGATTGTGGATAAATTAAGAAGCATGTTAAAACTAGATAAAAAATGCATAGGTCAAAAGACATTATTTTCGAGATGATCGATGTGGCCCATGGTCATTATCATTCGATCTTCAACCAATGATAACTCAAAGAAGTCAAAATTTAACTTTTGTCTTTTTAGGACGATGCAAAGACATATACATCTGAACAGTGCACACGGATCCTTCGAGGGCCATGAGATTTGCATGCACGAATCTAAAAAAAATAATTAATTTTTCCAGGAGGGCCCATACCTCCCTCACCAACCCCCTGTAGATCCGCGCATGAGTTGTCTTTTTGATTTTAAAATTATTGAAATTACTCTAAATTATTCAGTAACATACTATATAGTATATGTGGCATGTTTCTGCTAGGTATAAGGGAAACTGCCCAACCACATATACAGTTATGACTATACCATTGCTGCATACAAAATAGTGAACATTAAAAATGGAAACTAGGGGGGAGGGTGTCATTTAATTGTCTTGATATCAACAAACGCATCGAATTCAAGTGTGGAAACGAATATTTTGCTAAATTGTACATGGAATCAGTTTGATTCAGTACATCCTTAATTGTCTTGATAGTATATTAGTAAATCATATATAGGACCATTCAATTTCTTTGGTAAGTCGTATCTGATCATACTCGATGTGTTAGAGTAAGTTGTCAATCGCAGCTTTTCGGGCCTTTCCGGTAGAGCTCGGAAAAACACATCGAATGTATTACATAGGCGTCCATGACAACCCCCTTTTTATAAAACTTAATATAAATACAAAACATTTTATGATCTGATGAGATGTGAGCTAGACTTCATTAAAGTCAATGATATACCCTAAAATATACTAAAGAAGCGACGTACAAGGCTGTCTAGCCGATATTTATTTTAATGGAGGCGACTCTATTTTGTGTAAAATTCTAACATCCGGTAATGTTAATACATTCGAGGTGTTTTTCCGAGCTCTGCCGGAAAGACCCGAGAAGCTGCGATTGAGTAAGTTGCATATTTAGGAAAATCGAACGTGATATCGGTCGACTTGGTAAGCGACTCTTGCATAATATAATTCGACTTGTAAATATATGATTTACGAGAGTTGTTCGGAAATTATTGAGACATTTAATCCCTTAGGAAAAAAGACAAATCATTGGAATTTCAGCAGAAAGTAAATCGGTATACCTTTTATTAACGTGAAAATTTTTAAGTGAATGACATCATTTGTTCATTCAACTTACCAACATCCATTGACCCGGAGAAACCACAAACTCATCGTAACGTCATTTTAACGTTTCTCCTTGCTCCTTTGTTTTAAACACCTTACATACGAACGGAAAACATGAACCGTTCTCCAATTCATCTTTTCTTTTTATTTCAAAATTGCAACAGTTAACATTTTCTCCCCATTCTTGATATTTTGTGAAAAAATCGAGTTATTTCTTTCCAAAAGTCAACTTTCTGTGAAACGTTTTTTACATTCATTCTGTATAAATCTTTGAACTGTTGAAATCAGTTTTTGTGTAAAAAGTACTTGATATTTAGTCTCTTTGTTTTAATTCTAGTTAAACAATCAGTAAATAAATCCCGATTAACTGAAGATTTTGACCCCTTTCCATCGTTTAGCTTTTCAAGCAATTTCTTGGCCAAAAAAGGTCTTATTCAGAGATTCCCCCCAATTTGCTGTATTTTGCTGCGCCGCCTTGATGTCAAAATTCAATAAACCGTCGCAGTGAGGCTACTAGCTATTGCTTGGTACATATTTGTGTACTATCTCCGTATTTCAAATCGAACACTAGTTGGTGAAACTTGCACAAAAGTTAGTCACGATAAATAGCGAAATGAACATATATATAATTTGATTTCTTTTATTATAAATTGTACGTCTACAAACACTTAAAATGTAGAAGTTAAAGTTTTTTAAAATCCGAGTTTGGGCCTGCGCCAGGTACCCCGACCAGTGACTTGTTTATGTACCGTCGTAAACAAATTATTTTGTAATATTACTTTGCTCAATTATTTGCTAAGGTTTCTTCAATGTTTATGCCAATTTTCACTAATATTTGTCACTTAGAAAGGGAAATATTTGTGTTGTCTCAATAATTTCCGAACAACCCTCGTACTTGGGGAAACGCGTACATGATATCAGTCGACTTTTGGAGGTAACTGGTACATCATATCATTGGATTATTTAGGTTAGTCGTACCTTATAAAGTAAGTCGTAAATTATATCGGTCGATTCATTTAGAGAAGTCGTACATGATATTCCGACTTGTGAAAGTAACTCTTACATTATATCATTCGACTTCTCTAAATAATTTGTACATATGTCGATTTATTAAGGTAAATCGATCATTATTTCAATCGACTTCTATAGATAATTCGTACATAATAACAGTCGATTTATTAAAGTAAGTCGTACATATGATATTATGTACGAGTTGCATAAATGAGTAGAATGATATTGTGTACGTGTTGCCTAAATAAATCGTACATTTTTAAAGCTGAACACCGCTCGTAAATAGGCACCGTTACAAAGGTACTTGGTATATAACCCCTTCCATTTCGTTACACCCGATTGCACACCTGAAACTCGTGGCCGACGTGTAGTATTCCCTTTGTGGTCTTTAGATTTTATGCATTTAATTCTTATTCTAAGGCATATTCTGTTTGTAAATAATGCATTGACCAATTTATTTGATGTTAGTATTCTCCTGGCTTGAAAAAAATGCGTAAAATTTGATAATTTCATCGCAACCGAGTAACGCGGCGAGGCAAGATGTACGTCCATACAGGTGAGACTACTACAGCGAAGTACTTCGAACTGTTTACAGGTCTACGCCTTATATAGGGGTTGTAGGGACAGCAGTGATGAAAGAGAAATATGGCGGGCAGTGCCTATTTACGAGCGGTGTTCAGCTTTAAGTAATTTGTACATAATTTCATTCGACATATTTAAAAAATATATTTACAGCCGATTTTTTAACAGATAAAGTCAAATGATATCATGTACGTGTTGCCGAAATAAATCGTACTTTTATAAGGAACTCGGATATAATTTCATTCGACTTCTATAGAAAATTCGTACATAACAACCGATTTATTAAGGTGAGTCATATATATATATGATAGTTACATTATAAAGTTAAAGGATATTATGTACGAAATGCCTTAAAGTCGAATGATATCGTGTACGAGTTACCTTAATAAATCGTAATTTAAGTAACTCGTACTATATTTCATTCGACTTCTATAAAAAATTCGTACTAATAACAGTCGATTTATTAAGGTAAGTCGTACATATGATAATTACATTTCAAGGTCGAATGATATTATGTACAAATTGCCTAAATCAAATAGAATGATATCATGTAAGAGTTATCTAAAAAAATTGAAATTGTACATTTTAGGTAACTTGTACATCATTTTATTCAACCTTTTGATAATTCGTTCATTATAACAGTTGATTTATGAAGGTAAGTTCTACATTTAATAGTTAAGTCGAATGATATCATGTACAAATTGCCTAAATGAAATATAATAATATGTACAAGTTACTTTGATACATTGTACATATTTAGGTAACTTGTACATCATTTCATTTGACGTCTTTTGATAATTCTTTCATAATAACAGTTGATTTATAAAGGTAAGTCGTACATAGGATAGTTACATTATAAAGTCGAATGATATCATGTACGAATTGCCTAAATGAATAGAATTATATGTACGAGTTACCATAAATAAATTGTACATGTTAAGGTAACTTGTACATAATTTCATTTGACGTCTTTTGAGATTTGTTCATAATAACAGTTGATTTATGAGGGTAAGTCGTACAAAGGATAGTTACATTATAAATTCGAATGATATTATGTACGTATTGTCTAATTAAAGTCGAATGATATCATGTACGAGTTACCTTTATAAATTGTACATTTTTAAGTCACTCAAACATGAATTCATTTTGACTTCTTCAAATAATTCGTACATAATTACAGTCGATTTATAAAGGTAATTCGTACATTTTTCATTCGACCGCTTTAGATAATTCGTACATGACAACAGTCGTATATTTTGTTTGTAAATAATGTATTGACCTGTTTATTTGATGTGACTATCTCCTGTCTTTGAAAAAGTGTGAAAAATTTAATTTCATCGCGACGTAGTAAACGGCAACTTAAGATGAACGTTCACACAGGTGAGACCTCTACATCGAAATACTTTAAACTGGTAAGAGGTATGCGGCCTATTTAGGGGTTGTTCGGATGGTGGTGATGAAAGAAAAATATGGCGAACAGTGCCTTTTACGAGTAGTGTTTAGCTTTAATGTAAGTTGTACAAATGAAAGTTACATTATAAAGTCGAATGATATCATGTACGAATTACCTATATAAATCAATTAATAAATTGTAAGTCTTGCCTAAATAAAATCGAAATCGAAAGTTATGTTCTATCTACCTAAATAAAGGTTAATAGTATCTTGTACGAGTTACCTTCATAAACCCACTGATGTCATGTACGACTTAACTTAAAAGATATTAGTCTTGTCCCATGATCCCCTGCTCTTCGATTGGGGTCATGTAACAG
>WFKH01011801.1:30706766-30717495 GCA_016163765.1 Magallana hongkongensis
TATATATATATATATATATATATATATATATATATATATATATATGGAACGTAATTTTGAAAAGGTTTTTTTAATGACGTTTTTATTTTAAAATCCAAACTTTGAAAATGTAGATTTAATTTCTTATGTACGTGTTTGTGTACCATGCTATGTTACAAGTATATTTTCCCCCGAAATTGCACATATGAAGTCAATCGTGTTATACCAAAATACAAAATTATTATTAACATTCAGGTTTCGTTGAAATATGAACAAGCAATATTCAGATTTATTTAGGTACATCACTAAAGAGACGGCGTTAATCTGTGTCGGTGAAATGTGTAGATGAACAAATCACGTATCTGCATACAATTGTTGATCAAAAATAACCTAGATGCGCCATTTATACATTTAACAAGAACCAAAAGAAAACAGCTAATAAACGAAATCCATACGTTATGAGATGACAATTAAAAGAAAACACAAACCTACCATAATTGACCAAACGCATCCCAGGCTAGCATGGAAAGAGCGCAAACAATAAGCTGGTATACTTGCATTGTGCTGTTGATAGATCGTATGTCAACGGAGAACTGTATACAAGTAATTTGTTTTTTCTTTGTAGGTGACGTGCATATATACCCCACTAAGATTATATAACACTCACTCATATAACAAAATGACAGATGATGATAATTATGATAATTATATAAATTTAATGACAACTTATTATGTTCTACAAACTTTTTACAGGACTAAATACATATACAGTTATTGCGCATATATGATAAATACACATAATATGCTTTCAAAAGGTACGTATATTGCAAGTCTAAAGTAGGAAAATCTCTATTAGATAAACTGCAGATCAAGTCCCAGAAAAAGAACTGTGCCCAGTAGATATAGGGGATGCAATAGTCTGTCATCGTATTTTGTTTACCCAGTTACTGTACTTATTTCATAACGACAGACATTGGAGAACGACTTTGACGTAAGCATATCATTACTCCTTTATGGAGCGTAGGCCACGGACAATTCTTTTTCACTTCTCTCTGTCCTTTGATAGTTAGTGGATGGGTTCAAGCAAGGTCCTTTCTTGGCCATTTATTTTTCAAGGAATCCTCTTTCCAAGCCAGTCTTGGTCTTTTTCCTTTCTCTCTTGTGTCATGTGGTGTCCATTTGTAAACAGATAGCCATGCTATGACCTTGAATTGCTAGTATTTCATATTGGTCACTATGATACTTATGTATACCTAGATACTGCGCAATGAATTGTGGTAATGATAACTAACAGAATGAACTTTGCGACTCTTGTAGCACTGCGTAGTATTCCTAAATGATGTTATGAAACCAGGTGCATAATACGGGCATAATAATATCCAAATTGAGAGTTTATAAATAAGTGTCATAATTGGCGATTCTGTGTCTGCATCGATAGTTTTGGTACTCTATATTGATTCATGTATTGCATATTCTATATAACCTTTGTAACCTTTTAGCTATGTATGAATGAATGTATTATGAGTAAGTAATGCCTCATACCCAGGTGGGGGACTCCGAGACTCAGGACTCGGAGACTTAAATCCTGCATCCATACTCTTTGATAGGCAGTTCTGACAGTATTGTTACTTTATTTAGAAATAAAATATAACTCTGGAATTTGAACACTAAATGTTCACTCATGATCATCATAGCATCATAGATGGGCCGAAATAGTCGGAACTGTCCATCATAAGTAAAATGTTATATATACTCATGTCAAATGATGTGAAGCAGATCTTTAATTTTTGGCCTTATGAATTTGATTTTGGATTTTGTTAGATCTTATATTTTTTGGCTTTAGAATAATAATTTAGATTTTGAATTTGGGATCTTTGATTTGGGCTGCTTTTAATTGATGTAATTTTGACTACACGATCACGCTTATTAATAAACTGCTTGTGAAAGAAGTACTGAACTTCGTGGTTACTGAGCTTGAGTCGCATCTTCAGGAGATAACTAAGGTGGAAGGCTTACACATTGAAGGGTTTGGCAAGTAATGTTAGTCCTTTCTTTTTGTAAGGTATGTCCATTTCCATTCCCTCTTTTTGTTTTCTCGAATTTGGTTTGTTCTCTGCCAAAGTTTGTTTTTCATTTGTTATTTTATCCGGTAACCATATCTGAAAGATGTTTCTCAGACAGAATTTGAGTTTTTTCTATTGGCCACTGTAAGGCTGCATGTCCCCGACCCATAAATCAGTACTAATATTACGTTGCTTTTAAATATTTTGAATTTGGGTTTAATTTTTATATACTTTGACTTCTATACTTTTCTTACCAAGCCAAATGCAGTGTATATTATTGCCAGGCACGATTTTACACCATAATTTGTGCTTCAGTAATGGTTAACAGCTCTTGCTACATACTTAAATGATGTCAAATTTTCAAGTTGGGTATTATCAATTTCTAATTTTTATTTGTTGTCTGTATTTATTCTCATTAATTTTGTTTTTCCTTATTGATTTGAACCCTATCTTGGATGCAATTAAAGCTAAGATTGATGATTTTCTTGCATCTGGCCATAAGTATGATCGTGATAAAAAAAGCCAAAACCTAGATCGTCTTGCTAATTCTTAAGATCTTACTGGATTCCATTTATTTTTCCTGATGTTGATATAATTTAATCAATGGCCAAAGGAAAAAGGAAGGGGGGGGGGGTGGACTATTAACCTTGTTGTACATCTACTTTGATATTATGAGTCTGTTATAATACTCATCTAGTGCTGTATTTCTTAGGGTTTTTTTTTAAAGATCTTATACTTTACATCTCAGTGGAAACGCAATAACTTTAACCTGACTGCTTGCACATTCTATTCTTGTATCAAAATCAAATGATTAAACTAAACGTTTTCTTGCTTATGGCAAATAATGCACAATGCGCAGTTTAGAATCTTTAACCTATCAAATTAAAATACACTTTGTCTTTCAAATTGTTTTCATATATTAGCGATATGATCGTAGGTGAATGCAAACAGAAAATTTAAAGAAAATCGTGTTTTAATTGTCTGTACCACATATTCTTAATGCGCCGAACGCGGATCTACAAGGTATCGTTTATACATCTACAAGAATAATTCACTATAAAAACTGTGTACATGCATACACTGTGATGATATCGATGTGACCGTCGATAGTGAATACTCGGAGGAAGTGTATGAACCCGACTGTTTTTTAGCTTTGAATTTTTCTTTCCACTGTATTTGTCATTGTTACTACTTACACATTTTAAGATAAAGCCAGTCATGATATTAATTGGTTTTGCTATCAGTCTCTCTTTCTTTTTAACCCCTGTTTGTATACTTTATAGTAATATATATAATCATTCAAATTAGCAAATAATTTTAAAATCGGGTTAGCATTTGCTTGTACTCCATATCTTTTGTATCTGTTCTAAGCGCAGGCCGTCTTTTTTTTTTTCTAGCATTGTTGCACAGTATACATGTGTATAGTGCTCGCTTTTATGCCAGGTTGCTTGATATTATAATGGCGATCGCAATGTAATTATCTGACAGCCGCCATTAAGAGTCGGGGAAATCATTTTAAATGCGCATGCGATTGATGGAGATTCTTACATGTACCTAAAACTTTTGGAAAGAGATACTCTCGCTATTGTTTGGAAACATTACCTTCTCACAAAAAGCCTTCAGATATTGACTATTCTTTTGTACATGTAATACAGCCCTGGAGTCTCACTTTTCCGAGTGCAAGATAAAAAAGAACAAAACGATACTGGAGATGCATATGGCTCATAATGAAAAAGATTTCCATCGTGACCGAATTCAAAAATATAGTTGAAGTGTTTCACAATTTCGATTCGATTAAAGATATGACTTACTAGGGTCTAATTGTACTTTCTTGTATTTTATGATACCATATATTTAGATTAATTAGGATGTTAGATCTTAGTGTTCAAGATTTTGTAGCAATGAAGTTAAGAGTAATAGATTTGGGCTAAATTTGTATAGTCTTTCACTGTATTTTTTGTGACACAACAGAGTAATAAGTGTGCTGCAGTGTGTCAGTTCTCAGTGCTCACATGTGCACGTGTAGACTAATCATACATTTTAATTGTCGGCTGCCAGATATCTACATGGCGGCCGCCATAAAATGATTTGGTGGCCAAAGAAATATCTGTCGTAGTTAACCACCAAACATTTAGGAAGACTTAAGAGATGTAATCCTAATTGATTTACATAAGATTTATTGCAAGTTCAGGAATACAGTTTCTTGTACAATTATTTTAATAAGTGTATTCATTTTACAATAGTCATTGGATGCAGTGACAGCATCCAAATCCAAATCATGTAGTGCTCTTCACACGGCATACAAAATAATGTTTTCCGATTTTTATTTTGTTGGTTGCCACCCAATACTTATTAGAATCAGTGGCTGAACAGGGGTCTTTTGTGCAGAAGCTTACCGCGCATGTCGTCGGTTCACCTACTTTTCGCATAATGCGTCCTCAGCAGCTTTGATAGCATTTTTATAGACCTCTGTGTTTCTACTTTTGGCACTAATCCAGTTTAGAGTATGATAAACATTGTCTAGAGTTTCGTATATTCGTACTTCCCATTTTTATACCTGCACTTTCTAAAGAAAGTTCGGGTATATTGTTGTTACTCTGTTCCGTCCGTCCGTCCGTCCGTCCGTCTGTCACGCTTTACTTTCTCAAACTGCTCTTACATCTTATAAACCAGCAGCCTGAACTCTTGGAGTTTGATTTGGGGTGTCATGTTGTTTTTTAAAAGGTTTCAAAAATTCTCTGGTAGTCCTGGGGGGTCAAATAATTGGTAAAAAATGACGTTTTTTCACAAAAGCCTTCTTTCTCGAACTCCTCCTACATTTTCTTCAGTAGACAAATCATCTCTTGGAATACGGTTTGGGGTGTCCTGCGAATGCGCAATAAGGTTTTGGAAATTTCAATTTTGTCCTGGGGGTTATTTAGTGGCTGAAAAATGACGTTTTTTTTTTTTAACAAAAAATCTGGTTTCAAAAACGTCAACATTTTTTGCAGTAGCCAAATGATCTACTAGAATATGATTAGGGGTGTCATTTTAATGTGTAATCAGGTTTCAGAATATTTGTTTTTAACACAGGGGTTGGTGGGCAGCAAAAAATGACGTTTTTTTACAAAAAAGTATGATTCCCAGAACTCCTCTTACAACTTTTGGAGTAGCTACGTCATCTCTTGGGATATGATAGGGACTGTCCTATAGAAGTGCAGTAAGGTTTTAAAAATTTAAATTTCATCCAGGGAGTCAAATAGAAGCAGAAAATTGAAGTTTGTCACTCCTAAAAAAGCCTAGATCCCAGAACTCCTCTTACAACTTTTGGAGTAGCTACGTCATCTCTTGGGATATGATAGAGGCTGTCCTATAGAAGTGCAATTTATTTAGGTTTTAAAAATTTAAATTTCATCCAGGGAGGCAAATAGTAGCAGAAAATTGACGTTTATCACTCCTAAAAAAACCTAGATCTAAGAACTCCTCTTCTGATTTAATGAATAGACACATCATATCTTGGGATATGATAGGCCAAGGGGCTGTCCTATAGATTTGCAATAAGGTTTTAAAAATTGAAAGTTTATCCTGGTAGCCAAAAAGTAGCAGAAAATTAATATTCATCCCTCCTTAAACTGTAAATAAAATCACGGTTTTTTTCTTAAAATTAAAGAAACCTTTCATTTATTATTGCGTAAAATAAAAAAACCTTACATTTACACTCTTCTTAATCTTTAATGGTCTATTAAAATCAAAATATATAATTTGGGGTCTAAAGAATTTAGTAAACTGGTAAAAATTGTTTTTCTAAAAAAATAATTACACTTTGCATAATTGACAAATGATCTATTGAGATATGATCAGAAGTCTTATTTTCTACCTTGGGATCAATAACTAATATTTAAGTTAAACTTAATAACAATAAATGATTAAAATTAAATGTTTATCCTCCAACCCCCCCACCCCACCCCCCAAATCAAATCTGGTTCTAAAGATTCAGTCTCTTAATTTTTACATTTGTACAGTAGCAAAATTTAAATCATTTCTTTATTGGTATTTTTCTCTAGATGCACATTAAGATTTTGGAACTTACTTTTTAATTTTTAAGATAAACAAAATGTTATATGTATTTGGGGCAATTGTAAAGACTCCTAAACAGAGCACGGTCATCATTAGGCTAGGAATTACCCACATGGGTCATACACTACATACTTATGAATAAGATATATTTATTATTTCCAGTTCTGGAAAGTCAGCGTGTCTCCAAGGGGGCATAACCTATACACCATTTGATGCGCAATGACACAAAGAGCAAGAATAAATATGGTTTAGGGATGGGTATCTCAAAAGTTATCAAAATATATCATGATTTCTTATTTCAGAGGAGTGGGGTGATTTAAAGACAACACCCGGGGGTCATGCACTTTACACCATTTGATGCATCATAATGACATTAAAAAAAGAATATATTTGGTTTAGTGGTGTACATGGCCTACATTATATTTGATGCATCATAATACATTTGGAAAAAAAGACCCCTTCCTCTCTAATTTAACTCATATAAACATGATAAGTCTTACACTTATTCACACGTAATACACAAATTTAATACAAAATGTCACTAGGTCAATATGGGGTCACCTCAATAGTTTAAGTCTGACAAATGAAAAAAATAACTTTTGCAATTAAAATGATAGAAACTGTACAAATGCGATAGGAAAGGTAACGATGATAAACTTATTTAAATATTAAAAGATGATGATACAGTATGCTGGCAAAGGGAGATCACCTATTTAGAAAGTGAAAGTAATACTTATGTATGTTGGTGTCTCATAATATTGTGCTTCAACATCTATTATGCTTACCTGTATTGGTCAACATCATAATAATAATCCAATTAGAGCACACTATGAATTCCTTAAACTGATAACCACAAAAGAAAGGTTAATGCATGTTAATTAATCCTATTCTGCATATCGAAAAACATATGTACATGTACACCACGTGAAACCCATCTAGCCTAAGAGCTGGGTAAAACTAGTACCCGATGATGTTGACGCGCAAAAGCAAATCTAGCGCCGAGTTTGTAATAATTATATAGACCATACTTTCTATGACATGAAATGTGAAGATTATTGATATATTTACAATTCACATGCAAATGGTTCAACTCCAGATCTTACATAAAAGGCCGATAATGTGTATCTCATCCTTTATGAAAATTGTAATTTTTAAAAACCACCAGAAATAGCATGTGGCCTTCATTTTGACCAAAACTGCTACAAGATAGTGTTATTTAGAGGCAAACACTTGGTGCGGGTATTGCTGTCTAATGAGAACATCTAGTTGGTTTTTGCATTGACCACGGCGTCAAGGGTATTTGAATAGCCTGCATGATTAATACTTGTAGTTTATTTATATATGAACTTGTTTATTGAATACTACAAAAAATACTGTATTTGTTTGATAAGGATGAGTGTGCTTATCACTGCTGATAGTTTTAATAAAAAAATAAATTGAGTGAATTATTTCCAATTGATAAAACAAGTTTCAATTAAAGTTCTTTTAATCAATAATCAAAGATGATGATTAAAGATAGCAAAACATTCAAATTTAAAACGTTTCGCGGAACTACTACAATATGCATTTGTGTATATGATCATTATTTACAATTCTTAAAAAAACATTTTAAGTATTTTATATCCCATATAAGTACACTGTTATTTTTGTTTAAAAAATTCCAAGTATACACTTTGTAGTACATGTATTTATTTCAAGAAATATTTTTAACATTAAGAAGTTATGTAAAAAATAGTAAGAACACTCGTGAAAATTACTATAAACCCCCCCCCCCCCAAAAAAAAAAAAAAAGAAAAATCCAAAAAAAAAACTAAAAAAAAAATACTGAAGGAACTTACCATAGATTAGCAGAAGCATCCCACGCCAACATGCAAAGAGCAAAAACTATCAGTTGATATGCTTGCATCGTGTGGTAAAGACAGATAATCCTCAATTAATAAAGACTGTTTGGTTTATCAGTCCTTTATATACCGATTGGACATCATTATTTAATTTATTACCTTCTTAATGACGGATAGAGTGTAGACGTTTCCACCAGATTTTTATTTTTTAAATTTTTGTTATCACTGTGTAGCTCTGTAAATTCCAATTTAGTTTGCGATTTAGAAAAGGGCTGTTATGATTATAAGTAATTCCTTAAAACAATTTGACTGCTAAACTTCAAATTAGACTGCAGTAAAGAATTAATAGACTTACCTATCACTAAACATGTTAGAAAAATTCGACAGTGATTGCGCAAATGAGTGAATAAACAATGCACTGGTTTTAGGACTTTAACATCAATAAATGAATAACAAAAAAATATTAAGGAGAAATAAAAAGCCTAACAATTTTTAAGAGGGGCTTAGGCGAAAATTGTGCAAATGATTTTCAGAAAATTATCTACCTTGCACCAATCAGCATTCAACCAATGAAATAAATGTAAATATTCACAACATGTATTTTCTACCAATCACAATGAGAGAAAGTACACAACCCGGAGATTGTGAACTATTTCATCGATTTTAGTACAGTCTTCCTTGGAATACGGTACTAAAAACAATTAAAACTTTCAAATAATAGATCGTTCGGCATCCTCATGATCTTATAAATTGTAACAGTCTCGCGATTGAGAAATATACAGGAATAGATTGCCATAATAGTGATGAATGTCCTCTCTATTGTCAATAATGTCAATATGTTTTTTCTTTGGTCTTTTGACCCCATTTTTCAAAAGAACGCAGAACAAGAAAACTTTTGCAAATTGTTAAAAGTGTCTTAGTTATGAGGCATTTAATAGCTCTGGATTGGGTAGGTGGTGGGGCACTACTGTGTTGAATAACCATGGTTTGTTAATTCCATTTAACAACCGCAACTTTTCTTCAGTCACAGAGTTATTTTTTACGTTTCCCTTTTTCTTATAATGAGCAGCTTTGTAACTATCCTTAATGTTTAATACAATCATTGCAACAATCTTCCTTTACGTCGTTTTCAATGAGAATTGTTTTGGGGGGAAATCCCAATTAACTACATGGATTAACTAACTCATTGGCACTCAAGTAACTGCCATTTCATAATTTGATAAAATCAAGCTACAGCCTATGATAATTTAGTTCGAAGCTAAGACGAAATTAAAAAGGAATCTGTTGAACAAATGCTATATTAACTACATACTTTTCCATTTATACTGGTGTATACATCGCTAAATTTCAGGAATGGTTGCAACATCGCTGCATTATAGGGCATAAAAATTGATTCTTTTACATACATTGCATATGTATAATACGTTCAGAATATTTGTTTTAGAAGTTATTAAAATGATCAATATTCTCTAAAAAAATAGTCTTGCTTGTATGTATGAAACCACCATTAAATTGACTGAATCATACATGTATGTGTATTTATACCTTAAAAATGGAAATGAATTTGTTTTCAATGCATCGAATATCTCAATTGTTACATGTATCTATATATGGAGGAGAATGTTTTTCATTTCATTCGCTTGAACATTAGACTGTTCTTTTAAAAATTAACCTTCTCAAAACATCTGACCACATTTTCCAAGAATGTTCTTCAATTTTTAAGCGCATTGGTTAGACCGAACAAAAATACTGTACATGACCATTTTTTCATTTGACGAGCACGTTGTAGAAAACTTCAAATTTCTTATTTCTAAAATTATTCAGTCAAGAAAACGGCAACTGAATACATTGTACTACAATTTTCAACTGTGGAAATCTGTGTTCAGATACAGAAAAGCTTTATAATAAAAGTAAGTGGTTAAAATTACACAGTTAAAGAAAAATAAATGGATTGAAACTGCATCTACTTCTAAGATTCACTGAATAATACAACTTTCTCGTTTATTGACAATTGTAAAACAAAGAAACAATTACTGAAAATTGTTTACAAAAGTAATTGCCGCTATAAAAATTAATTCAGAGAGGTTTCATTATGGTGATATACATCGTAATAAAACGAATGATTCATTTGAAATTGATATTTTTAAAATTACAATCGAGAAACACGATCATACAATTTATAACCAAGACACCAACAATAGAAAATATTTGTTTTAATGGAAGTTGATGACCTTGCCACCTCTACCAAAGCACACTTTCTTGAGAACGTCCATTTAAAAAAAAAAGAATTTGTAAAAGTTAGATGTTATATATTTACAAAGTATATACTACCGTAACGACTGAATTCTGTTTTATAGTGTTCTTGACGATATTCTAAATAGAAATAAGATTGTGGGTTTTTTTTTTACATGAACATGAAATGATCTTGTGTCTACATGTAATAACCGATACTGAAAGCTTTCTTCACTTACACGGATAAAAGGACAATTTTATTTCTGTCATAGTAAAAGCCGTATTATTAACTGATGGATTTTATTATTTATTGTATGTGACATGATTAATGGTTACACACTATCCTCATTGACAGTGTAAAAATGCTGGTATGCAGGAGTATTTCACATGATAGTTAAACTGCAAAAAGATTAAAAAAAACAAAAAACAAACATGAAATTAATTTCATAAATACATTGTATAAAGCATACGCTGAAAGATGCTTAATACGTCTTATTTAATGTTAAAACTTAGCCCCACCCCTCAGGCCCCAGGGGGACAGGGGCCATGAATTTCACA
>WFKH01011801.1:30734298-30745860 GCA_016163765.1 Magallana hongkongensis
CACTTTATAAAGCGATCAAAATATATGAGAGCATGCATATAGGTACATTTTCTTCTTCAACTACTAACTAGTTATTGTATTTTATTTAAAAAAAATCCTTTATGTGAAAGAAGAAAATTGTACCTCAATGCACTCAAATTAAAAACATTAAAAAATTTAATTGGTCTTCCGCATTCTAAACGATTGTTGTTTACCAGACGTGAACTCGTGTGACGTTTTATAGCCTTACTCACTTGATCGTTGAATACACTCGAATGAAAAATGTTGTCATGTGATATGTTAAAGAGCTATTATAATCAATGCATAGGCATCAGAACCGGGGGTGGGGCTAAGCCACCCCCCTACCTTTTTTTGCAAAGTTAGACATAGCCTACTCAAATTCTTTTTTTTTTTGCTTGTCCAGATTTCTGATAAGGTCTAGCCCCCCCCCCTTCCACCCACTTTTAATTACCTTCCGACGCCACTGCAATGTATTGACAGGCATATCACTCTATTTTACTAAGGCCCACCCTTTATTTTCATCTTTATTCAAAAGCGATAATACATTTATCCCCGTAACAGTAATGTTTTAAACTGTTTTATAGAGGCCGTTTTTATTTAATTGTGTCTGAAAAACCATCAAAGTTGGTGTAGATTTCATATCATTAACCGTATTAGGAGGGGGCCCCAGAAAGTAGTAACAGCATATGATCCTTTTCATTTTTCTGTACAAGTATTTAACGTTTAGTGACACATTTCTAGTGATTAATCAAAATATCAGCGTCAATCGTAGAATTATAAGCAAGATACAGAGCTCATAATTCTGCTAGGTTTGAGTCAATTTTTTTGTTCACAAGAGTTTATTACATTCAAGTTGATTCAACTTAAGATTTTTAATCTTGGTATTTCCTATTCAGCATTTAAAATGTAAATGAACAAAAGCATGGCCTCAGCTCTGTGAGCAAAGCTCTGTATCTTGCTTATAATTCGAAACTTGACACTCAAGTATGGTTAGTAAAGAGAAAATTGTAAACAATTAAATTAAAAGAAACATGCACTAAAACAAAGAAAGAGCACAATTTATTTTTCATAATATATTAATTATACCTATTTATTTCTAGCAGCGAAAACAATCTCCGTTTAGACTGAAAATGCCGAGCATCTTAACAAAACACATTAATCAACCATTACACATTGCATTAATCAACCATTACACAGATCGTACCGAATTACCAATAGAATGTATAGCATTTTATAATATGTTGTTAGTGCATCAGATTTTGCTCATTTAGCGCAGGTAAACAATCAGCTGTCTGATTTACCGAAGTCTATATTTGATTCAATACGTAAAAATTCCAAAATACAGGCGATAGTTCCCCTCAAGTTAAAAAGCATAATTAACGAAAATCAAAACAAGCTAAAACCACCGTCACAAGTTAAATGCCAACGCATATATTTTGCATGTTTCAAACATTCCCTTCGCACGTAAACTGTTGCACAACAAGCAAATTCATCTTTGTCATTTTGACCCGTTTGTCATGCGTCAATGGCTGCTTCAAACAAAGAACTTTCGTTTTCGAGATATGGAATACCGAACCCGAAGTTATTAACTGATTGACCGCGATTATCTCTTTATTATTATTTTCGTAAATTACTCAAATTTGAAACAGAATTAGCCCATAATTTTTGCAATTTATATTTTCCTTTCCATAAGGATTATTTATGCTAAATTACGTTCAATTTTACTTAGTAGTTCTTGAGAAGAAGATTTTTTAAAAATGCACCCCCCTTTTTCTACAGTTTCGAGGTTTTCTCTGCTTTGAATAAAGATCGGTCTTTCATTTCTGCAATTTATATTGACCATACCATAAGGATACTTTGTGCCAAATTTCGTTGAAATTGGCCAAGTGGTTTTAGAGAAGAAGTTCAAAATGTGAAAAGTTTACAGACGGACAGACAGACAGACGGACAGACGGACGACGGACAAAATGTTATCAGAAAAGCTCACTTGAGCTTTCAACTCAGGTGAGCTAAAAATGGGAAGTACGAATACGAAACTCTAAACAATGCTTCTCATACTCTAAACTGGATTAGTGCCAAAAGTAAAAAACACAGAGGCTTATAAAGTATAAAGTTATAAAGTAAGCTTCTGCACAAAAGACCTCTGTTCAGCCACTGATTCTAATAAGTATTGGGTGGCAACCAACAAAATAAAAATCGGACAACATTATTTTGTATGCCGTGTGAAGAGCACTACATGATTTGGACGCTGTCACTGCATCCAATAAATTGAATACACTTGAAACAAATTGATCGCACCCATAAAAATGGAATAACCTGACACCCCTTAGAATGAACTGCCCCAAAGGTATACAAGTCAGCGCAGCCTGCAGCTGAAGCAGTCTGGCTGAGAAGCTCAAAGAGAACACAGCTAAGAAACCTGAGCAGAAGAAGAAAAGTAGTAAGAAGGTAAACGTCAGGAAAGGCTAGGGTAGGAATAAGAAATAGTTTCACCAGCAGTATTGGTATCTGGGGAATTAATTTGGGAATCAGGACGTAGTAAATCTGCATAAGGCACCTGGTTTCCAATATTAATAGGAACCCTGTACCGGGAAGTCTGCGGTGACAATTTGCCCAGTCTATAGTATACCCGGTAAAGTCTCTGGTAAAATCATTTTAACATTAGCGAATCATTAAAACTCAGGAAGAGTAAAGGAAAATCTTTATATCATCATCAATCAAAATACTCAGACAGAGTATCTTTATAGGAAAATTATATATCCCTTTAAAACAACCCTTATTTTTATTATTGTTAAAAAAACACGTTACACACTTTTTAAAATAATTGTACAAGAAACTGTATTCCTGAACTTGCATTAATCTTATGTACACCAATTAGTATTAAATATCTTAAGTCTTCCTAAATGTTTGGTGTTTAACTACGACAGATACTTCTCTGGCCACCAAATCATTTTATGGCGGCTGCCATGTAGATATCTGGCAGCCGACAAATAAAATGTATGATTAGTCTACACGTGCACATGTGAGCACTGAGAACTGACACACTGCAGCACACTTATTACTCTGTTGTGTCACAAAAAATACAGTTAAAGACTACACAAATTTACCCCAAACTATTACTCTTTACTTCATTGCTACAAAATCTTGAACACTATGATCCAACATCTATCAATCTAAATATATGGTATAATAAAATACACGAAAGTACAATTAGACCCAGTTAGTCATATCTTTAATCGAATCAAAATTTTGAAACACTTCAACTATATTTTTCAATTCGGTCACGATGAAAATCGTTTTCATTATGAGCCATATGCATCTCCAGTATCGTTTTGTTATTTTTTTTATCTTGCACTCGGGAAAGTGATACTCCAGGGCTGTATTACATATGAAAAAAGAACAGTCGATATCGGAAGGCTTTTTGTGAGAAAGTAATGTTTCCAAACAATAGCGAGAGTAGTAAGAATGTCCATCAATCGCATGCGCATTTAAAAGGATTTCCCTGATTCTTAATGGCGGCTGTCAGATAATTACATTACGGTCGCCATAAGAGTATCAAGCAATCTGAATATATATTGGAGTAGAGTGAAGATTTTCTAAGATTTAATACATTTTTGACTATATGACCATATTGGCCCACCCTAGGGCCTGAAGCCCTCACCCAGGGGCCATGAATTTCACAATTATAGTAGAGAGCTTCCTGGACATCATAACCATGCATTTAGTTTTTTCCCAACAGGTGTTGGAGTAGAGAAGAATATTTTTGAAAATTTGGCCTTTTTTGCAGTTTTGGTCTCGCCTATGAAACCCCGGGGTTGATAGAGCCACGAATTTCACAATATAGGTTTCGCTTGCCATAATGATGCTTCACACCAAAAATGGTAACAATTGGCCTTGTAGTTTTCAAGAAGAATTAAAAAATGTAAAATTGTTAACGCATGAAGGACGACGCACGACGAAGGATGAAGACCAATTGAAATAGGTCCCCTGAGTGACTAAGATGACCTAATAAACTAGATAGAGCTATAGGGGAGTAATACATATACTACTGAAAGGCACTGAAGTTGAAGGTGCTGTATGAGACACTTTGGGTCAATGGAGGAAAAATACTTTGGATAAGTAATGTCGGATGATATGTGGACAGACAGATAGACTGGTCACTAACATGAACACATAACACATAATTTTCGAAAACTTTTTTGTATCCTTTTTACCGTCTTCTAACGAAGATGATTACAGAGTTAAAGCTGAGTACAGATTGCGGGCCGTGCACTTCCTATCCTTTATGATTGGTAAAAAATATATGATGTGCAAGTTTTTAACATATATCTCATGGGTTGAAATGCTGTTCAGCGCAAGGGAACCAATATGCTGGCAGTTCAATTTACGTATGACTTTACGATTTTCAAAAGAGAGAAAAGAGTGAAAACGAAAAATAAAAATGCTACGAATGAAATTGGTGCTTTTTCAATAAAGCAAGTTAAAAACAATATTTATCTATTAATAAGATTTGTTTTTTTTTTTAACTATTGGGCTTTTTCTTTGCAAACACTTAATTAAATGCGATAGGATATGGTAAGGCTTATAGAAGTAAACCTTATGATGCAGAAATATTCAATACCGGTATTTCTTTTGATTTTTGTTAATCAATACGACCTACTAAAAATATATAATAATTTTTCTTCTGTTCTCGATACTCAATTAAAAAGTATATTTCATTTTATTACAATTATCCAATGTATGCATGGAAGCATAAAGTAGCACATTTAAAAAGTGCTACATGTACATGCATGGTACGTATGTAGAATCAAACCTAAGAGATCTATAGATAGGATTTACATTGGGCTTGATTACTTATTGATATCCGATGTTGCCCTAAAACGGTAAGCTTTATAAAATGATGATAATAAAAATTCAATAAAAAAATAATAATCCCAGTGGCTAATTTGAATATTGAATGATTTTTAATAAATGTATAATATTACAAACCTTTATTAATAAAATTAAATATATTTATGATACAGTCATCTGATTGGTTAACTATTTATTCTACTTTTACTCTTTGCATAAACGTAAAAGTTCTGTTTAACTAATTCATACAGGCTGGTACCAAAATCCTGGTGTTCTCTGGCACGTGTTTTCACGATTTTTGGACCAATATCATGAATAGGATTCTGAAAGATTTAAAAATAATTCAGTGATCAAGAATAAAAGTTAAATACATCATTATGTGCGAAATAAAAGCAAGTGTGATTTAAATAGATGGTGAAGGTCTACAGAATAACAAAAATGGCCATAGATAATCAGACTAGCTCGTTCTTATAAATCAGACAAGAAAAATACCTACAATTATTCCCTCATGTGCAAAGGACAAATAAACTTTAAAGAAAAATTAATACGAAACAAAATCAGTAGCATAGTTGTTCTTTTTTTTGGCGCTTTTCATTAGCAGTGACTAATATTGTTGCAAGAAACTTTTTCTATGTTGGATATCAAAAACTGACATTCCATGTAAAAAAAAATTTACAACACAAAACCAAAATAACCAAAATTGTCACTACAACATTTAAAAAAATTAATAGCATTTAAATTTCAATAATGAAAATAGTTGTTATTAAAGGAAAAAAAAACTAATAGCTAAAGGCATGCTGCTGAAAAGGATAAATAGGGGTGGTAAATGATTAACAAAATTGTAGGTCGGGTAATTTGAAAGCTGTTCAAATATTTGATTCCATTCAATATATGACTTTAGCGGGAGATTGTGATAATGAAGTCGTCATAGAGCAAAGAAAACAGTAAAAATATGTGCAACATTTCTTTGTCTATTTGTATCAAATTTTACTTTGATACATATGTCATTCATCTACACTGCAAGAACTCCAACAAGAAAAGAATTTCGTACATGAATTCATATATATGTTTATATAAATAATAAAAACTAACTCTTATATTTATACACACATTTACTTGCATAAAATCACAGTAAAGCTATAACGCTAAATAAGAATAAAGCTGTAAAATCCATAAGAACAATTATACATACTCAGAATACAGCATTGTCTGTCTTGTCCTCCACAGAGCCCTGCCTTGTATCGCCCGTCACAGGGGGAGCCTGTTGTATAACATCTACCTCCAGACTCATGGCAGCGAACATCAGCATCTTCAAACACAAAGGAGATTAAAACTGTGGCTGCTCTATCAGTAACACCACTGTAAGTCGTCTTTGTAATTTATAGTTTAGTAGAAAACTAAAGATATTCTCATGGTACATTTTACATTAGTCTTGTAAAAGAATGACTTGACTTTGTGTTAAATTTTAAATGACAATTTTTTTTACTTTAACTGCAGTTATGGTTAAAATCTTCATTTTACATATCTATACTTATAAGAGAAGACATTTTGCCAATAAACTACGAAATGCCTGCACCAGAGTAACTGCTTGCACCTTTGGTATTTCAACAGGTGTGCATGTGAGATGATGTCCGTGAACTAGAATTGAATTTTACCTGATAAGTTTAAAACCTACTTTCATTTTCGATAAACCAGCCCAAATAGCAAAAATGAAAGTAAGGTGGTGGACATGCTTTGTCGGATCCGAGTCAGTGGGAGTTTGTATTAAAACATATTCTTGCAATGAAATAATATTGCATAATTAAAATTTATAATATTTAAAAAAGCTAAAACTTGTAATAAATAAATCAGGGCCATATTCATAATAGCTTTCTATATCATTAGTAATTTCTAACAAATGTTTTATCAAAGTTTTAATTTCTTGTTTTGTCAAAGTGTAATAAAGTTCCTTGGACAATTCAGCTATTGAGATTCAAATGTGTATAGAAAAATTCGTATGCAAATTTGTTACAAATGAAATTTACCTTAGAAGTGTCTCGTACTACACCTTCAACTTGTGTGCCTTTCATTAAATTGTATGCAGTGATAGTGGACCAGATTTCTATGTGTAATTATGAGGTCATAGCTGACACGTGTGTAACACACGTGTAAAAGACTTTTCTGTACTATTAGTCTCTCCCCTTAAACTATTCTGACTCGTACTTCACCTACAGAGTGCCAATTGGCACGTTGTATGCAGGGTCTTTGAACAAAGTTTCTAGGCAAATAATGGTGTCATATCAGACCTATGTAAAAATGTTTGTCCTAACATTATATTTATTCCCCTGTAGCTCTCTTTAGTTTATTCCTCTTATATAGAGTGTTTGTTGGTAAAAATTAGACAATGACTTTGAAATTTATTTCTAGGTTAAAGGAAAAGATCATAGAAGATCTCTTTAAATCCAGATTTCGGCCATAATTTCTATCCCATTTGCCAAATCTCAGCCTTTACCAAAAGACTGCTTGTAGGTAAGGGATTTCCGGTGATCTTAAAACCAAGATATTGTGTCACAGCTGATGTCATTATACGTCTTTTAAAATGAAGATATTTTTATTCGAACTTTAAAGATAAATGCATACGAAAAACACTATATGAAATTATTAATCAAGTATGTACGTATAATGTTATTGATCCTTTTGTTAATTCATTTCAGAACAATCCTTACTAATAGCTTGATTCGACTCTACTTAAATGTATATAACTGACGTTGCATTTTCCCTCTCAATAATGAAATAGCAGTGAAAAAATGATCACCAATATATCGTTTGTGAAAATCTCATATAAGTTGTTACTATGTAATGTTATTTAGTAAAATTCTGAATGATTCACACAAGCAAGTTAAAAACCCTGTGTCACTACATGTATATTGAAAATATCGGTATCAGTATTTGAAAATTAAATTTGTAAAGGATAACACAGTCCCCTTTACGTGATTCGCAAGTATTGTCCAGAAATCCACAAGCATATGCCATGGATAAAATCTATTGAGTCAATATTCGTTTCAATTACAATGATAAATAATTTTATCATTTTTATGTATTGCACTAACTTAAGTGGTTTTTTAAAACCAACTTTGACCTTATCGCACCATCTTAAATTCAATTTTGAATTACAATTTTGAATGCATAAACAAGAGACATAAAATAATCTTAAAAATTGGCGATGCATAAATCTTTGATTTTTGATAAAGAGTAGTTTGTCGATAAAAAAGATTAATCTGTTTGTCACACATCTTTCGTACACAATACACACCTAACTACGTGATAGAAACAAGAGACAAGTGGGCCAAAATTGTCATTAGGGTATATAGGATCCAGTTCTTGCATTTCAAATAATAACAATTACAGAAAGCTATTTTGGTTAAAGTAGCAAGATCTGAACTACATTCAGGATGTAGTACTATTCAGGAAACATTTAGTTAGTGCAATGGGATTGGCAGGATTGAGTAAAAAAACCTATTTATACCTAAATGTACTAAGTATTCCGCTATCCCAAATCAGCTATGATCTTAATTTTGATTTTAACCGGAATTTGGAATGCATGCCTAGAAAACTATCTTACAGGGGAAGAAAAGTCAAAAAAAAAAATATTTTATTTATACTAATAAAGTGGTTTAAATTATCGCATGAGGTCATGCTGTTTTGAAAATAAACTTCATAATCAAGCTTTAATGCACGTTTGAAGTTAGAGAAATCGTATTAACTGGAGGCTGACATGATGTAGAACTCTTTTGTATTAAAAACCAAAAAAAAAAAAAAAAAAATATTGTTGACGTTACACCATCTATTCCGGTTTGGGATTACCTATACAATGTACACGGTGTTTAGGAATAAACGCTGGATTATGCCTTTCTGTTTCTTAAGTAATAAACTTAATAAAAATTAATGATGATGTTTATGGTCACATGACAATCTAAAGAATATAACATATGTGCGTGTATAAACTGTACATTTTTATTGAATAAATGGCAGCCGTTTTTCTATCTGTTAGAAAAAAGTTTTAACCGAAGTTCAACTGATTAAGTATGTTATAATTGTAAGCGGGATATTTTAAAATACATTCACACATTCCCTACATTCACAATTCCCTACATTCACAATTTCCTTTCCGCGATACACCGTCGCGGTATTGTCATCGCGGTGATCGCGGGGCGACGAGTTTACCGCGATGGTGTAAGACACCGTAACAGGTGTGTGTTCGGTCTAAAGGATTAAATCGAGAAGAAGAAAAAAGCGCTTTTTGATTTCTGTTTTAATTTTTGTTAGAATTATTAGAATTAAGATTTGAAAAGAAAATTACATATATTAGTAGGGAGAAAATACATCATTTTGTGGGAATTATTTTTAACTGAAACATCCAGAAATGTATTGCTATTTTTTTCATACTGTACAAGGGCCCCAAACATAGCAATGTAATGCAATCCATGCATGCATATACGTAAACACGAAAATTAGAAATATTTAAATGTATGAATGTTTTTCTTATTGCGAGTTGAAAATATGCCTTATATTTTAAGAAGACAAATATTTCGATATACTCTAACTTATAAGATTGCTACTGCAGGCATCAACTCATATTGTATGGTTTTTTCCCTCAATCTGACGCTCATTTATAATTTATTATCTACTTTTCCTCTCTCTCACTCTCTCTCTCTCTCTCTCTCTCTCTCTTTTGTTGCAAATAACTAATATTTTATGTTAAGTAATACATGTAGCCTTAACGGTAATCTGATCAAAATACAGATCTTTACATAAGTGCACAGATTGCAGTAACGGGCGATAAAAAAAAAATAATAAAGCAGTAATAGCATACGCGGTTTCGATTTTTGCAATTGGTAGACCGCCTGAAACCGAACATAAAATTATGCATGACTCAGAGAGGTACATTAAAAATCACAAGTAAAACACAAGTTTGAAGAAAAGTTATCCCTGTGTAAAAGCGTGTGTATAACTATTGCATAACACTTCCTGTCCGTGACAGCACCCGTGAGCTGACCACGTCTCCAGTATGTTAAGACACCTTTCACTCTCTCTCTCTCTCTCTCTCTCTCTCTCTCTCTTTTGCAAATAACTAATATTTTATGTAAAGGAATAAATGTAGCCTTAACGGTAATCGTCTCTACAAAGTGCACAGATTGCAGTGACGGGCGTTTGATCTGATCAAAATACAGATCTCTACATAAGTGCACTACAACAATCTCCTCCTAATAAGTAAATGCGATCAAGTGCATACTAATAATCTGACGCACCGTGGTCAGTGGTAACATTTTATTTATATTTCTGACCCCGCGTCGACAGACTCATCACATTTTTTGTTATCACCTCTCATCACTAGACTTACTAACACATTTCTCTATGAACATAAATAAACATACGCTATCTATATAACGCATGTACTTTTAACCAATTTCTATAGAATTTCAATTATGATAACACTTTCTGTCGGTAACAGCACTCGTGGTCTGACCACGTCTCGAGTATGTTTAGACACCTTTCACACACACTCTCTCTCTCTCTCTCTCTCTCTCTCTCTCTGTGCGGGTGTGTTGCAATTAAACTAATATTTTATGTAAAGGAATAAATGTAGCCTTCACGGTAATCTTCTCTACAAAGTGCACAGATTGCAGTGACGGGCGTTTGATCTGATCAAAATACAGATTTCTACAGAAGTGCACAGATTGCAATGACGGGCGTTTTCGGTATGCATCGTGCTTAAATCTCGATCGTATCGATGTCTTGTCCTCTCAATAAATAGAGAAAAAGCAAACAAGATTATTGTATACTGTAACTGGAAGACCTAAGATGGCGGACTATGTCGTCCTAAGCACTACTTTGTTCCTTCTATTGTTGTGCTCATTACCTTATGCTCATTCAACTGGTAAGTATTTTATTAAGTAATGTTGATTGCCTTCTGACTCAGCTATTACTTGAGAGAGAGAGAGAGAGAGAGAGAGAGAGAGAGAGAGAGAGAGCATGTGGATGAGCAAGACCAATTATAAAGATGTTATTTTTAAAAAGTTTTAAAAGTAAAATGTATCATTAGCAAAATAAAATTAAGTATTCTCACCAATCAAATGTAAATATAAAAGGATAATTAGTTTTTTGGCGTAATAAACATGTTTGCATTTTGAATCATCTAACGAACTTTGTTATTAATTAACAAAGTGTTATATTTGTTGTGTTTTGATATTTGATTAACCTAAGCCCTTTTTTCTACAAATCTTTACCTTTTTTCAAAATTTCAGCTTCAGTGTCCTTTAATATTCAACACACGTACAATTTATGAGACAAACATGCGTATAATTTCATATAATACTTTATAGTCCACGTTTTTCTATACAATTGTTACCAAAATTGTACATTTTTTTTAAAATTATGATCTTTAAAATTCTTAACATCGCAAAATAATAGATAATTATCATACATTAGTCTTTATATCTTGAAGAATATTCCTTTTGAAGAATACTCCCTTTAAGATAGTAATTATTTTTTTAGACCAAATGTCAAGTTATTATTTTTTGCAGATAGTCAGTGCACAGTCCAAGGCGGGACTTGTCAGGCGACAACAACACCGTGTGAATATCCTTCACAATTTGTGAATAATATTTGTGATGGAGGCCCCTCAGTGCAGTGCTGCCTATCTGGTAAGAAAACAAAATTATCCTTGTAATT
>WFKH01011801.1:30748813-30760463 GCA_016163765.1 Magallana hongkongensis
TCTCTCTCTCTCTCTCTCTCTCTCTCTCTCTCTCTCTCTCTCTCTCTGTGAGTAGAACTGCGTTGCCCAGAAGTAAACGTTCATAATAGCTCTGCAAAAAACTCAGCTAATTTTTACTTTTATATCATATAATGGTCAACCGACTGCCTTCTGGCGGTTGGTAAATGCAATACAATAGCTAGGTCTACTGACTATATAGCTATATGTGTCTGTTTGTGAGAAACTTTATGAATTTTTCAATAAAAGAAATATGAGAAGACTCCTTCCGTAACCGCCATATTATAATTAGCGTTTAGCTAGTGTATACTGTAAATTTTAACACCCCATCAATGCATTTGAAAGAAATTGTATCAAGTAATAGCTGAGTCAGAGGGCAGTCAACATTACTTAATAAAATACTTCCTAGTTGAATGAGCATCAGGTAATGAACACCTTTCCTGATAGGAGGGACAAAGTAGTGCTTAGGATGACATAGTCCGACATCTTAGGTCTTCCAGTTACAGTATACAATAATCTTGTTTGTTAAGGTCTTCCGTTTCCAACAGAAGACCTTTTACTGATTCTGATGGTAATTCTTCATTATTGTTATTCATCTTCTAGGCGTTTTTTAAACCTCTATAACTTATTAGCTTGTTATCCGATTTTTTTTAAATTTTTAGGGTATATTGTAAATTGATTCTAGTTTCTATTGCACAAAAAAATTTGAAATCGCAACTTCCGGTTTTGAGTTATTCCCCTTTTTCTAAAATTTTAAATGCATTCGTTTCCAGATAAAGGCTCCGAAATGGTCCGTATCAAATAATTTAAAGTGAAAAATCTCTATTATTGACACTTTGAACGTTGTCCTCTGAAATTTGTATTTTAGTTTTTTTCAATTATACCACTCAAATTATTTAATCGAAATCTATGTTTTGAAAATTGCTAAATTTTACTGATGTTTTAGTCTCGTAACTTTTTAGCATGAAATATTTTCTAAATACATATAGAACAAAAGATGTGCATAATTGTTAGGGCTTTAATTTAAGACCATACAAAAGGTGTTTGCCCCTTAAATAAGGGATCTAGACGCCTGAAAAGTGTTTGATTTATAACTAAAAAACGGTAAGTATTTAGATAATGCTGATGCTGGAAAAGTTGTTCTTCATTATCTTATCAATCTAATTGTTTTTTAGTATTGATTGGATATTGCGTAATATGAGAGTTAAAAGCTTCACATGAAAACATGTATACCCGCTTTCATTTTGCTAATAGACAATGACTCCCTGTGCGTAATAGTGTTTCAAAGTCGCAATCAATACTTTTCTTGTCTTCATTGGAATCTGCAAATTTATCAAAATACGTTTTTAGTATCCCGTGCTTTTATCACAACTCATTTTTGGATATGTCATGATCTTATAAAGAATAAAAACAAATAAGGGAGTGGTTAATTAAATAAAGTTGAAGAACTTTTCTTCAAACGTGTGCTTTACTTGTGATTTTTAATGTACCTCTCTGAGTCATGCATAGAGAGAGAGAGAGAAAGAGAGATGGAGAGAGAGAGAGCGGAAAAGTAGATAATAAATTAAAAATAAGCGTCAGATTGAGGGGAAAAACCATACAAATTGAGTTGATGCCTGCAGTAGCGATCTTATAAGTTATAGTACATCGAAATATTTGTTATCTTAAAATATGTGGCATATTTTTAACTCGTTATAAGAAAAACATTCATACATTAAAATATTTCTAATTTTCGTGTTTATGTATATGCATGGATTGCATAACATTGCTATGTTTGGAGCCCTTGTACAATATTTAAAAACTAGCAATACATTTGTAGAAGTTTCAGTTAAAAATAATTTCCAGAAAATGATGTATTTTCCCCCTTCTAATATATGTAATTTGCTTTCCATATCTTAATTCTAACAAAAATTAAAACAGAAAACAAAAAGCACTTTTTTCTTCTTCTCGATTTAATCCTTGAGACCGAACACACACCTGTTTCGGTGTCTTACACCATCGCGGTAAACTCGTAACCCCGCGATCACCGCAATGACAATACTGCGACGGTGTATCGCGGAAAGGATTAAAACACCATCACGGGGTCGTGGAAAAATACGGGACCCGCGTTGGCCGTAGTGTAGTACAATAAATCAATTAATTAAATCCACTGTAACTGTTCTCGTATTTATTTTCAATAAAACCCCCGGAGTAATGAATAAATAAAGAAAAATCGACTGCTTCATTTAAATTTCCCGCCGTTATGAGAGCTGTCATTGAACTCTAATCTATCATGTCACACCATCGATTCCGGTTTGTTTTATCAACATAGCATCAGTATTAGCTAATTATGATATTCGATCTTAACTAACAAGTTGTGAAAAATATGGAACAATATCGACTTTAGCTCTTGGCTTTGATTTTCCGCTAAATCTCAAACCAATGACAAATGAAGCTAGCATGGTCGTTGACTTGACGAATACATCAGTGCACATGATTGCCATTGTTAGAGGAATATCCGCGTTGTAGGAATTGTAAATAGATGCCAAGCAACGAAAAAAGTGCCTGCTGTCGTTATTTTGACATGGTAATTCAGAATTTAGGGAATTGTGAATGTATTTTAAAAATATCCCGATTACAATGATAAAATACTTAATCAGTTGAACTTCGGTTAATTTTTTTTTTTAACAGTTAGAAAAACGGCTGCCATTTATTCGATAAAAATGTTTACTCAATCCTGCTAATCCGATTGCACTAATGTTTCCTGAATAGTACGACATCCTGAATGTTGTTCAGATCTTGCTACTTCAACCAAAATAGCTTTCTGTAATTGTTATTATTTGAACTGCAAGAACTGGATTCTATATACCCTAATGACAATTTTTGCCCACTTGTCTCTTGTTTGTATCACGTAGTCAGGTGTGTATTGTGTACGAAGATGTGTGACAAACAGATTAATCTTTTATATCGACAAACTACTCTTTATCAAAAATCAAAGATTTATGCATCGCCAATTTTTAAGATTATTTTATGTCTCTTATTTATGCATTCAAAATTGTAATTCAAAAATGAATTAAAGATGGTGCGATAAGGTCAAAGTTGGTTTAAAAAAAATACTTTAGTTAGTGCAATACATAAAAATGAAAAAAATATTTATCATTGTAATTGAAACGAATATTGACTCAATAGATTTTATCCATGGCATATGCTTGTGGATTTCTGGACAATACTTGCGAATTACGTAAAGGGGACTGTGTTATCCTTTACAAATTTAATTTTCAAAAACTGTATTCTGCAACTGCAGAGCCGATATTTTCAATATACATGTAGTGACACAGGGTTTTTAACTTGCTTGTGTGAATCATTCAGAATTTTACTAAATAACATTACATAGTAACAACTTATATAAGAATTTCACAAACGATATATTGGTGATCATTTTTTCACTGCTATTTCATTATTAAGAGGGAAAATGCAACGTCAGTTATATACATTTAAGTAGAGTTGAATCAAGCTATTAGTAAGGATTGTCCTGAAATGAATTAACAAAAGGATCAATAACATTATACGTACATACTTGATTAATCATTTCATATTGTGTTTTTCGTATGCATTTATCTTTAAAGTTCGAATAAAAATATCTTCATTTTAAAAGACGTATTATGACATCAGCTATGACATAATATCTTGGTTTTAAGATCACCGGAAATCCCTTACCTACAAGCAGTCTTTTGGTAAAGTCTGAGATTTGGCAAATGGGATAGAAATTATGGCCTAAAACTGGATTTAAAAGAGATCTCCTATGATCTTTTCCTTAAACCTAGAAATAAATTTCAAAGTCATTGTCTAATTTTTACCAACAAACACTCTATATAAGAGGAGAGCTATAGGGGAGTAAATATAATGTTAGGACAAACATTTTTACATAGGTCTGATATGACACAATTATTTGCCTAGAAAGTTTGTTCAAAGACCCTGCATACACCTTGCCAATTGGCACTCTGTATGTACCCTTTTTACCGCCGTCTAAGGAAGATCACACAGAGTTAAAGTTAAGTGCGATTTGTGGGCCGTGCACTTCCTCTCCTTTATGACTGGTAAAAAATATATGATGTGCAAGTTTTTATCATATATCTCATTGGCTGTTCAGCGCAAGGGAAATAATTTGCAAGCGGTTCAATTTACGTATGACTTTAAGATTTTAACTCATTAAAAATGCGAAAAAGAGTAGAAACGAAAAAAGAAAACAATTGCTACGAATAAAATTGATGCTTTTTCAATAAAGGAAGTTAAAAGCAATATTTTACTATTTATAACTATTAAGGAGGCTGGATGGTCAACAAATTAACCATCGGATCTTCCTAAAATTGAAGATATCAATTGTGAAGCTATAAATTATAATTTAGTAGAGAAAAAATACATATAATTTATCTTTTAAATTTGAATATTTTCCTATATTTTGATATGGAGCTCTCCTTTTAAAGGAGATCAATACAGTCTAAAAATGGCCACGAGCATCGAGCCCTCTTAATAAGAGATTTTTTTTTTATTATTGGGCTTTTTCTTTGCAAACACACATCAATAATTAAATGCGATGCAATATGTTAAGGCTTATATAAGTAAAACTAATGATGCAGAAATATTTAATAGCGGTATTTCTTTTGATTTTTATTAATCAATACGACCTACTAAAATATATAATAATTTTTCTTCTGTTCTCGACACTAAATTACAAGTATATTTCATTTTATTACAATTTTCCAATGTATCCATGGAAGCATAAAGTACACATTTAAAAAGTGCTACATGCACATGCATGGTATGTAGAATCAAACCCTAGGCTGGTAATCCGCGAGATTTATAGATAGGATTTTCATTGGGCTTGATTACTTATTGATATTCGACGTTGCCATAAAGACGTAAGCTTTATAAAATGATGATAATAAAAAATCAATAAAAAATAATAATCCCAGTGGCTATTTTGAACATTGAATGATTTCTAATAAATGTGTAATATAACAAACCTTTATTAATAAATTGAATACATTTATAATACAGTCATCTGATTGGTTAACTATTCATTCTACATTTACTCTTTGCATAAATGTTCTGTTTAACCAATTCAAACAGGCTGGTACCAAAATCCTGGTGTTCTCTGGCACGTGTTTTTACCATTTTTGGAAAAATACCCTGAATCGGATTCTGAATCGGATTCTGAAAGATTTAAAAATAATTCAGTGATCAAGAATAAAGGTTAAATACATCAGTATATGCGAAATAAAAGCAAACGTGATTTAAATAGATTGTGAATGTCTACAGAATAACAAAATGGCCATAGATAATCAGATTAGCTAGTTCTGATGAATCAGACAAGAAATATACCCACAATAATTCTCTCATGTGCAAAAGATGAAAAAACTTTAAAGAAAAATTAATACGAAAACAAAATCATTAGCATGGTTGTCCTTTTTTTGCGCGTTTCATTAGCAGTGACTAATATTGTTGCAGGAAACTTATTCCATGTTGCGTATTAAAAAATGATATTGCATGTAAAAAAAAAAAAAGTTTACAACACAAAACCAAAAGAGCCAAAATGTCACCTGCATACATTTAAAAAAAATTAATAGCATTGAAATTTTAATAATAAAAATAGTTGTAATTAAAGGAAAAAAACTAATAGCTAAAGGCATGCTGCACAGAAGGATAAATAGGGGTGGTAAATGATTATCAAAATTGTAGGTTGGGTAATTTGAAAGTTGTTCAAATATTTGATTCCATTCAATATATGACTTTAGCGGGAGATTGTGATAATGAAGTCGTCATAGAGCAAAGAAAAAGATAAAAATATGTGCAACATTCCTTTGTCTAATTGTATCAAATTTTACTTTGATACATATGTCATTCATCTACAGTGTATGCGTGAATTCCCATAGGGTTTTTGAAAAAGTCTAACAAGAAAAGAATTTCATACAGGAATTCATATATATGTTTTTATGAATATTAAGATCTAACTCTAAAATTTCTTCACATATTCACTAGCATAAAATCACAATAAAGCCATACCGCTAAATAAGAAGAAAGCCGTAAAATCCATAAGAGCAATTATACATACTCAGAATACAGCATTGTCTTTCTTGTCCTCCACAGAGCCCTGTCTTGTATCGCCCGTCACAGGGGGAGCCTGTGGTATAACACCTACCTCCAGACTCATGGCAGCGAACATCAGCATCTACAAACACAAAGGAGATTAAAACTGTGGCTGCTCTATCAGTAACACCACTGTAAGTCGTCTTGGTAATTTATAGTTTAGTAGAAAACTAAAGATATTCTCATGGTACATTTTACATTAGTCTTGTAAAAGAATGACTTGACTTTGTGTTAAATTTTAAATGACAATTCTTTTTTAACTTTAACTGCAGTTATGGTTACAATCTTCATTTGTCATTTTACATATCTATACTTATAAGAGAAGACATTTTGCCAATAAACTACGAAATGCCTGCACCAGAGTAACTGCTTGTACCTTTGGTATTTCAACAGGTATGCATGTGAGATGATGTCGTTAAGCTAGAATTATATTTTACCTGATAAGTTTAAAACCTACTTTCATTTTCGATAAACCAGCCCAAATAGCAAAAATGAGAGTAAGGTGGTTGATATTTTTGGTCAGTTATTGGCAGAAACAAGCCAGTTCAAGACATATTTACAGTTTTATCCTCCAATGTACAAGATGACCGCATATCCCCCTTAACCAGGATCCCAGGTTGCTTCATTACAGAACAAATTTATGAGTGAATTTAATTGAGACCACATTTTTTTTTTTTCAAATTCTAGAAAATTTTGATCGGTCGGTTTTTGAAAAACAACTAATAAAAAAACGTGGCCTAATGGAATAAAATTAGAACAATTTTTATTTTCCTATTTAAAGGTGAACGCCATCGCCGTAGCTTATCACTATAATGCGTCCAAACATTATGTCGATTTTCAATTATTTTTGAGCAGCACTGCAAAAGCAGCACAAGAAAAAGCTTTCAGGAATGAATGTACAAAACGTGGCGGCTGGTCTCATGACGGTATACATGTTCATTGCCAAATAGGTACAATAATTCTAATCTTTGAAAATTTGAAGATTAAACAGTTTTAATTGCATTGGAAAATAAGATTTGACACAATGTGATGGACAAACAGTAACCAATAGACTTATTTATGTTGACATTTTGCACTGAAACACTTTATTCCAAATAATTGGAATTTAGTTGAATAAAAAATCTTTTGTAGCCTCGCTTAAAAATCGAATGTACAGAAAAAAATTTTTAAAACTCTAATTACTCAAGTTGCTGTAATTAATGGTTAACATTCGAAGTGCATTTTAAGATTTTTGAATCTTTCATGCAATTTTTCGTTCATATACATGCATCTCATTAGATAGACAGTCTAAATAGATATGGAATGCACGGCCAAACATAAATGCACATTGTCTTTGATGATTTTTTTTATCATTTATTTCTTGCAAACAAAGATATAATAACAAATCGCAAATGATAATATCATATCAGTATAAAAAAAAAAAAATTACATTACAGGTGAATCTCGATAACTCGAACTTCAGGGGACCTGGTGTAAACTTCGAGAGATCAAAAGTTCGAGAGATCGAAAATTCAAAAAAATTCCGGAAAAATTTGTTCGGATCATTTTGGTTCAATTATAGTAGCCGGAAGTTTACATTTACAACATAGTAGAATAGTCTAAATGATTTCATTCGTATTTTCAGCTACGTTACTACATTTCAACAATACAGAACTTAGATTTGGGTAGATTAATGTGTGTTTTATTGTTAACAATGTTTGAAGTAGTTCACGTTTATTTGATCACATAAAATAATTCAATAAAAGAACGGTTTAGTTTACCGGTAATTTCACAAGTTGTTGAAAATTAATTTATAAATTAACTATCAACCATTTCTTGTCCTGCATTCTTTTGAAAAACGGAGTCAAAAGACCAAAGAAAAAATATATTGACATTATTTACATTTGAAAGGACTTTCATCACTATTATTGGCAACCTATTCCTGTTTATTCCTGAATCTCGAAACTTTTACAATTATAAGATCATGAGGATGCCGAACGATCTATTAATTGATCTATTAATTGAAAATTTAAATTGTTTTTAGTACCGTAATCCAAGGAAGACTGTACTAAAATCAATCAAATAGTTCACAATCTCCGGGTTCTGTACTTTTTCTCCTTTGTGATTGGTAGAATATACATGTTGTGAATATTTCCATTTACTTCATTGGTTGAATGCTGTTTGGCGCAAGGAAGATAATTTTCTGATGATCTTATTTACGTAAAAATTAACAATGCTCGTAAATTTCCAATCTTAAAAAGAGAGAAAAAAGGAAAAAATAATAAAATATCGATGAATGAGATTCAGGTTTTAAGTTTTCGGTAGAACTAGTTGAAAATCTATTGTGCAACTTTAATCGGTATACTTTCGATGAAAATAAATGATACTCTGCAATGCGTTTGTTAATCAGGTTAATCGTGAAAATTTTTTATCCAGCGTTTCCGACGAACCCTATTCTATTGGCTTTACTGTAAAAAAAAAAAAGTTGTGAGTACTGTATCTACTTAAAATTTTAGACAAAGTTTAAAGGGAAAACAAATTGTTAAAATATGCTATATCGACTTAATCAAAGATCGATTGAACTCGAAGTTTTACGTTCAAGTAACGTTTAGCCGTCATATATTGACACGACGTAAACGATACGTAAAAGAAACACGTAGCAAGAAGTAATTTCGCCATAAGTATAAGAAACTTTCCTGACGAAAACAAAATTTAAAAAAGAAAAATCTACATATTTGTAAAATAAATTGTTGCATCAGCATGGTGATTTGATTAATTTTTGCACAACTTTTTTCTCTGCGCAATTTTCGCCTAAGCCATTCTTAAACCTTAAGCTTGTAAGGCTTTTTATTTCTACTTTAGTTTTTTTTGTTATTCATTTATTGATGTTAAAGTCCTAAAACCAGTGCATTGTTTATATACACATTTGCGCAATAATTGTCGAATTTTCCAAACATGTTTAGTGATAGGAAAGTCTATTAATTCTTTACTACGGTCTAATTAGAAGTTTAGCAATCAAATTGTTTTGAGGAATTATTTGATTATCTTAACAACCCTTTTCTAAATCGCAAAATAAATTGGAATTTACAGGGTTACACAATGATAAAAAAAAATTAAAAAATTTAAAAATCTGGTGGAAACTGCTACACTGTACCCGTCATTAACAAGGTAATAAATAAGTAATGGTGTCCAATCGGTATATAAAGGACTGATAAACCAAACAGTCTTTATTAATTGAGGGCTACCTGTCTGTACCACACGATGCAAGCATACTAACTGATAGTGTGTGCTCTTTTCATGATGGCGTGGGGTGCTTCTGCTTATCTATGGTTAGTTCCTTCAATATTCTTTTAAACTTCTTTTTTTAGGTGTCTCTTATTTTGGTTTGGTTTATAGTAATTTTCACGTGTTCTTAGTATTTTTTACATAATTTCTTAATGCTTTTGTCCTCTTTTATTACACCAGAAAATGATGCGGCTGCCATGTAGATATCTGGCAGCCGACAAATAAAATGTATGATTAGTCTACACGTGCACATGTGAGCACTGAGAACTGATACACTGCAGCACACTTATTACTCTGTTGTGTCACAAAAATACATTTAAAGACTACACAAATTTACCCCAAACTATCACTCTTTACTTCATTGCTACTAATCTTGAACACTAAGATCCAACATCTATCAATATTAATATATGGTATAATAAAATACACGAAAGTACAATTAGACCCTAGTTCGTCATATCTTTAATCGAATCAAAATTTTGAAACACTTCAACTATATTTTTGAATTCGGTCACGATGAAAATCGTTTTCATTATGAGCCATATGCATCTCCAGTATCGTTTTGTTCTTTTTTTTTATCTTGCACTTGGGAAAGTGAGACTCCAGGGCTGTATTACATGTGAAAAAAGAACAGTCAATATCGGAAGGTTTTTTGTGAGAAAGTAATGTTTCCGAACAATAGCGAGAGTCTCTCTTTCCAAAAGTTTTAGGTAAGAATGTCCATTAATCGCATGCGCATTTAAAAGGATTTCCCCGATTCATAATGGCGGCTGTCAGATAATTACATTGCGGTCGCCATTAAAATATCAAGCAACCTGAATATATATTAGAGTAGAGTGAATATTTTCAAAGATTTAATACATTTTTTACTATATGGCCATGTTGGTCCCACCCTAGGACCTGAACCCCTCACCCAGGGGCCATGAATTTCACAACTTTAGTAGAGAGTTTCCTGGACATCATAACCATGCACTTAGTTTTTTCCCAACAGATGTTGGAGTAGAGAAGAATATTTTTGAAAATTTGGCCTTTTTTGCTTATTAGGTCTCGCCTATGCGACCACGGGGTTGATAGAGCCACGAATTTAACAATTTAGGTTTCTCTTGCCAAAAAGATGCTTCACACCAAAAATGGTAACAATTGGCCTTGAAGTTTTTAAGAAGAATTAAAGAATGTAAAATTGTTAACGCATGAAGGACGACGCACGACGAAGGACGAAGACCAATTGCAATAGGTCACCTGAGTGACTCAGATAACCTAATAAACTAGATAGAGCTATAGGGGAGTAATACATATACTACTGAAAGGCACTGAAGTTGAAGTTGTTGTATGAGACACTTTGGGCCAATGGAAGAAATAATACTTTGGATAAGTAATGTCGGATGATATGTGGACAGACAGACAGACTGGTCACTAACATGAACACATAACACATAATTTAAATGCGATACGATATGGTAAAGCTTATAGAAGTAAAACTTATGATGCAGAAATATTCAATACCGGTATTTCTTTTGATTTTTATTAATCAAAACGACCTTCTAAAAATATATAATAATTTTTCTTCTGTTCTCGATACTCAATTAACAAGTATATTTCATTTTATTACAATTTTCCAATGTGTGCATGGAAGCATAAAGTAGCACATTTAAAAAGTGCTACATGTAATGCAGGGTATGTAGAATCAAACCTAAGGTTGGTAATCCGCGAGATTTATAGATAGGATTTTCATTGGGCTTGATTACTTATTGATGTTCGATGTTGCCCTAAAGACGGTAAGCTTCATAAAATGATGATAAATAAAAATTCAATAAAAAACAATCGCAGTGGCTATTTTGAATATTTTCTAATAAATGTATATTACAAACCTTTATTAATAAATTGATATATTTATAATACAGTCATCAGATTGGTTATCTATTTATTCTACTTTTACTCTTTGCATAAACGTAAAAGTTCTGTTTAACCAATTCAAACAGGCTGGTACCAAAATCCTGGTGTTCTCTGGCACGTGTTTTCACGATTTTTGGACCAATACCATAAATAGGATTCTGAAAGATTTAAAAATAATTCAGTGATCAAGAATAAAAGTTAAATACATCATTATGTGCGAAATAAAAGTTAATGAGATTTAAATAGATTGTGAATGTCTACAGAATAACAAAAATGGCCATAGATAATCAGACTAGCTTGTTCTTATAAATCAGACAAAAAATATACCTACAATTATTCCCTCATGTGCAAAGGACAAATAAACTTTAAA
>WFKH01011801.1:30814539-30825301 GCA_016163765.1 Magallana hongkongensis
TGTGAAATTCATGGCCCCTGTCCCCCTGGGGCCTGAGGGGTGGGGCTTAATTTTAACATTAAATAAGACGTATTAAGCATCTTTCAGCGTATGCTTTATACAATGTATTTATGAAATTAATTTCATGTTTGTTTTTTGTTTTTTTTTAATCTTTTTGCAGTTTAACTATCATGGGAAATACTCCTGCATACCAGCATTTTTACACTGTCAATGAGGATAGTCTGTAACCAATAATCATGTCACATACAATAAATAATAAAATCCATCAGTTAATAATACGGCTTTTACTATGACAGAAATAAAATTGTCCTTTTATCCGTGTAAGTGAAGAAAGTTTTCATTATCGGTTATTACATGTAGACACAAGATCATTTCATGTTCATGTAAAAAAAAAAACCCACAATCTTATTTCTATTTAAAATATCGTCAAGAACACTATAAAACAGAATTTAGTCGTTACGGTAGTATATACTTTGTAAATATATAACATCTAACTTTTACAAATTCTTTTTTTTTTAAAAATGGACGTTCTCAAGAAAGTGTGCTTTGGTAGAGGTGGCAAGGTCATCAACTTCCATTAAAACAAATATTTTCTATTGTTGGTATCTTGGTTATAAATTGATTTCAAATATAGGTATGATCGTGTTTCTCGATTGTAATTTTAAAAATATCAATTTCAAATGAATCATTCGTTTTATTACGATGTATATCACCATAATGAAACCTCTCTGAATTAATTTTTATAGCGGGAATTACTTTTGTAAACAATTTTCAGTAATTTTTTCTTTGTTTTACGATTGTCAATAAACGAGAAAGTTGTATTATTCAGTGAATCTTAGAAGTAGATGCAGTTTCAATCCATTTATTGTTTCTTTAACTGTGTAATTTTAACTACTTACTTTTATTATAAAGCTTTTCTGTATCTGGACACAGATTTCCACAGTTGAAAATTGTAGTACAATGTATTCAGTTGCCGTTTTCTTGACTGAATAATTTTAGAAATAAGAAATTGGAAGTTTTTTACAACGTGCTCGTCAAATGAAAAAATGGTCATGTACAGTATTTTTGTTCGGTCTAACCAATGCGCTTAAAAATTCAAGAACATTCTTGGAAAATGTGGTCAGATGTTTTGAGAAGGTTAATTTTTAAAATAACAGTCTAATGTTCAAGCGAATGAAATGAAAAACATTCTCCTCCATATATAGATACATGTAACAATTTAGATATTCGATGCATTGAAAACAAATTCATTTCCATTTTTAAGGTATAAATACTCATACATGTATGATTCAGTCAATTTAATAGTGGTTTCATACATACGAGCAAGACTATTTTTTTAGAGAATATTGATCATTTTAATAACTTCTAAAACAAATTTTCTGAACGTATTATACATATGCAATGTATGTAAAAGAATCAATTTTTTATGCCCTATGATGCAGCGATGTTGCAACCATTCCTGAAATTCAGCGATGTATACACCAGTATAAATGGAAAAGTATGTAGTTAATATAGCATTTGTTCAACAGATTCCTTTTTAATTTCGTCTTAGCTTCGAACTAAATTATCATAGGCTGTAGCTTGATTTTATCAAATTATGAAATGACAGTTACTAGAGTGCCAATGAGTTAGTTAATCCATGTAGTTAATTGGGATTTCCCCCCAAAACAATTCTCATTGAAAACGACGTAAAGGAAGATTGTTGCAATGATTGTATTAAACATTAAGGATAGTTACAAAGCTACTCATTTTAGGAAAAAGGGGAAACGTAAAAAATAACTCTGTGACTGAAGAAAAGTTGCGGTTGTTAAATGGAATTAACAAACCATGGTTATTCAACACAGTAGTGCCCCACCACCTACCCAATCCAGAGCTATTAAATGCCTCATAACTAAGACAATTTTAACAATTTGCAAAGTTTTCTTGTTCTGCGTTCTTTTGAAAAATGGGGTCAAAAGACCAAAGAAAAAACATATTGACATTATTGACAATAGAGAGGACATTCATCACTATTATGGCAATCTATTTCTGTATATTTCTTAATCGCGAGACTGTTACAATTTATAAGATCATGAGGATGCCGAACGATCTATTAATTGAAAGTTTTAATTGTTTTTAGTACCGTATTCCAAGGAAGACTGTACTAAAATCGATGAAATAGTTCACAATCTCCGGGTTGTGTACTTTCTCTCCTTGTGATTGGTAGAAAATACATGTTGTGAATATTTACATTTATTTCATTGGTTGAATGCTGATTGGTGCAAGGTAGATAATTTTCTGAGGATCTTTTTTACGTAAAAATTAACAATGCTCGTAAATTTACAATTTTAAAAAGAGAGAAAAATAAAAAATAATAAAATTTCGATGAATGAAATTCAGGTTTTAATCATTAAATCATTTCCGCAATTTTCGCCTAAGCCCCTCTTAAAAATTGTAAGGCTTTTTATTAATATTTCTTTGTTATTCATTTATTGATGTTAAAGTCCTAAAACCAGTGCATTGTTTATTCACTCATTTGCGCAATCACTGTCGAATTTTTCAAACATGTTTAGTGATAGGTAAGTCTATTAATTCTTTACTGCAGTCTAATTAGAAGTTAAGCAGTGAAATTGTTTTAAGGAATTACTTGATAATCATAACAGCCCTTTTCTAAATCGCAAATTAAATTGAAATTTACAGAGCTACAGTGATAACAAAAATTTAAAAAATAAAAATCTGGTGAAAACGTCTACACTCTATCCGTCATTAAGAAGGTCATAAATTAAATAATGATGTCCAATCGGTATATAAAGGACTGATAAACCAAACAGTCTTTATTAATTGAGGATTACCTGTCTTTACCACACGATGCAATCATATCAACTGATAGTTTTTGCTCTTTGCATGATGGCGTGGGATGCTTCTGCTAATCTATGGTAAGTTCCTTCAGTATTTTTTTTTAAGTTTTTGGTTTGGATGTCTCTTATTTTGTTATGGTTTATAGTAATTTTCACGAGTGTTCTTACTATTTTTTTACATAACTTCTTAATGTAAAAAATGTTTTTTGAAATAAATACATGTACTACAAAGTGTATACTTGGAATTTTTTTAAAAAAAATAACAGTGTACTTATATGGGATATAAAATACTTAAAATGTTTTTTTAAGAATTGTAAATAATGATCATATACACAAATGCATATTGTAGTAGTTCCGCGAAACGTTTTAAATTTGAATGTTTTGCTATCTTTAATCATCATCTTTGATTATTGATTAAAAGAACTTTAATTGAAACTTGTTTTATCGATTGGAAATAATTCACTCAATTTATTTTTTTATTAAAACTATCAGCAGTGATAAGCACACTCATCCTTATCAAACAAATACAGTATTTTTTGTAGTATTCAATAAACAAGTTCATATATAAATAAACTACAAGTATTAATCATGCAGGCTATTCAAATACCCTTGACGCCGTGGTCAATGCAAAAACCAACTAGATGTTGTCATTAGACAGCAATACCCGCACCAAGTGTTTGCCTCTAAATAACACTTTCTTGTAGCAGTTTTGGTCAAAATGAAGGCCACATGCTATTTCTGGTGGTTTTTAAAAATTACAATTTTCATAAAGGATGAGATACACATTATCGGCCTTTTATGTAAGATCTGGAGTTGAACCATTTGCATGTGAATTGTAAATATATCAATAATCTTCACATTTCATGTCATAGAAAGTATGGTCTATATAATTATTACAAACTCGGCGCTAGATTTGCTTTTGCGCGTCAACATCATCGGGTACTAGTTTTACCCAGCTCTTAGGCTAGATGGGTTTCACGTGGTGTACATGTACATATGTTTTTCGATATGCAGAATAGGATTAATTAACATGCATTAACCTTTCTTTTGTGGTTATCAGTTTAAGGAATTCATAGTGTGCTCTAATTGGATTATTATTATGATGTTGACCAATACAGGTAAGCATAATAGATGTAGAAGCACAATATTATGAGACACCAACATACATAAGTATTACTTTCACTTTCTAAATAGGTGATCTCCCTTTGCCAGCATACTGTATCATCATCTTTTAATATTTAAATAAGTTTATCATCGTTACCTTTCCTATCGCATTTGTACAGTTTCTATCATTTTAATTGCAAAAGTTATTTTTTTCATTTGTCAGACTTAAACTATTGAGGTGACCCCATATTGATCTAGTGACATTTTGTATTAAATTTGTGTATTACGTGTGAATAAGTGTAAGACTTATCATGTTTATATGAGTTATATTAGAGAGGAAGGGGTCTTTTTTTCCTAATGTATTATGATGCATCAAATATAATGTAGGCCATGTACACCACTAAACCATATATATTCTTTTTTTAATGTCATTATGATGCATCAAATGGTGTAAAGTGCATGACCCCCGGGTGTTGTCTTTAAATCACCCCCCTCCTCTGAAATAAGAAATCATGATATATTTTGATAACTTTTGAGATACCCATCCCTAAACCATATTTATTCTTGCTCTTTGTGTCATTGCGCATCAAATGGTGTATAGGTTATGCCCCCTTGGAGACACGCTGACTTTCCAGAACTGGAAATAATAAATATATCTTATTCATAAGTATGTAGTGTATGACCCATGTGGGTAATTCCTAGCCTAATGATGACCGTGCTTTGTTTATGAGTCTTTACAATTGCCCCAAATACATATAACATTTTGTTTATCTTAAAAATTAAAAAGTAAGTTCCAAAATCTTAATGTGCATCTAGAGAAAAATACCAATAAAGAAATGATTTAAATTTTGCTACTGTACAAATGTAAAAATTAAGAGACTGAATCTTTAGAACCAGATTTGATTTGGGGGGTGGGGTGGGGGGGTTGGAGGATAAACATTTAATTTTAATCATTTATTGTTATTAAGTTTAACTTAAATATTAGTTATTGATCCCAAGGTAGAAAATAAGACTTCTGATCATATCTCAATAGATCATTTGTCAATTATGCAAAGTGTAATGATTTTTTTAGAAAAAAAATTTTTACCAGTTTACTAAATTCTTTAGACCCCAAATTATATATTTTGATTTTAATAGACCATTAAAGATTAAGAAGAGTGTAAATGTAAGGTTTTTTTATTTTACGCAATAATAAATGAAAGGTTTCTTTAATTTTAAGAAAAAAAACCGTGATTTTATTTACAGTTTAAGGAGGGATGAATATTAATTTTCTGCTACTTTTTGGCTACCAGGATAAACTTTCAATTTTTAAAACCTTATTGCAAATCTATAGGACAGCCCCTTGGCCTATCATATCCCAAGATATGATGTGTCTATTCATTAAATCAGAAGAGGAGTTCTTAGATCTAGGTTTTTTTAGGAGTGATAAACGTCAATTTTCTGCTACTATTTGACTCCCTGGATGAAATTTAAATTCTTAAAACCTTATTGCACATCTATAGGACAGCCCCTATCATATTCCAAGAGATGACGTAGCTATACTTCAAAAGTTGTAAGAGGAGTTCTTGGATCTTTGCTTTTTTAGGAGTTATAAAGTCAATTTTCTGCTACTATTTGACTCCCTGGATGAAATTTAAATTTTTAAAACCTTATTGCACTTCTATAGGACAGCCCATATCATATTCCAAGAGATGACGTAGCTATACTCCAAAAGTTGTAAGAGGAGTTCTTGGATCTTTGCTTTTTTAGGAGTGATAAAAGTCAATTTTCTGCTACTATTTGCCTCCCTGGATGAAATTTAAATTTTTAAAACCTAAATAAATTGCACTTCTATAGGACAGCCTCTATCATATCCCAAGAGATGACGTAGCTACTCCAAAAGTTGTAAGAGGAGTTCTGGGATCTAGGCTTTTTTAGGAGTGACAAACTTCAATTTTCTGCTTCTATTTGACTCCCTGGATGAAATTTAAATTTTTAAAACCTTACTGCACTTCTATAGGACAGCCCCTATCATATCCCAAGAGATGACGTAGCTACTCCAAAAGTTGTAAGAGGAGTTCTGGGAATCATACTTTTTTGTAAAAAAACGTCATTTTTTGCTGCCACCAACCCCTGTGTTAAAAACAAATATTCTGAAACCTGATTACACATTAAAATGACATCCCTAATCATATTCTAGTAGATCATTTGGCTACTGCAAAAAATGTTGACGTTTTTGAAACCAGATTTTTTGTTTAAAAAAAAAAAAAACGTCATTTTTCAGCCACTAAATAACCCCCAGGACAAAATTGAAATTTCCAAAACCTTATTGCGCATTCGCAGGACACCCCAAACCGTATTCCAAGAGATGATTTGTCTACTGAAGAAAATGTAGGAGGAGTTCGAGAAAGAAGGCTTTTGTGAAAAAACGTCATTTTTTACCAATTATTTGACCCCCCAGGACTACCAGAGAATTTTTGAAACCTTTTAAAAAACAACATGACACCCCAAATCAAACTCCAAGAGTTCAGGCTGCTGGTTTATAAGATGTAAGAGCAGTTTGAGAAAGTAAAGCGTGACAGACGGACGGACGGACGGACGGACGGACGGACGGACAGAACAGGGTAACAACAATATACCCTAACTTTCTTTAGAAAGTGCAGGTATAAAAATGGGAAGTACGAATATACGAAACTCTAGACAATGTTTATCATACTCTAAACTGGATTAGTGCCAAAGGTAGAAACACAGAGGTCTATAAAAATGCTATCAAAGCTGCTGAGGACGCATTATGCGGAAAAGTAGGTGAACCGACGACATGCGCGGTAAGCTTCTGCACAAAAGACCCCTGTTCAGCCACTGATTCTAATAAGTATTGGGTGGCAACCAACAAAATAAAAATCGGAAAACATTATTTTGTATGCCGTGTGAAGAGCACTACATGATTTGGATTTGGATGCTGTCACTGCATCCAATGACTATTGTAAAATGAATACACTTATTAAAATAATTGTACAAGAAACTGTATTCCTGAACTTGCAATAAATCTTATGTAAATCAATTAGGATTACATCTCTTAAGTCTTCCTAAATGTTTGGTGGTTAACTACGACAGATATTTCTCTGGCCACCAAATCATTTTATGGCGGCCGCCATGTAGATATCTGGCAGCCGACAATTAAAATGTATGATTAGTCTACACGTGCACATGTGAGCACTGAGAACTGACACACTGCAGCACACTTATTACTCTGTTGTGTCACAAAAAATACAGTGAAAGACTATACAAATTTAGCCCAAATCTATTACTCTTAACTTCATTGCTACAAAATCTTGAACACTAAGATCTAACATCCTAATTAATCTAAATATATGGTATCATAAAATACAAGAAAGTACAATTAGACCCTAGTAAGTCATATCTTTAATCGAATCGAAATTGTGAAACACTTCAACTATATTTTTGAATTCGGTCACGATGAAAATCTTTTTCATTATGAGCCATATGCATCTCCAGTATCGTTTTGTTCTTTTTTATCTTGCACTCGGAAAAGTGAGACTCCAGGGCTGTATTACATGTACAAAAAGAATAGTCAATATCTGAAGGCTTTTTGTGAGAAGGTAATGTTTCCAAACAATAGCGAGAGTATCTCTTTCCAAAAGTTTAAGGTACATGTAAGAATCTCCATTAATCGCATGCGCATTTAAAATGATTCCCCGACTCTTAATGGCGGCTGTCAGATAATTACATTGCGATCGCCATTATAATATCAAGCAACCTGGCATAAAAGCGAGCACTATACACATGTATACTGTGCAACAATGCTAGAAAAAAAAAAAGACGGCCTGCGCTTAGAACAGATACAAAAGATATGGAGTACAAGCAAATGCTAACCCGATTTTAAAATTATTTGCTAATTTGAATGATTATATATATTACTATAAAGTATACAAACAGGGGTTAAAAAGAAAGAGAGACTGATAGCAAAACCAATTAATATCATGACTGGCTTTATCTTAAAATGTGTAAGTAGTAACAATGACAAATACAGTGGAAAGAAAAATTCAAAGATAAAAAACAGTCGGGTTCATACACTTCCTCCGAGTATTCACTATCGACGGTCACATCGATATCGTCACAGTGTATGCATATACACAGTTTTTATAGTAAATTATTCTTGTAGATGTATAAACGATACCTTGTAGATCCGCGTTCGGCGCATTAAGAATATGTGGTACAGACAATTAAAACAGGATTTTCTTTAAATTTTGAATTAGCAAGACGACCTAGGTTTTGGCTTTTTTTTATCACGATCATACTTATGGCCAGATGCAAGAAAATCATCAATCTTAGCTGTAATTGCATCCAAGATAGGGTTCAAATCAATAAGGAAAAACAAAATTAATGAGAATAAATACAGACAACATATAAAAATTAGAAATTGATAATACCCAACTTGAAAATTTGACATCATTTAAGTATGTAGCAAGAGCTGTTAACCATTACTGAAGCACAAATTATGGTGTAAAATCGTGCCTGGCAATAATATACACTGCATTTGGCTTGGTAAGAAAAGTATAGAAGTCAAATTATATAAAAATTAAACCCAAATTCAAAATATTTAAAAGCAACGTAATATTAGTACTGATTTATGGGTCGGGGACATGCAGCCTTACAGTGGCCAATAGAAAAAACTCAAATTCTGTCTGAGAAACATCTTTCAGATATGGTTACCAGATAAAATAACAAATGAAAAACAAACTTTGGCAGAGAACAAACCAAATTCAAGACAACAAAAAGAGGGAATGGAAATGGACATACCTTACAAAAAGAAAGGACTAACATTACTTGCCAAACCCTTCAATGTGTAAGCCTTCCACCTTAGTTATCTCCTGAAGATGCGACTCAAGCTCAGTAACCACGAAGTCCAGTACTTCTTTCACCAATAGTTTATTAATAAGCGTGATCGTGTAGTCAAAATTACATCAATTAAAAGCAGCCCAAATCAAAGATCCCAAATTCAAAATCTAAATTATAATTCTAAAGCCAAAAAATATAAGATCTAATAAAATCCAAAATCAAATTCATAAGGCCAAAAATTAAAGATCTGCTTCACATCATTTGACATGAGTATATATAACATTTTACATATGATGGACAGTTACGACTATTTCGGCCCACTATGATGATATGATGATCATGAGTGAACATTTAGTGTTCAAATTCCAGAGTTATATTTTATTTCTAAATAAAGTAACAATACTGTCAGAACTGCCTATCAAAGAGTATGGATGCAGGATTTGAGTCTCCGAGTCCTGAGTCTCGGAGTCCCCCACCTGGGTATGAGGCATTACTTACTCATAATACATTCATTCATACATAGCTAAAAGGTTACAAAGGTTATATAGAATATGCAATACATGAATCAATATAGAGTACCAAAGCTATCGATGCAGACACAGAATCGCCAATTATGACACTTATTTATAAACTCTCAATTTGGATATTATTATGCCCGTATTATGCACCTGGTTTCATAACATCATTTAGGAATACTACGCAGTGCTACAAGAGTCGCAGAGTTCATTCTGTTAGTTATCATTACCACAATTCATTGCGCAGTATCTAGGTATACATAAGTATCATAGTGACCAATATGAAATACCAGCAATTCAAGGTCATAGCATGGCTATCTGTTTACAAATGGACACCACATGACACAAGAGAGAAAGGAAAAAGACCAAGACTGACTTGGAAAGAGGATTCCTTGAAAAATAAATGGCCAAGAAAGGACCTTGCTTGAACCCATCCACTAACTATCAAAGGACAGAGAGAAGTGAAAAAGAATTGTCCGTGGCCTACGCTCCATAACGTCAAAGTCGTTCTCCAATGTCTGTCGTTATGAAATAAGTACAGTAACTGGGTAAACAAAATACGATGACAGACTATTGCATCCCCTATATCTACTGGGCACAGTTCTTTTTCTGGGACATGATCTGCAGTTTATCTAATAGACATTTTCCTACTTTAGACTTGCAATATACGTACCTTTTGAAAGCATATTATGTGTATTTATCATATATGCGCAATAACTGTATATGTATTTAGTCCTGTAAAAAGTTTGTAGAACATAATAAGTTGTCATTAAATTTATATAATTATCATAATTATCATCATCTGTCATTTTGTTATATGAGTGAGTGTTATATAATCTTAGTGGGGTATATATGCACGTCACCTACAAAGAAAAAACAAATTACTTGTATACAGTTCTCCGTTGACATACGATCTATCAACAGCACAATGCAAGTATACCAGCTTATTGTTTGCGCTCTTTCCATGCTAGCCTGGGATGCGTTTGGTCAATTATGGTAGGTTTGTGTTTTCTTTTAATTGTCATCTCATAACGTATGGATTTCGTTTATTAGCTGTTTTCTTTCGGTTCTTGTTAAATGTATAAATGGCGCATCTAGGTTATTTTTGATCAACAATTGTATGCAGATACGTGATTTGTTCATCTACACATTTCACCGACACAGATTAACGCCGTCTCTTTAGTGATGTACCTAAATAAATCTGAATATTGCTTGTTCATATTTCAACGAAACCTGAATGTTAATAATAATTTTGTATTTGGGTATAACACGATTGACTTCATATGTGCAATTTCGGGGAAAATTATACTTGTAACATAGCATGGTACACAAACACGTACATAAGAAATTAAATCTACATTTTCAAAGTTTGGATTTTAAAATAAAAACGTCATTAAAAAAACCTTTTCAAAATTACGTTCCATATATATATATATATATATATATATATATATATATATATATATA
>WFKH01011801.1:30835704-30848513 GCA_016163765.1 Magallana hongkongensis
CTGTTACATGACCCCAATCGAAGAGCAGGGGATCATGGGACAAGACTAATATCTTTTAAGTTAAGTCGTACATGACATCAGTGGGTTTATGAAGGTAACTCGTACAAGATACTATTAACCTTTATTTAGGTAGATAGAACATAACTTTCGATTTCGATTTTATTTAGGCAAGACTTACAATTTATTAATCGATTTATATAGGTAATTCGTACATGATATCATTCGACTTTATAATGTAACTTTCATTTGTACAACTTACATTAAAGCTAAACACTAATCGTAAAAGGCACTGTTCGCCATATTTTTCTTTCATCACCACCATCCGAACAACCCCTATATAGGTCGCATACCTGTTACCAGTTTAAAGTATTTCGATGTAGAGGTCTCACCTGTGTGAACGTTCATCTTAAGTTGCCGTTTACTACGTCGCGATGAAATTAAATTTTTCACACTTTTTCACAGACAGGAGATAGTCACATCAAATAAACAGGTCAATTCATAATTACAAACAAAATATACGACTGTTGTCATGTACGAATTATCTAAAGCGGTCGAATGAAAAATGTACGAATTACCTTTATAAATCGACTGTAATTATGTACGAATTATTTGAAGAAGTCAAAATGAATTCATGTTTGAGTGACTTAAAATGTACAATTTATTAAGGTAACTCGTACATGATATCATTCGACTTTAATTAGACAATACGTACATAATATCATTCGAATTTATAATGTAACTATCCTTTGTACGACTTACCTTCATAAATCAACTGTTATGAACAAATCTCAAAAGACGTCAAATGAAATTATGTACAAGTTACCTTAAAGCTGAACACCGCTCGTAAATAGGCACTGTCCGCCATATTTCTCTTTCATCACTGCTGTCCCTACAACCCCTATATAAGGCGTAGACCTGTAAACAGTTCAAAGTACTTCGCTGTAGAGGTCTCACCTGTGTGGACGTACATCTTGCCTCGCCGTGTTACTCGGTCGCGATGAAATTATCAAATTTTAGGCATTTTTTTCAAGCCAGGAGAATACTAACATCAAATAAATTGGTCAATGCATTTTTTACAAACAGAATATGCACATAGAATTAGAAATAAATGCATAAAATCCAAAGATCACGAAAGGAATATTACACGTCGGCCACGAGTTTCAGGTGTGCAATCGGGTGTAACGAAATCGAAGGGTTTATATAGCAGGTACCTGTGTGACGGTGCCTATTTACGAGCGATGTTCAGCTTTAACATGTACAATTTATTTATGGTAACTCGTACATATAATTCTATTCATTTAGGCAATTCGTACATGATATCATTCGACTTTATAATGTAACTATCCTATGTACGACTTACCTTTATAAATCAACTGTTATTATGAAAGAATTATCAAAAGACGTCAAATGAAATGATGTACAAGTTAACTAAAAATGTACAATGTATCAAAGTAACTTGTACATGATATTATTATATTTCATTTAGGCAATTTGTACATGATATCATTCGACTTAACTATTAAATGTAGAACTTACCTTCATAAATCAACTGTTATAATGAACGAATTATTAAGAGGTTGAATAAAATGATGTACAAGTTACCTAAAATGTACAATTTTTTAGATAACTCTTACATGATATCATTCTATTTGATTTAGGCAATTTGTACATAATATCATTCGACCTTGAAATGTAATTATCATATGTACGACTTACCTTAATAAATCGACTGTTATTAGTACGAATTTTTTATAGAAGTCGAATGAAATATAGTACGAGTTACTTAAATTAAGATTTATTAAGGTAACTCGTACACGATATCATTCGACTTTAAGGCATTTCGTATATAATATCCTTTAACTTTATAATGTAACTATCATACATATATATGACTCACCTTAATAAATCGGTTGTTATGTACGAATTTTCTATAGAAGTCGAATGAAATTATATCCGAGTTCCTTATAAAAGTACGATTTATTTTGGCAACACGTACATGATATCATTTGACTTTATCTGTTAAAAAATCGGCTGTAAATATATTTTTTAAATATGTCGAATGAAATTATGTACACATTACTTAAAGCTGAACACCGCTCGTAAATAGGCACTGCCCGCCATATTTCTCTTTCATCACTGCTGTCCCTACAACCCCTATATAAGGCGTAGACCTGTAAACAGTTCGAAGTACTTCGCTGTAGTAGTCTCACCTGTATGGACGTACATCTTGCCTCGCCGCGTTATTGCGATGAAATTATCAAATTTTACGCATTTTTTTCAAGCCAGGAGAATACTAACATCAAATAAATTGGTCAATGCATTATTTACAAACAGAATATGCCTTAGAATAAAAATTAAATGCATAAAATCTAAAGACCACGAAGGGAATACTACACGTCGGCCACGAGTTTCAGGTGTGCAATCGGGTGTAACGAAATGGAAGGGGTTATATACCAAGTACCTTTGTAACGGTGCCTATTTACGAGCGGCGTTCTGCTTTAAAAATGTACGATTTATTTAGGCAACACGTACACAATATCATTCTACTCATTTATGCAACTCGTACATTATATCATATGTACGACTTACTTTAATAAATCGACTGTTATTATGTACGAATTATCTATAGAAGTCGATTGAAATAATGATCGATTTACCTTAATAAATCGACATATGTACAAATTATTTAGAGAAGTCGAATGATATAATGTAAGAGTTACTTTCACAAGTCGAAATATCATGTACGACTTCTCTAAATAAATCGACCGATATAATTTACGACTTACTTTATAAGGTACGACTAACCTAAATAATCCAATGATATGATGTACCAGTTACCTCCAAAAGTCGACTGATATCATGTACGCGTTTCCCCAAGTACGAGGGTTGTTCGGAAATTATTGAGACAACACAAATATTTCCCTTTCTAAGTGACAAATATTAGTGAAAATTGGCATAAACATTGAAGAAACCTTAGCAAATAATTGAGCAAAGTAATATTACAAAATAATTTGTTTACGACGGTACATAAACTAGTCACTGGTCGGGGTACCCGGCGCAGGCCCAAACTCGGATTTTAAAAAACTTTAACTTCTACATTTTAAGTGTTTGTAGACGTACAATTTATAATAAAAGAAATCAAATTATATATATGTTCATTTCGCTATTTATCGTGACTAACTTTTGTGCAAGTTTCATTAACTAGTGTTCGATTTGAAATTCGGAGTACACAAATATGTACCAAGCAATAGTAGCCTCACTGCGACGGTTTATTGAATTTTGACATCAAGGCGGCGCAGCAAAATACAGCAAATTGGGGGGAATCTCTGAATAAGACCTTTTTTGGCCAAGAAATTGCTTGAAAAGCTAAACGATGGAAAGTGGTCAAAATCTTCAGTTAATCGGGATTTATTTACTGATTGTTTAACTAGAATTAAAACAAAGAGACTAAATATCAAGTACTTTTTACACAAAAACTGATTTCAACAGTTCAAAGATTTATACAGAATGAATGTAAAAAACGTTTCACAGAAAGTTGACTTTTGGAAAGAAATAACTCGATTTTTTCACAAAATATCAAGAATGGGGAGAAAATGTAACTGTTGCAATTTTGAAATAAAAAGAAAAGATGAATTGGAGAACGGTTCATGTTTTCCGTTCGTATGTAAGGTGTTTAAAACAAAGGAGCAAGGAGAAACGTTAAAATGACGTTACGATGAGTTTGTGGTTTCTCCGGGTCAATGGATGTTGGTAATTGAATGAACAAATGATGTCATTCACTTAAAAATTTTCACGTTAATAAAAGGTATTCCGATTTACTTTCTGCTGAAATTTCAATGATTTGTCTTTTTTCCTAAGGGAGTAAATGTCTCAATAATTTCCGAACAACCCTCGTAAATCATATATTTACAAGTCGAATTATATTATGCAAGAGTCGCTTACCAAGTCGACCGATATCACGTTCGATTTTCCTAAATATACAACTTACTCAATCGCAGCTTCTCGGGTCTTTCCGGCAGAGCTCGGAAAAACACCTCGAATGTATTAACATTACCGGATGTTAGAATTTTACACAAAATGGAGTCGCCTCCATTAAAATAAATATCGGCTAGACAGCCTTGTACGTCGCTTCTTTAGTATATTTTAGGGTATATCATTGACTTTAATGAAGTCTAGCTCACATCTCATCAGATCATAAAATGTTTTGTATTTATATCAAGTTTTATAAAAAGGGGGTTGTCATGGACGCCTATGTAATACATTCGATGTGTTTTTCCGAGCTCTACCGGAAAGGCCCGAAAAGCTGCGATTGACAACTTACTCTAACACATCGAGTATGATCAGATACGACTTACCAAAGAAATTGAATGGTCCTATATATGATTTACTAATATACTATCAAGACAATTAAGGATGTACTGAATCAAACTGATTCCATGTACAATTTAGCAAAATATTCGTTTCCACACTTGAATTCGATGCGTTTGTTGATATCAAGACAATTAAATGACACCCTCCCCCCTAGTTTCCATTTTTAATGTTCACTATTTTGTATGCAGCAATGGTATAGTCATAACTGTATATGTGGTTGGGCAGTTTCCCTTATACCTAGCAGAAACATGCCACATATACTATATAGTATGTTACTGAATAATTTAGAGTAATTTCAATAATTTTAAAATCAAAAAGACAACTCATGCGCGGATCTACAGGGGGTTGGTGAGGGAGGTATGGGCCCTCCTGGAAAAATTAATTATTTTTTTTAGATTCGTGCATGCAAATCTCATGGCCCTCGAAGGATCCGTGTGCACTGTTCAGATGTCTTTGCATCGTCCTAAAAAGACAAAAGTTAAATTTTGACTTCTTTGAGTTATCATTGGTTGAAGATCGAATGATAATGACCATGAGCCACATCGATCATCTCGAAAATAATGTCTTTTGACCTATGCATTTTTTATCTAGTTTTAACATGCTTCTTAATTTATCCACAATCATGTAGTTTGCTTTCTTTCAAATCTTTACAACAACAAAAAGACTAAGCCATTGTATTTTGCAGAAGATATTTTTTTATAAATATGTATTTAATGATATATACATATATTTTGCCCCCTTCACATACCAAAAATCCTATTAATGTGTACAATCTTTATTTTGTATCATTTAATGCGGAAGTTGTCTCTCTCTGATCATTATGGTATCACTCAGAAAATAATTGTAAAATTACATGGAGAAACAATCTACTGAATTATTTCTCAAAATCTTCTGAGGTAGGCACTGAAGCGATATTATCATTTACTGCTGTTTGTTAGAAATGTGGCAACCTATCATACTTACTGTTGACCTGATACAAAAACTCCGCAGGAAGGATGCATGGCCAAGAAGTAATTGGGAGGTTAATCTTTGATCAATGGAGGTTAATCTTTGATCAAGAGGGCTCTGCATGCTGATCTATCTGTGCAATGATATTTGCTAAAAAAAAATAAATACGATCATATTAAATTATAACTAGTCACTTAGTACAAGTCAAAATTTAAAAGATTATTATAGAGGCCATGCTGAAAGATATTGTGAACCACGACATAGGTAATCAAAGTAAAAGAGCCCACTGAGACGAGGCATCACCTTTTACGAGACTACCTTTATCATATTATATGAAATGCATAGTTAATGACTCTGTTTTAAAATAGCGTATTAAATAGTATGACACATCGTATCATATCATGTGATATAATAATGTATTGTGTAACATGTACAATTTCATATTGTATCATGATACAATATTTATCTTAAAGGGACTTGGACACGATTTGAGCTCAAAATTTTAAATTTTATTTTTCCATTTTTAATGTTTGGAATAGTTAATATAGGTAGTTTTAATGCTTTGTCAAAATTTGAAAGTCAAATATTGAGTTATAATCAAGATACAGAGTTTGACACTCTTTGTTTTGTAAACAAAGCTCGAGCCTTGTTATTGTTTACATATGTGGTTTGTTGGTGCAAGTTTCCAATAAATGTTGCTTTCTTCTGTTGATAATATTATTTATGAACACATTGAATCATTTTACCTTGTTTGCCATGAGTCATTTTGTCAAATAAACAGTAATTCCATACTTTACATCACATGTATTTGTAAACAAATATAAGACTCGAGCTTTGTTTACATAACAATGATTTCTTACCTCGGTATTTCTCTTATAACTTGACTTCTAACATTTATATTTTGGTCAATCATTCAAAATGCGCAAGTAAACCATTTTATACATAAAAATTAAAAAACAAAATTTTGCTCTAAAATCGTGTCCAAGTCCCTTTAATATACAAAACAATATCATATTATACTAATAGCTGCATTCAATATTACGAGTGTGGGATGGTGAAATTCCACCAGGGGGACAAGATTCACGGTCTAGGATGAGGCTCTGCCGAGTCCTAGACCGTGAATATTGGCCCCGAGGTGGAATATCACTATCCCACACAAGTATATAATAAATAATTATTTTTCTCGCATTATTCCACATTAAAACAATGTCTGACAAGTTATGATGTACAAAAGTTTACTTTTGGTTTATCCCTCCGAGTGCTACAAATAGTACAAGTAAAAAAGAAAGCATATTAAAATTTTCCAATGAAATTATGATATGAAATTATGATAAATGGAAATCAATTAAGCAAAACAATTTCTTAATGGATTAGCTCATTCCATCATATATCATTTCCTTTCAGCAGACGATGTTTGTTAACGTTTTGCAGCGGCGTAGTAATACACAGAGTAAGACAGAAAAATCTCACACTGCTGTCTCATTGCACTGGACAAACTGATCTCACACCGGAAATAATGCGAGAAAAAGCAAGATAAGATGAAATGAGACGAGATGAGATGATATGATATGATGATATATGATATGGTACAATATGATAATGTAAAAATCGTTGTATTATATGATATGATATCCTATAATATATTTGATGATTTAATTAAGGAACAAGGAATCATTCTTTGACTATTATGAGGTGATAATTTTGGTAAGGGGCGTGGTCAAATCCAATAAAGCCCGAAGGGCTTTATGATAGATTTGACCACGATCTGACCGAAATTATCACCTCAAAATATTCAAAGAATGATTCCTTATTACTTATATTATATCATTTCCAATTTGTACACTTTAAAACAACATTTTGAAACCACTATTTTTTATGTAGCACATCTTATGTAGCACATCTTATGTATAACTACGTGGCACAGCCAATACAGTTTTTCGGTTATGCTACAAGACACACCCATTTTGTGTCGCTCATCTTTAATGAAATTATTGGACTATAGGCTTCAAAATTGATTCGTAATGTTATCACAGACAAAGACAGTTGAAAATGTAAATATTATGATATAATATGTTGTTACATCATATGGTACTGTATCTTTGATAAAATATTGTATAAAATGATACAATATTTATCATCTCATATATTATATTATAAAATACAATATCATTCCATGTGATACAAAATTGTATTATCATACAATTTTGTATAATATCATATGAAACAATTTAGAATCACGTATGAAACAATATTATATCATACAATATTGTATCATACAATAACATTTATTATATTATCATGTTATTGTATGATACAATATTGTGTCATATGATATTGTATCAAATGATATTGTATTATATCATATCATATTGTATCACAAATGACACAATTTTGTACTATATCATACAATATTGTATCATATTATTTGATAAAATATTGTATCATATGATATGAACATTGTATGATATGATACAATATTGTTTCCTACAATATCATATCATACGGTACAATATCATGCTGATCATATGACACAATATTGTATAATGATTCAATACAATATCGTATCATATGAAAAGATTTGCACCACAACACGCAACATCATATTCTTAGAAAAAGTCTACTAGTGTACAGTTCAATATCAATCATGCCAAAGAAGGGACCAAAGTGGCTGCATCAATATCAGTACCAAAAAAGGAAGCATTCCTCACAACAAGGGCTAGAAAAGTACAGGGACCACCAGCAAAATACTGCTAAACTATGGAACCGTGCATTTAAAGAGCACTCACAGAAATTCCCAGACTGGACGGTTCACTGGACTGGAGCCAGGTTGGGAAGGAAAAGCGAGGCTGGCATGGATCCTTCCCATTCGATGTAAGAAGTGCCACTACACCAGTCACCACGAATAGCTGTACAAGAAAGTGAGTCGATATGGAAAGGGACAAAGAGCAGCACAGCTTAATGTGGCCATGGCTGTCGGCCACTTGGGTACCAGCCTTACAACAGAGGGTATGCGTGGTATGCTTTTTGGCAAAACATCGAACCAGCATCAGCCACCAACATGCAACAGACCTGCAACAAAGTAGGCAAAATCATCACCGATGTGAACAAAACCTGCATGAAGAAAATAAGGCAGGACATTCAAGATCTTAACAAAAAATGTGGACTTGCTGATACACCTATAAGACCAGAAGGAGATGCCCGATATAACAATGCTACCTTCAGTGCCATCGGGAAAACCCCATTCCAAGCTGCCACACAAGTGACATACACTTTTAGTCAAAATGTTACTAAGAAGAAGAATGTTGTGGCAGTGTTTTGTGGAAAAAAACTGTGTAGGAAAGGCACCCACCTGAGAGCCAATTAAGGGAAAGGAAGTTACCTGCCCAGGACATGAAGACTGCTTTGCAACCATTCCTCCAGAGACCACCATTGGAGATGAAAAGAGATGTGCTGCGGAATGCATCCATGAGCTGCAAAGTGATGACCATCCACTTGTCATTTCCCATTTCACCAGTGATGGGGATGGTGCCGCTCCTTCTGATGCATCTGAAAAGCAAGGGCATGTCATTGAAAACCTCAAAGACCTGCGCCATTTCTTTGACTCTCAATGCAAACAGACTGCTAAGGTTTCATTCAGGAGTCACTTGTCTCAGAGAGGAACCAAAGCCATGAGGGAATCCATGCAGAGAAGATTTGCCCTGGACCTGAAGCTTAGATGCAAGACTGAGTAGGAAAACTATTACAAACACTTCTCCAAAGACTTACCTTTGATGAAACGAGCCATGTCTACTGCTGTTGGCTCCATTATCAGCTGCTTCCAAGGACAGTGCAGAAAGTCATGTCAACTTCATTCCTTTTCCTGTGGCAGACTGAAAAGCAACAAGTGGAACTCTTCAGTGTTGCCTAGTGACTTTGAATAAAGCATGACAGAAGAAGACAGATGCTTGTTAAAAGACTGTATAAATTTGACTTTGGGACCTAATAATCTTGATAGAATTAAATATCATACTTGTACCCAAAAATCTGAATCTGTGAATAGGGCATATTTGAAATCAAATCCAAAATTTATTACAAGTAGTAGAAAGGATGACTGCACTTAGAGCCGGTTTTTGAGTCTTTTTCGGTCACTTCTGTTGTGTTTATTTCTTAACCTATTATCACTTTTGTTGATTTTATTAAAGAGTCTTGTCAATTTCAAACTTAAATTAAGATTTTAAACTGTGATACAATAAACTCATTCTAAGTTTTTCTCCTTACAACTTTCCAAAAAAAGAGAATTTTCGCTTATCTGCCCTTGATTGAACACAAGATTAATTAATATTAATATGCATGAGAGGTGGAATGGACGTTATATCAGAATGGGACTAAAATTAGACTAGCATGAATAACAATGCCATGAATTGAAAATTATGTGATCACTCTTTCACCATAGCGCTTTCTATTCTATACGACAAAAGTATACTATTTACCATGGTTTCAACAAAAGATCACGCCCATGTAAGTACAGAAGAGTTTAAATGAATGCTTGACAACTTAACATGTTCGAAAACATTGTCCTAGTTAGCACATAATATGCTACCTTACACGTCACGTGATGGAATTTCGTATTCACAGAGTTACCTGAGGTGAGAAATCACATAGTGAATTATAATATTCAACATGTCTCAACCCTTGCAATGTTTACAACAGAGAGAGCGAAAGTATGAAAAATCAGTTTTTTCTCTTTTAAACCATGAGCCCATGTTTGTCTATTAATCTCCCTTTGACATCACTTAGATAATGCAAATATACAACTATTGTTAAACGGAGAAAAATTAATAGACAAACATGCGCTGACTATGTTTGAAATGATCAGTATAAAAATGGGCGTCCTCATTATCGTATTGAGATTCAAGAAATCGTGATGACCCCCGCCTATGAAAACAGATTCGTACTTGGTAACAACATACTTTTATTCAATGCAATTACGTTAAGTTTCAGTTTGGATGTTGACCATTTCTGCAAATGAAAGAAAAATGCTTGTTTTAAAAGTTAATTTTCTCACAAATATTGCATGTCCTTAAGTTCATACATGTTGTTAAAACACCATGCAGGCACGTAGCATCATTTTTGAAAGTGGGGGGGGGGGGGGCAGACTCTTCCAAAAGCAGCAGTCATCCTTTTGAAAGTAGAATACATAAAGTTGTGCACTCACTCAATTGGGGTCATGGAAATTGAACATTGGAATTTTGTGAATCTGTAGGGGCACCTGTTGCAAAAGGAAGTAGAGTAGTCCATTATCTAAAACAACAGCATAATAGGCAAAATTACTTTAAACTGAATCAACAAGAGGCCCATGGGCCACGTCGCTCACCTGAGCAACATTAGGCATGATAAAATCAGCTTAATGGAGTCATAATACAAAATACCTGGACAATGTAGTATAATAAATGTAGATCCTGTATAAATAAAAATCCATTTTCCCCATGGATATTCTTATGTTTATAATCAAGTCCCTTTTCTAACAGGATGATTTTATAGTCATATCACATGTTGAGCATCGCAGTTCTCAACAAGATCCTAAAAAAATTGTTTATATATAGGATATAAACCTACATCAAACTCTGAACCCCTTGTGAGGCCCAAGAATCGTCCAGGGGCCAAAGTCTAAACAATTTTAAAGAATCAGCAATTTGTCAAAATGCTTGCATATACGTGTAAGTAAAACCATATATTATAACATTTCAGTTTTTGTGAATTAAAATGTTTTCCTTTGTTAAATTGGATCCCCAATGTGGCCCCACCCTACTCCATAAGGTTTTAATTTTAACAAATTTGAATCTACACTACCTAAGGTTGCTTTAACTAAAGTTACAGCTTTTCTAGGCAAATGGTTTTTAGAAGATTTTTAAAGATTTTTCTCGATATATTCCTATATAAAAATTTGTCCCCCCCCCCCCCCCCCTTCGTTGTGACCCCATCCTACCCCTGGGGATCATGATTTGAACAAACTTGAATCTACCCAGTCCCTACCTGAGGATGCTTCTTCACAAGTTTATCTTTTCTGGCCAAACGGTTTTTGAGGAGAAGATTTTTCTCTATATATTCCTATGTAAAAATTCAACCCCCCATTGTGGCCCCACCCTACCCTGGGGATCATAGTTTGAACAAACTTGAATCTACCCGACCTGAGGATGCTTCCACACAAGTTTCAGCTTTCCAGACTGATTGGTTTCTGAGAAGAAGATTTTTAAAGATTTACTCTATTTATTCCTATGTTAAAATTTGACCCCTATTGTGGCCCCACCCTAACCCTGGGGGTCATGATTTTCACAACTTTGAATCTACACTATCTGAAGATGCTTCCACATAAGTTTCAGCTTTCCTGGCCAAATGGTTCATGAGAAGATTTTCGAAAATTTCTCAAATTTTTCAATAATTCCCAAATATCTCCCCTTGAAAAAGGGTGCGGTCCTTAATTTTCACAACTTTGAATTCCCTTTGCCTAAGGGTGCTTTGTGTCAAGTTTGGTTGAAATTGGCCTAGTGGTTCTTGAGGAGATGTTCAAAATGTGAAAAGTTTACGGACAGACTGACGGACGACAGACAAAATGTGATCAGAAAAGCTCACTTGAGCTCAGGTGAGCTAAAAACTGTTAAAATATAAATTTTAAAGAAAATACTACAGATCTAAAAGATATCAGCTCTATGATAAAAAGTCTAAGGACACTTATTGTAAATCATTAACAGATTCAAAATCAAACAGGAAGTATAGTAAGTGTGAAAAGGAGGGGGGAGGGTGTGTCTGCATGGGTGGGTGGGTGGCTTAGGATGTAGTAAACATGTATGAAATGTTTATATTATATGTATCATGTGAATTTTGTTACATTTAATAATTGCTATGTTTTAATGTGCACAGAATGTATGGTGATGTGTGAATGATGTGTATGTGTAAAATGTGACATTTTCTTACATTTGCATGAGGGAGTCTGTACATGTAAATATGTTCTAATTTTCATTATTTATCTTATTAAAATGATTTCAAAAAAATTATCTTGATTTTCTTACCTGTTTGATGTACACAACAAAGAGGACAGAGGAGATTGGTAGAATACTATACAGGTGTCAAATTTCACCAATGATGACATTAGACAGCATCTGCATAATGTTTATCCGCCACTGTTGATCTTTAACAAGGGAGACAACTCCTGAAATTAGAAAAAATGCAGTTGAAATAAAAGTTACATGTTTCTCTTAAGGTCTCACACAAGGAATTAATTTCACTATATGTTACTATATAGCTTTAATTAAGTTAACTGGTTAACTAGATTCTCAGCATATATTATCAATGAAAGAGAAATTATTGTTAAATGCTTGAAGAAAAATTTGAGATCAGAAAAATAACACCTTATGTGGCTTCTAAGAGAGATAATTGATAGTAAACATATCTACCCCCAAATACACATGGGTTTCACATGTTGACAAATAGACTCAACACCATCCAGGAAGTTG
>WFKH01011801.1:30885491-30897909 GCA_016163765.1 Magallana hongkongensis
AGAACGGTTTTAGGGAAGCAAGTCTATGTATTTTGTAAGAATTTATTTAAACTTAGAAATATTATATAATAATCTCTCTCTCTCTCAAAAAATTATTTAACGCTCGTTGATAACTAAATAACACTAAGACGACAATGATGCATGGTATGTGTAATTCTTGCTGCGCTCGTCACAACGGTAGCACCGTAAAACATATTAATTCGAACAAGATTAAAAATTAAAAAAACATGCAATGCAAAGAATTTATATTTAAAAACTTCGTTAAACAACCCTTCATTGTTTAAAATACAAAGCTAGCTAAATGGGATTTTAAAAATATGGTGAATTCATTTTGCGGCTCTTTAAATCGATCGTGCACTTAAAACTTATAAATGGATGTTGAAAATCTCAAAGACCAATAGCCTCCGACCAGGAAGAAAATAAATATATTACGTGTTGTACGTGTATAAGTGTAGCAGCAATTCGCACATAAAATGGAGATTTCTGTTTTTGTGTTCCAGATTGTTTCTTTTCATTTGATTCTATCCCCGGCTGTGGATTGTCAATGCGAGAATGGCAAAGGGGCTGAAGGAAAAACAGAGTGTATATCCTCATTCATTTTTGGAGATTCGAACTATGAGCCCGCGGTGTGCCTGAAGAGATCAACCATCAACAGTCTAGGTAAGAAATTAGCATGTCGATACCCCAACACAAACTTCTGTTGGTATCAGTGTTCGGCGATCTCGGGTATAGGTGTTCTGGAGACAGACCTCTGTCAATGTGACCCCAAAAAAGAAACAAAACCACGTGATTCTTTGGTTCCCGTGAAATGTTACATCCCAGCAGGAACTGATTGCTCGTGGTATAAAGAATGCCTCGAATCCCGGATACCATGTGAGTCTACCAACGAAAGGTATGCGATAACTTATGCAGAAAAGTATTGCAAGCTCTATGACGACAGATATGCTAGATTCTCTGATAATGGAAAAGTATGGATTGATGCCGTGAGAAAGTGCTTGCAAAAAAGTTTAGCTTATGTGATGTACCCCCAATCGGATGTGACATGCCAAAGTGTAAAAGAAACGGCTTTCTTGTCCCATATTAATTGCTATAGAAACCCTGAACCTGGTATTAGCTTCTGTGATCTGAGTCTGAGCGACCAATTGCGTGTGTTGTGGACAATCAAGGGTGCTTTGTTGGAAGAATTCACAAGAACGGTATCGTCTGGGTTGTCAGTTTTGAAATCTTGTTATTCAAGTTCGTATCCCCAGAAAACAGAACGAATCATTCAGCTGGAAATCGAGCCTCCCAAAACAAAACTCACCGAAAAAAAACGTAGACGATATTGGCGTGAGGCTTGCCGGTGTTCTGGGTTGGCCGGCAGATATAATGTTTTCATCTTCCAGTTCGAGCCTTAGTAACCCGAATTCAATTCCCGTCAATGTTGCCATTTCTTCCCAAACTAATGACAATGCCTATGTCAATCAAGCTGTGAATAATGCGATTGAACGTGGGTTAAGGAACAGTCTTGTAGCGCTGAAGTTGACGGATGAACGAACCTTAAAAATTCAGGCCATCAAAGGCTGTAACGACCCTTCTTGCTTTTCCACTTCGTTTGTCTACAGAACGCGTAAGTTTTTTTTAAATATTGAACGTTGAATTGTAGGTTATACTGTCAATTCAGTACTTTGTTTATCTGAAAAATATTTATTATTTTTTTCATACACTAGCTAAATTTAGGAACGGTCTGTGCGCATGCGTGACGAATGTCAAGGAACATGTCAATGGTCGTAAGCAAGGTAATACATGTATAGTACGGGTAACCTTTTTCTTACCCCCCCCCCCCCCCCCCCCCCAATTTTTTGCAAAGTTAGCCATAACCATAACCAAAACCTTTTTTTTTTTGCTATATAAAAAGATATTTGAGAAGTCTAGCCCCCCTCCCCCCACATTCAATTTGCTTCCGACGCCACTGCGACAAGGAAGCATAATATCGCATGAGATTGAATTACATATTTTAAGCTTACGTATTTTGCAGCAAGTACCAGTGTTGAAATTGTTGGACGACTTAGAAAGGATTCCTGCTATAAAATTGCTGACGGTCCAGTCGAAAGTGACAAGTATACTTGGTATCAACTTACACATCGCTGTTGGAATGAGGTTCAATATTTTTCACAGAGCTAGCTATGTTTATTTTTAAAACAGATATTTTTAAAAGTTTATACCTAGCTGTCTCTATTTCCACATACACAACAACATTTTGGGCTTTTTGAAATACAAATCGTTGATCTCAGTGAGGTTGTGTGTTGCAAGGGGTGTTAAGGAAGCATATAAAATATATGTTCCATGTAATTCCGCAAAATAACACATCGTAGTTATAACGTAACTTTATAAATATTAGACAATTGAATAAACCCTTGATCAAAATTAAATAAAAAGAGATGTTATCTTTATCAAATATTCGCTTGAAGTTATGTAATAAATATTTTATTCCTCGGCCAGTCTTTCCTCTTTCGTTAATCCAACTAGAACAACACTACCCCATATATTTTGAATTTCACATTTAGTTTGAGTGTTGCTTTACTTGAAAAGTGCTGCTAGAATCATGTGTTCTGTATTGATTTGTTGCATTATACAGTTTTTTTGTCAAAAATGCAAACAAGTTGGGATGGTTTATTGAGAACTGGACTATTAATCACATGTATTTAATCGAGGATAATGAAGGATTATTAGCAGCAGTTTTTATAAAGCTGATATATTTAAACTTTGGTGATTCGTGCGTGATATGAAGGAGGAGACATTGTAGAAAAAAATACATAACTCGCGTTAGCGGGTTATGTAAATTTTTTCTGCAATAATCGCTACCTTTATAACCCGCATGTATCATCAAAGAAAGCATTTTATTGTTTATATTTACATCTTTCTTTTAACAAAGGTACACTTGTATATAACAAAAGAATTTACCTATGGGGAGATTGATTTCCCGGAAAAAATCACTTTTGAAAATCAAAGATTGTTTGTTATTTTCTATCGTACATATTTCTTAATTTTTCGAATTTGCATTTTTACCCTATCATATTGCTCTTGCAATTTTATTATTAATCTTCAAAGTTGGCTAAAACAGCATTTTCTCAGTAAAATGGTATATTTGTGCATGGTTTTGGCCTATATATCCTTCACGACCGGCCTGCCCCTAAAAAAATCTTAGATATTTTGATAGGTTTTGTTGAACGGAATAAATTAAGATAGAATTTTCTTAGGGGCACCCCGGTCCTGGGGTCAAATTTTGCAAAAAACCGACAACAATTTCGGAAACTGATATCTAGGTAGTCTATATTTACATCGTAAAGTGTTATCCTGGATAGCTCAATAGGTTAAAGCGCTGGCTTTAACCTACACACGATGTATTTTTGTGCCCTGGTTCGATTCCATCTGTGGGCATACTTTTTCTTTTCTAAAATTAATGGCATTTATAAACACCGTTTTATTTTTTTATGCAGAATTGTGCATTTTGTATATTAAACTTCGATCTTCTTCCTTAAATGTATATTTGCTCTTTGGATTAAAGATATCGATGGGAAAAGTATATACTTATAGTCTGTCCCAAGTTATTGCTTCCATCACTTTTTGATGATTTTTAATAAAAATACACATACCTGTGAAAGAAATGCTGTTGAAATCGATAAAAGGGAAAATATCCAAGATATCTTCATTAACAAATTATCATTTTTCACTCATAAAAGTTCACAGGAACGAAAACAAATTTCTTACGGAGATTTATAATGGGAAATGTTTACATCTTTTCTCCATTCGGTAGTAATCGGGACACCTCGCACAATTTTTTTAACGTTATCATCCGGGCTTATTAATGGCTGATGCAATGCAAAATCCCCGTAGACTTTCTATTTTGGGATGTGTATTGAAACCAGAAGCGGTAGAGGGGGCGTTTCAAAACAGATAATCTGGACATTTTTCATATAAGTGGATGAACGTAGTTCGAGCACAAAGGTATTTATGATTATTGAAATATCAAGCGAAAAGTGGTGGAAGCAAAAACTCGGGACAGAGTATAACTACATGTAAAAGCAATCAACCGGAAATATACCTTAGTGTAAGCACGATTTGTTTGAGGACAAGAACCATTCACTCTGTGATACTCGAGGCAGGTGCCACGTAAAAAAATCATGCCGAGCAAAAACTGTTGCGTTTGCCTTTCCAGAACATCTATAGGAAATGGTACAATTGTGGGAGAAGTACTGCAGTTGTAAAAGGACGTATATACACTAACGAGATTAGCAACTTCTGTACCACCATGTTTACATTTACTTCCGAAAATATCATGCACTTTAATATAAGAACTTGCTTGTCAATCGTTGTGAAATAAATAAGTTCAAATAAAAAACATTGCTTCTGATTAAAGCAAATGAATGTGTTCTTCTTGTTGATACGGATCTGTTTCATAAATTTTGAATTATCATGTTCAAAACAGAATGAGATATAAAGAAAATAAATACCCGATTTTAACTTCATTGTGGACACAGCATATGTGAGAATTTAATCATCGTAATTATGATCCTATACGGAAGTAAAATATTACATTCCTTATTTTTTAAAAGGTTATTGTGTTAATGTTTTCAATAGAATAGAAGAAAAGTGATGCATAAAACGACCTTTGAAATCGCGTCACGCTAGACTTTCGATAGTTGCTAATATGTCCCTGGTTGTAAATAAACGCATGTAAAGTACATGTATCGTATCATAGAAAGTAAACTGAAAATGAAATTCAAAGATAAAGTAAAAAAGCGTCCATAACTCATACAGCTCGGACAACAACTTTGAAACCTTTTTCAATCACTGTACATTATGAGAACTAGAACCTAAGAGTTTACTGTGTATGGCCTAAAATCAAGAAGTGGAACAAAAATCGATATGTTTTTTGTAAAGACAGAAACCAATACCGGCCCCACAGGTCAAGTCTTTTGTTATATACAAGTGTACCTTAATAAATTGATCGTAAAAACTAAGAAAAATTAACCAAATTATTATAAATGTACATCAGTACGTAAGTTAAAAGAAACAGCTAAATCGTCTCCTATGGGAATTTGAGTCTGACATCATCATGATCAGTTCATGCAGTCCGTGATTTTTTTAAGGTCGCTGTAGGTTTCGACCAATCGATAAACGGGGCGTGTAGATTTCAGTCCTGTCAGTTTCCTGTCAGTTTCAGTCGCTGTATGTTTCGACCAATCGATAAACGGGGCGTGTAGATTTCAATCTGGCTGTTTCTATAGACCTATGAATTAAGTATAGGTTTCCCTAAGAAATAGAGAGAATCATACTCGGTAGATGTAAATATAATCTTAATAATAATATTTTGTCTTGGTATGTTCTTTTGCGGGAACCCCGAGGTAGTGATGATGTAGGCTATTTATAGTTATGACGTGATAATTCAACGAAATGAATGTAATGTACTATCCCATTTTATTTCATTGGTATATTATTAAAGGGAAAATACCAAGTTTTTAGACTGAATCAATAAATTAACATATATTACGAATGTTTATATGACAGTCTGAAACATACAATAAACTGCGTACAAAATGTACAACATGACACAGAGAGAAAACTCAATGTTCCAATTGCCATAAGAACTGAATAAAAAAAACAATATCTCAAGATGAGTTTCTGTATTTTTCAGAATCTTTGGGTTGCGGATTCGTATCTCACCGAGTCCGATGCTTCACTGTGTAAGGATCCAGTCTGTTCCATCCGATCTAAAGAGTTAGCCTGTGCTATTCTGAATAACGCCAACATTACACTGAGGAAAAACCATCCCTCGGGAATAATCGATTCTGCGTATGCTAATAAGAATATGAATGACACTTGCAACGGACGTGCTGCTTGCAGATCAATGTACGTATACTTTTATCATCTTTATGTCAATTTAAGTCATTATGTTACCTATACATAGTTTATTGTTAAAGTGTTCTTTCATTGTCTTTTTGAGAATCTTTCATTCTGAGTAAAGGTATTGTCCATCACAAAAATTTGATTATTGGGAATTAAAATTGCACATCACATACAAATTTTGATTCCCAGTAAACTAAATTTTTGTGAAGGACACTTTGGATAAACTGTAGGTTACTCAGGTATAGAGGTTCAAGTAAATTCAATCAGATCCGCTAAATTCTCAGGATATTAGCTTCCTTTTCAGATTATACATAAACAAGGAGTTTGTAGAGGGTGACTCACAGATAGTGAAAGTATGATTCCTGCATGTTACAGGATTAGGACTAAAATCTAAAATCCCTGTGGTTCTAACGCCTGCGGTTTTTGGTTTTTTTTTTTGTTTTTTTGTTTTTTGTTTTATGACAGGTCTCTTGCATGTGTCATGTAAAAATAGAAGCAGGGCTTGGAGTCAGAGGAATCTTGAATTAGTCAAGACAAATACATTATTATCATATCACACATTTACAAATGTTTATAATTCCCCTATTTACATATATTTATTATTCAGGTATAATCTACCTATTCACAGGTATATTTACTCATCACTTTTCACAGGTACAATTGTTCTAATTGTTTTCACCTGGGAGCCCCTGGGGGAGACGTTTGCTTGGATGAAAAGTTACTAAAGTTCATCAATAACCTTGGGAAGGAAAAGAAAATATATGTAAGTATAGTCAATTTTACTCTTTCTCTCTCTCTCTCTCTCTCTCTCTCTCTCTCTCTCTCTCCTCTCTCAATCTAAATGTTATACATTTTTTTTCTTTAGTTTTAAGATAATTTGAATTCATTTTTCATATTATTTTAAATAATGCAAATCAATAACTTTGCTTGGTTCATCATATACATGTATTACGTGCTTAAGTATATTTTCGAGATTGAGGATTTTTAAGAATAAAAATACAAGATGCATTTTATCCCAAACATGCAACATTCTTTACAGCACATCGGTACATATTTATACATGTTCACTGACTTCAGAGACAAAAACTGTAAAAACTATATGTATGTATGAAGTTTGCTCATCTTGCACAACAGGTCAGTTCAATAGCTGGCGCCTGTCATTCCTGTTACTCCAGACATTACCAGGGCCTCGCTGTGGACATAAGCCGCAGATTTGATGACTTTGAGTATTACATGCAAAAGTGTAAAAGTATGAACGGAACCACCTACAACGAAACATCTCATGTTCACTGTGATTTTCGGTAGACATATCTTGTGATGATCCTATACCTTGTATACACCTTTATAATACTCACTACAGAAGACATATTCTTTTTCTTCTCAATTCAAAACATATTAAAATACGATCTGTTGTACTTTGTCAATTGTTGTTCGTTATTTCTTCTAATAGATCTAATAATAGACATCGAAAACATTGTTTTAGCTGCGAACAGGATATTTTAGAGCTAAAAATTTAATATCAATTGATGCACAATACAATTAACTATAAATGAATGCCAAAAGACGGCCGAATATACCTTATAATATTTTTGTTAAAAAAATATTAATGAAAATCAAGAATTGCTGACATTTTTAAGAACTATGGATAAAATCTACAACTCAACTGTCACTCGCATTAGCTATACAACCATTTCTCAACAAGAAACTGAAACGAAATTGTGAAATTTAAGAAAAATTGGAAAATCTTGAATTCGAATCGAACCCGATTGTAACTAAACTAATCCCGCACAAAACCATATAAAATTGAAATGAAACAAAATTTTGCAAAAATTCCAGGTTATTTAGCTCTAAAATGGTTAATTTGTTCATCTATTGATCTTTTGATACATATCAATTTCTCAGAATAAACAGCAGTATTTTTGTAAAATTCCAATTTTAAAATAACTCTTATCAGGATCAGTTTTTCTTAATCGGGATTAGTTCAAATTTTTAAAAATTGCAATTTTTCTAAAATTTGCAATTTTGTTTCAATTTCTTTGTAAAATATCATTGTTTGATAAGTGCTTTATTTCATATTTGTTATTCTTTAGATTTTATCCATAGAATTAAAAGATATTAAAGAATAACAATTTTAATTTTCATAAATACTTTTTAAATTAAAAAATTATAAACTTGACCAGACCATATTTTGCTTGTTTTTATAATAATTGTATAACGCATCAATTGAGACCAAATTTTAAGCTCTAAACTCTGTTTGCAGTCAAAACAAATCTTAACATTTCACTGAAAAAAAATACAATAAAAAAAACAGAGCCAATATCGGTCTCTGTTTTGTGAAATTATATTTTTTAAAAAATTATTCATTAATCAATCATATAAAATTTTGGTGCGTCGAGGCACCTTCAAGAAAGATGTTTTGTTATAATATAGTTTTCATATTGTTAGCAACTCAGGGTCAGATCTAGAAATTCTCAAACGGGGGCAGGACGTGATATTTTGATCAAAGACAGGAGGTCTGGGGTACATGTAGGCTTACATGTAGCCCCTGGACCTCTTGAATCTTATTAGAGACTATTATAGCAAAACAAAACCTTATAATTATATGTACCTGAAATAATTGGTATTCACGTTACAGTAATAATCAATAGTTATGCAATTTTAAAACGAAATTTAAGGAAGGAAAACTGATTTTATGTCAATTTATACTTACTTTGATGAAGATAGGCAAACTTTAAGACTAATTGTTTTCAGTGTATTTGATTCATAAATTAAAATTGTGAAACCGTCTTTAATCAAAAGTTTAACGATCTCCGATCCTCAACCATGTTCAATTACTCTAAATTATCCGGATTTTTTTTTATTCGTACCATAAATCTCCCTTTTACATAGACAGATTTTATAAGTGTTAATATTACGATCTGTTATTCAACGAAGTTCTTTGCTTAGTCGATCCACCAAGTTCTACCACTTGTACATATAGCTAGGTAAAGGGGTTCGACCCACCAATTTACCACAAGTCAAATTTTATTTCACACATTTCCAACAAGTGTGATATATCATTTTAAAGCATATGAAAAATATTAAAAGAAAATGACGTTTTGGAGTTCTCTGGTCATACGTTGTTACTAAAAATAGATCGCAAAAAGTAGTGCTTGTGTTATTGTTTGTGACCATTTTTTGGAATACTAACAATTTTTGATCGGCATATATACAAGGTAAATCATGATCATTAATCAATATAAGTTAGGTATGATTGTAATATACACTTTTTTGAACCATACTATTTTGATTTTCATTAATAGTCTTATTCACTATACTACTCCGCATCTCACATTAAAACGTATTCCTACGCCGATGTACCGCTTCCAAAATCGACGTCAAAACGTCAACGAATAAACACATTTGTAATTCTGATATAAACGGTTCAATTTTTTGCACTCAGTTTCCTTGTGATTGAATTCGACAAATCAAAAGCCATTTACATATTTTACCTATTTTCTTACTTAATTTGCACGGCAATAGGTCTTGCCACTAGTAATACATTTACTACATACTATGCTTTTTATGTATAATTTACTGTTCGGGTACTAGAAACTAAAATGCATTATGTGTAAAACAATAGTAAGAGTTTCAAACAATTAATGCTTTTTTACCGTTAGATTATTTTACAAATCAAATATGAACATAAATAATTCATGTAAATAATAATTATTTTCATACATGATTTGCAGGCGATCAATTTAAACAATTATAGAACTTTCAACAGATTAGACATGCATTCCATGTGAGTCATTGGGTATCTTTTTCCATTGCTGCCTACTAGTATTCTAGAAAATGAATTGAGTTTTTTGTCTAGATCAGTCTGTTTTAAAACATTTTTCCTGTAACGAAGCTGTGCTTTCAAAGCGTTGCATATGTCTGATGTACGATTCAGCTCCTTCAGTTTCAGTTTGCACTCTCGGACCGATTTCTACAAGCCATAGTTGACAATGTTATCACTTAGTTTTTCAAGCTGCATTCGTTTCTTTCTCCTTTTTTCGGCTTTTTTTTTTTTAACTCTTCCTCTTGTCTCTTTTTTCTCGTCGTTGTATTTCTTCTTTTCTTCGACTGAATAGTTCCTTTTCATCGATAACTGATCTCCTTGCTTCGGAAATAAGGACTTCGACATTTTCCCTGTTTCTCCTTATCCATGTGGAGGTTTTGTTCATTAAGAAAAGAGTGTACGCCTTGATAGCAAGGGTTGATATGTTTGGTTTTGATTTCAGGATTTGGTCCATGTACGCAAAACGTCGCTCAGAATAAAAGTTGTGTTCGTCCACACTCTTGGTAGTTAGTGAGAGTTCTTCTGTGAATGATTCATATCTACCATTAGGCAAATGATCTTTGTAGACATGAAGCACTACTATTCGGATTGATGGTAACATGACTCTGAGAATGATTTCCACGTCAGTATCATATAATGACTCTTTAGTTACGAATTCAAAAATTCGGTCACCATTTAACGCTACTCCTGTTAGAAATGGAAAGTTCCTTTTATAAAATCAACGACGTTTTCGCAAGCATCTACCAAATACGTTGATAGATGGAGATAATGCTGTGTCATGTCTTCAATTGATGTGTCCCTGTTCTCGAGAAGATTCCACAATGGCGTTGTAACCACCTTTGAAATCAAACCCAACGCTTTCAGTCCAGCAACATAAAAGAGACACGAAGATCCGAAAGAACAGATTTTAGAAGTCTTTTGCTTTCCGTATCTGATTTCTCCAGAAACTCAATCATGTGGGGATGTAGAAAGTATAGACAGGCAGTATTTTGAAACAGAATATTGAATATATGGCCTCTGAAAGGTTGAAGAGGAAGTGATATCATTCTATTTTTTGTTTTTAAAGGCTGCATATATGTTCTGAAGTCTCCATAACACCTAAATTTTTCATCCCCTCTTGTAGCAAAAGCTTTGCACGCACTTCTGATTAAACGGAAACAACCAGATTCATCAGTTTTAGAGAAGGCTTTGTCAAGTACTGGAGGATTTCCAGCGAAATTCCCAAACTCTTAATGTAATTCTTTCTGTGCAGCATTTGCCGTATGAACAAGACCATGAAGACCACAGAAGAAATTATTAAGTCTACTGAATGTTTCTTTCTCTTTATCATCCACGGTGCTGTAATCTGCTCTTATCTGTGGCAACAACTCCTCTCTATAACTTTCTTAGAGCTCATTGAACTTTAACTCAGTTGCAGCACGGTCACTCAGAGTATTTTGGATGTTACATAAAATCTTGTTTCCAGCACTCTGATGACGAGTTTCATTTCATTTTTGGTGTCAGCAATATCCTGTGAATTTCCTTGAACGTATCCAGTATGTTCTGTGCTGATTTTGTAGCCATTTCACGAAGTCCTAAAGCAAAATAATTACCTTCTTAAGGTTTCTCCACCCTCGATGTTTTTATGGTTTAATCCGTGTAATTTTTGTTTCAATTTGAAGATTAATATGTAAACATTCAAACTGAACTTAAATATTGGTATGTTGCAAATATTTTGTTCATGCTGTAGGAGCTAACACAGGTACACTATGATGGCAATTATAGCGACGACTGCTCTCCAATCCAACATCACATTTTTTATTTACTGATTTCTATATAATAAAGCAATTTTTTTTAAAGAGATTAATCACAATCCTTTCTTTTATGTATTTTAACATTTTAAGGCCATTTAAACTTGCCAGTATGAAAGCTATCACATTTACAGTGCATTTTAATACAATTTTCCAACCATGAATAAGTACAGTTTAGCAACATAAACAGTCTATAACTTTTGAAATAATGGTTCAAACTCACTGAAAATTGGTACATTTGTAATTCATTATATATCCTATCGAAATCTGCAAAGAAATGTTTACCTTGCCAGGTAAAAAATTATGAATTGTAGTCTCTGTCAAGTTTGCCTATGTAAGGTTTTATCAGTTTTTCATTGAATTCAGCGATTTCAACTCATACTACTCTCATTAAATTGTTAAGCATTAGTGTCATATCACTTTACATAGCTTAAAATGTGTTAAACACTAGTATAAATCAAGAAATATTGGCAAAACCATGCATCACATAACACTAATATTATAACCGTTAACGGTAAAATATTCCGGAATGCTCGCAATGACGTCATGCGACAATCGAAAGACCTTAATCACGAACAGGAAATCCCTCGTATTTGATGCCAAATTTTGATGCTTCGTCGGTGTGCAGGGTAGTGTTTATCTTTTCAGGCAGTTCTTCATGTAGTTGTTTAAATGAGACAGAATTTGAATGTTCATATTGGCCACAGTTGAAGGAGATGGAAGTCGATCGGGTTCTTTTCCAGCCAGCTTTAAACATGCTTCTATGGTTGGTCCTCAAACAAATATGACAGAAATTAAATGTATATCCAGTACATGTATTTCTTACTATGATAAAGAAAATCAAGAATACCCGTGGCAATTTCCTGTATTTATTTCTATGAAAATAAGATACTTACCAACTTGCGTTGAAGGAACA
>WFKH01011801.1:30928051-30946102 GCA_016163765.1 Magallana hongkongensis
TATATATATATATATATTAAATATTTTTTTGCCAGAAAAGTTTAAATTTATGTGGAAGCATTTTCAGGTATATACAAGTTGATCGTCACTTTTCCCACCATGTTGTTTAATCCAATGTTTAGAAATGATATACAAAAAGGGTAATGCGGTTGAGTTTTTCCCAATTCAGTCAGCTGTTAAAAAAAATCTAAAACAGAGAAAAGCTTGGATAAACTCAGTCAGGCGTGATGATTTTAATCCCGGTCCTCAAGGATACTGGCATAGCATTTGTTAAAAACACTTGATCATAAACCCATGAAAGAAAACCCAGGTCCCACTCTCTTTTCGTACAACAAGCCTATCTTTCAAAAAAAAAAAAGGTAAGCTAGCGCATGCTGTTCATTTCTTAATTAATAATATTATAAGGTCACTAAATCAGATAAGTATATTCCAAATAAAAGGTTTAAACATATTACCAGGGGTTTTTTTTCATTTCTGTTTTTTTTTTTTTCGTGTCATTCCGTTTAAATTTTTATTTATCGAGCAAAATAAATATATCAACATTTATTAAAATCCTTTGTCTAATAACTACGGACCTACGTAAACATCGGGATGTTAAAAATACAGTAGAAAAATGAATAATAAAAATTTTACATGTAAATAGAGCCATTGTTTTCAAGCATTTTTAATATTTTAAACACGCATATCCAATTTTACTGAAGTTTATCAAATGTGTCTCAATTGTCATTTTTCCTTATAAGCTTACAATTCAATAGCAGTACAGTGCCAGCTTTAATGCTGTAAATAACGCAGCAAGATTAGCATCTCTATCACAAAACAAATCCAAAGACGCTATGTGATCAACAAATTAAACATCACGTCCACATAAAAATCACATATGAGTTTTATTTTAAAATCAAATATTTTTTCGTAAAGTCAAAAAGCCCAGCTACAAATCTAAGTATTCTTCCTGTATATTCCTCTATATCAAGCGGTAAGAATAGTTCTAATAGAAATACGACCATGCATTAATCCCTTCTGAACTATAATTAACAGTTGCATGTACGAGTATGTATTCATAAAAGTCGGATGGGCATACTAATAACTAAAGGGATGGATGAACAGACTTAGAGAGGGATGGGCAGTTGGACATGATAATTCCATAATACCGCTTCATATTCTTCTGATTTATCTCTGGAGAATATGCCATAATTAAAAATTTCATTTTTAGATAATGAATTTGTCCATAACACAAAAATAAAAACCATATACAATTTAAAAAAAAATTATAATCTGTTTGAAATTATCAGTTTCATGATTTTAGATTGTAAATGGAAAATATAAAAAAAATTCATAGATATTAATGCTCTATTGTCTTAAAATAATTAAACAAAATTGCGGACTGACAAATGGATGGGCATGGTGTTTTCAATATAACCCCCCCCCCCCTTCTCCCAGAATGTCGTTCGCAGGGGTATAAAACATGACAGAACATGCATCCTTATACATGCATTTGCGTAGCAAAACAAAAAAAAAACCCATAATGTACCATTGTTAAACTAATCATTAAAACTGCATTAGTTTCAACCCTTCTGCAGAATTTGAAGTTGATGATGCAAATGCCTCCACGGAATCTCTCTAGATACTGAATACTGAAAATACTGAACTAAGAGTTGCATATATACCTGTATTTGGGAGGGGTTATTTACTATTGATTGACTTGCAAAGGGAAATAACTCAATTCACACTTTGCAAATTGTGGAAGTGTGAATTAGTCATTATTTTTCGTACATTTATTCAGCAATTTGAATCACTTTATGCAAACAATAATAGAAACTATTGTTTGAAAATATCATAGAGATAAATCAACCACAACCAGGGGACGAGGAAACAAATGAGACTGTTTATATTAACAAAAGATGAATTTAGAATAACTGTTAAAATTAGAACTAGATTACAAAACAATACCGATGTAAAAGGACTTACTGATAAAAAAGAATATCATTCATTATTTACCGTTTTGTACAAATCCCCACGGCATTAACTTTTCACGGGCAAAACTGAGCAAACGTGGTTAAAGAATTGATTGGGTTAAGTAGAATTAAGAGGGCAGTCCCTTTTTGATTTGTTATTTTTCTGAAATGAAAATGAATCTGCATATACATTATCATAACTTAAAAGCTAAAATTCAATTACACGGGAATTATTTTTACATAATACAATAATTCAAATAAGTTGAAACTATATATGGTTCTCGAAAGCCAGGATAGGACCTAGCTATATGCACAGTTTAGATTTATGTAAGAGATTGTATATGTAACCGGATACAAAATGTTATGAATACTACCAGGTGAGCGAGGAGGTCGGTCGGCGTCTTATACAAAGGTTTAAGATTTGATTTACTGTACATTTTCACAATTAAAATTTTGTTTGGTTCGCTTTTGTTTCATAGTCACAATGCATTTTATATTTATTTATTTATAACTAGCCCCCATGAGGAGTTCCAACATATATGTTTACTGATAATTGTCTTGCTATTGTGTCAAAAACATAGTGGAACATGAGAGAGAGAGAGAGAGAGAGAGAGAGAGAGAGAGAGAGAGAGAGAGACAAAAAGATAGACAAACCTTTGTGATGATAATGATGGGAATATTTTGAGTTCTGTTACTTGTTTAATTAGTATATGATAATTGTCTATTTGATATTTTAAATGCTAAGCTTATAGTGATCAGTAACTACACAAATACGAATACCAATCAAAATCATTTATAACGGCAAATTTATAATACCAATCGAAAATCATCGACTTCAACTCTTCAGGAAGAGGTTGAATGTACCAGAAAATGAATTTTGAATTTGTATACTTATATAATCTTTAGATAAATTGACGACATTATGCTATACTTAATCATTTGGAAAGATGCATTTACATAATTTATATATAATTATGAGAGTTTGGACATAGAAAAATATTGGATATTCTTAATAAGGAATCATTTATAAAATATAAATATTACAAAGGATCATTCTAAATTTTCAAAGGATGAATCTGTATCATTCAGTTGAATGAAAGGTAACATTACTATGCCAGTCAGTCACTATTTACAAACCTTTCAGTTTTCATTCAGTTGACAAGTTCATCTTGTTATCATAAATTGAAGAAATATTTTATAAAAAAATGGATCATTATAATAAACAAAGACAAACCAAAAAAGCTTTATAATAGCAAAAATCGAATATCAAAGACTTTTGTTTTGAAATGCTAGAATATATATTTATCATAAATACCGAAGAATAGACATGCAGCCAGCGATGCAGATTTGTTAACCCTAAGATTTATTATATTTTGCAATACATGTATTACAATTTGCGTTTATCTCGGCGCAGAATGTAATAACGCAAAATGCAAAAAAAACCTCATAATCACTCAAAACGAAACAAAAAATGTTCAAGATAAAAATATATCAATTAACAAAATAGATAGATAGAGTGTTAATATTACAACTTAATATAATATCAATTTCGACTTGAAATGCTCGAGAACATTCTGCACATTACAACATGAATAAAAGCATTAAAGTAAACGACTTTCATTTGTTAGCCCAAAAATCTGGAAAAGCTTATTACATTTTGCGGTATAACATTGTACGTTGATCTCAACGCAAAATGTAATAACATAAAATGTAACAACATAAAATCATGGATTCAGTATAGCTCAATTTGTAATTATAATGACCAATAATAATATTGACCACAGATACATCCAAAAAATTGTCAATATAAGTCAAAATTGGTCTTTACAAATGGCCTTAATTGATTCCATATTTAGTATACTATATTTACATCCAACAAGTATGATTCCCTCTATTTCTTACAGAACTTAATTGTAATTCATAGCTGTGTAGAAACTGACAGGACTGTTATCTACACGCCCCGTTTATCGATTGGTTGAAAGATGGTTTCAACCAATCGATAAACGTTTGGAAAATCACGGACTGCACGAAATAATCATTATGATGTCAGACTCAAAATCCCATAGAAGACGATTTGGCCGTTTCTTTTATCTAACGTACTGATGCATATTAACAATAATTTAGTTAATTTTACTTAATTTTTATGATCAATTTATTAATTTGTTAAAAGAAAGATGTAAATATAAACAATAAAAAAATTTGCATAACCTGCTAACGCGGGTTATGCATTTTTTCTGCAATGTCGCCAACTTCATATCCCGCATGAATCACCAAAGAAAGTATTTTATTGTTTTAATATGCTCATTTTTATTATATATTTCTAAGAGGTTTTGAGAGACTGTAACTCAGCACAAAGGAAACAGAGTACTAAGTTCAAATAATTTTAATAAGGTTACGAAGCAAAGATGAAGTAAATACAAGTCAGATAAGAAAGTTATCTCGGTTACAAAGTCCAATAATAGTGTATAGTTATCGTTCCAAGCAACAGGCACACCAGATAACACAGTCTCTGACGAGAGAAGTTGTTCTACAGTCTGTGATCGTATAGCTTTAAGGTTTCAGGATGGCTGGAGAGCATGCTCTTCCTCACTGAGGACTGATCTCTTCTGACCAAGTCTGAATATTTGTAATCAGAAGTGAACGTCCCAAGCTGACAGTGCACTCCATCATTACTCTAATCGTCCCGTCACAGTGTTCCTCGTAATAGATGACAAATGAATGTCAAACCATATAATGTATATAGCTCCAAATGACCATTTATGATCTCCACGGCGGGGTCAAAATGTCCTTGGTTGTCATCAGATGTTGGTACATCCATCCATTACTCCAGCTGGTACATCCATTCATTATTCCCGCGTAGAATTTTAAAATCAATGACCATATCCCTCGAGGCGTTGTATACTGGTGTACAGGTAACGGTCCGTGTCCGCATGTTAAAGCACGGCTCTGTCAAGTGCCTGGGGCAAGTGCGCTTCTCCGTACAGGTGTTAATTAATGTCCATGCAGACAAGTGTAAAATAGATAAGTGAAAATAATAATAACACAATTTGTTGTAGCTAATTGTGTTACATTCCTCCCTTGCATAAGATGAATTGAGTAAGAGTTTAGTTCATAAATTCTGCAACTGCAGAATGTAAAGTCCGTAATCCTCACACCACAAAAGTCTATAGGTATGAAAGTTTATGCAGGTTCACACACAAAACTATATAATAAAATTGTTAATTCTCACTTTTATTCTTTTCCGGATCTCCAATAATTAATGGATATAGCTTACGAATAGCATCCGGTTCGTCTGTTCCTGTACTGTAAACAGTAGTCACCATTGGCGCAGAAGGATTAATGTTCCTGCCAGCGTCTCTATCGCCAGACGAGTTAATCGTCACCAAAGGATAACCCTCGTTGTCCTCTCTCTCTCTCAAGACCCTGTTGTCTCTGCCACAATTTACCTGACCAAGGCTGGTTAACTTTACAATAAACAAAAATTATTATCCCCAAATCAAAGCACACCCTAATCCCATTACTGCATAAGCCCAATTTGGTAAACCAAAAACATTAAATAAGGGTAACACTGAGTTGACTGAGTTTACCTCTTTAACAATTCTTTAAGAACAATCGCGAAATTCATTGAAATACAATATATATATTAAACGCGGTCATTGTTTACTGCGAAGGCCTTATTCTCTAAATCGTCAGGCGCGACTATTAAGCAGCCATCGGTTGAATAAACTATAACATGACCATATCACCTAATGTATTTTCAAATGCAAATGTAACGTTCCAGGTAAAAGGATAGAAAGGGTAGAAAAACAAATGGTAATGACATATTAAATAAGTTTAAGGACAAGGCGCATGAATGATTTCATATGCATTCATTCAGAATCGATATTGTCGTCTGATGTTATGTTATTCTTAACTTGACCTCTCAATCTCTTTTGAAGTTCAAAGAGAGGAATATCATCCTCTGAGGAAGAATTATCACATTCTTCATCAAAACTCTCTTTGACCCTTAATGAATCTTTATCTGAACTTACAGATACAGCATCTGATTTAACATCAGAATTTGGTTTCACTGAATTTGATTCATTATTTATACCATTGTCAACGTCGTCATCGTCATTGTCAGATTCACATTCTTGACAATTTACATATTCTAATTTGCATAATGGTCTTCCACCATTGTCTTTTGGAATGTCCCATTGACTCCCCAAATCAAGATTAAGCCTGACAGCATTTTTAACCAACCAATCTCTCCCTAATATGAATGCCATGTTAACATTTAAACAACATAAAATTTATGAGACAATGTCAAATCATTAATTTTAGACTCAATATTTGTACAATTTTCAATTTTCGAATCGGCGCCATTTACAGATTTCAAATTAACTTTTGGTTTCGACAACTTAAAATGATCATGGAGGGACCAATAAACATCAGAATTTACCAACGACACAGCAGCACCTGCATCTAAAAGAGGTCTAAAACTTTTGTTCCCCAATTTTGATAACACATGAAATTGGATTTTCTACAGCATTAATTGTAACAGTAGGTAATTTTTTTTTTTCAAACTAATTTTACAATTGCTCCCCCAAACGGTCCCATCTTGGACGGAGCCCCTTAGTTTAACTCTTCAAGATTTTCGTTTTCTCCCGCTTCTATTGATGGAACTTGTTTTTCTGGACATTCAAAACTATAATGACCCCTCTTATGACAGTCCCAACAAATAATTTCAGATCTGGTCGAGTTTTATCAATAGCTAAAACCTTCCTGTGAACAACCTTAGGCTTATCAAAAGTCCGCGGCTTGTGTTTTTGATTTTGTTGTTTACGCGGTTGTCTATCGCGCCTAACTCGATAATGATCAATTTCCAATAGTTCGCCGGAATCATTGCGCGGAGCAAAGTAATTTCGGCCAGTTCGCAATTGAAATCTTTGTTGCAAATTAAACTCTTGTCTCGCGGAACCAATTGCTTCAGCCATTGTAGTAGGATCATCATGCATTACTTTTAGCTTTAGTCGGTCCGAGTTTAGTCCATCAATGAAAAACCCTACAAGTTGTACTTCTGTTACACCGTGTGCTTTTTCGGCAAGAGAAAGTAATCTTTCAGCATTTTGAACATTTTCATTGTTTTCTTGTTTCACTCGTCTCAAAAGCATAAATGCATGTTGTGCGTCAGTCACGTCAGCAAATTTCTGAGATAATTCAGTTTTCAGTGCATCCCAACTAACCCCAGGGTTCCCTTTAAAATATTTGTGAATGTAATCACTTACAGCCCCAGAACTTGCTTTATATGCAATGAGCTTAACTTTTTCCTCTGGAACCCTTTCCAATGATGCATGTTTCTCAACAGCCTTAATCCATCTTTTAAAAACTTTAGGATCCCCGTCAAAAGGTGTGATTTTACTTATTCCGAAATTTTGATTCAAATTGTTCATATTTACTGATAACCCCTGTACAGCTGATATAAAAGCTTCCTCGGTCATTTTGGTAATTTTGTGGCAAAAACATAAATACAGTACTTACGAAAGAGAACGTGAGATGTGTTCCTCGGCGACTGAACCCGTTCGCTAGCAAGAACAGCTTATCCTGGTCACGGCACCAAAGCGACTCTGTAACACAGCACAAAGGAAACAGAGTACTAAGTTCAAAAATTTTAATAAGGTTACGAAGCAAAGATGAAGTAAATACAAATTAGGTAAGAAAGTTATCTCAGTAACAAAGTCCAATAATAGTGTAAAAGTATAGTTATCGTTCCAAGCAATAGGCACACCAGATAACACAGTCTCTGACGAGAGAAGTTGTTCTACAGTCTGTGATCGTATAGCTTTAAGGTTTCAGGATGGCTGGAGAGCATGCTCTTCCTCACTGATGGTGATTTGAGGACTGATCTCTTCTGACCAAGTCTGAATATTTGTAATCAGAAGTGAACGTCCCAAGCTGACAGAGCACTCCATCATTACTCTAATCGTCCTGTCACAGTGTCCCTCGTAATAGATGACAATGTCAAACCATATGATGTATATAGCTCCAAATGACCATTTATGATCTCCACGGCGGGGTCAAAATGTCCTTGGTTGTCATCAGATGTTGGTACATCCATCCATTACTCCAGCTGGTACATCCATTCATTATTCCCGCGTAGAATTTTAAAATCAATGATCATATCCCTCGAGGCGTTGTATACTGGTGTACAGGTAACGGTCCGTGTCCGCATGTTCAAGCACGGCTCTGTCAAGTGCCTGGGGCAAGTGCGCTTCTCCGTACAGGTGTTAATTAATGTCCATGCAGACAAGTGTAAAATAGATAAGTGAAAAATAAGCAAGGATAATAATAATAACTCAATTTGTTGTAGCTAATTGTGTTACAAGACAAAAGAGAAATAACATACACTGCAAGCAATATACGTGTTGAATGTTTTCAGCTCTTATTGATTTTTCTTAAACAATATTCCCATAAATATTCTGATATCAGAAAAAGATTTTGATTTATAAAGTATCAAAAAATACTTTTTATATTAAAATTAGTTATTATTAGAAAATACCTGATCAATACTAAAACTGCGCCAAATAATCATTAACATGTACAGTAGTGTATCTCTCAATGATATGCTCTTTGTTATATACATGTACATGTACATATCCATGTGGAAGTTTTGAATCCATTTAACAATCTTTTTGCATTTTTGTAATGTATCGCAATTAAAGTGATTGTGTGATGAATAAAGAAAACGCTAACGGAATCTCGCAAGTAGTGGATTTCTAAGATGTCGTCAGCATTCCATTCTCTTCGTTTCTATATCTTGACATCTTTACACTCGAGATCTTCAGATGAAAACGCAAAAACTAATATTCAAATGAATAAAATACATTTGATTTAACGTAAGCATATGTACTGTTATGTTGATTTCTTCGTACTTTTACCTGTGTATATAGTATTATCACTATTAGTGGGCAAACGCCACAATAAACTATGAAGTAATGGTACTAAACACGTGTCCGCTGCTTTCTCCTCCGAACCATTCATGATTTACTCCATGTAAACTTGAGTTAGATACCTTGTCTTATTATTATAGCCTTACTATGGGGTTAACTTCATTGAAGAAACAAGTGTCTGTTTGGCCAACAGATCATGGACTTCTAATCAATAAAAATAGATCAAAGACTGCAGATTGAAGGTGGTTAACAGATCACAATGACAAGGAATTTTTGGCTTAATGATAAAACTAAGTCTCTTGGTCATAGCTTTTGTCTTTGAAAAAACCATTGAACAATATTTTCTTTCCTCTCAGTCCAAAGTTGCTTAGACTGCTTGTAGGCAAGGGGTTTGTAGTAATTTTGAATTCAGTCTCTGTCAAATTTTAGAGTTAAAACAGACCTTTGTATAAAATTCTTGCCAAAAAGTGTTTTCCGATATTTCCATATTGCCCTATCTGGCTTACACTACACCCATAAGTTGCTTGTTTGACAATGGATATGCAATGATCTTGAAATAAAATTTTAAGTCAGTGGTTCAGGTTAAAGCAAAGTCCTCTAAAACGTTTTCATCCTAGTGTCCTTTATCAAAGCAAAGCCGTATGAGATGGTCACTATCTCAATAATGTTCGGTATTTTGAGAGTGTGTGTTCAAATACAACTGTTTGCACTTGCGTATGTATGATATGATATATATTTTATTTAAACAGCACATTTTATTCTACATTATATTGTCTTCGTTCAATCAACAGATGATGGCACCATTTTTATGGAGGTAGAGCGATCGATAAGTGATCCTCACTCAACTTACTTAACAAGCCACAATTGACATATTAACACAGTGAAATTTTCCGATTTTCTGTTTTATTAGAAATTTAACATGAAATATAAAAATCCACATTCTTCTTTGTTCCGAGGTATATGTACGAAATAATGCCTATGCTTCCCTTGTAATCGTTACTTCTTGGGCCATTTTAATAAAAACTCTAATGAGTTTACTTCTTTGAATGTTAAAAGACTGTATAAAACAGGATCGTTCCCTATCAAGTTGATATTTTAATAGACTTAGTTAAATGTCTCTTTCGTTATTTATACAAGGTAAATTGTTTGATTTAATGACAATCAGCTCCAATCTGATCAAATTGTAAAAAGTTACCCAATATTTAATTAATTTTTATGAAATATTAACATTTTTAACTTTACTTATGGCATTTGATCGAAATCATTCAACTTTTTCTCATCACAGAACTTGTTTCATTGTAGTATGACGGTACATAATAATTGCTTTGAGGGAAAGTACATCTATAACGTGTGGCTATCGTTAAGAAACCAAACTAAATAAACTAAGATCATGTTTGTGATGGTGAATATAAAAAAAATGTTTATAATTTAGATATCTGTTCAGTAAGCTTGTCAGTGAACTTGTACATTTCTTGCCAAAAACAAATTACAAATTAACAATTTTACATGTAACTTGTGAACATGTCAATATTTTCCCGGTAGTACATGTACATGTACAACATCAATATATTTTATGCAAATTGGGGAAATTTAAACATTTTATTTATTTGTTTTCATATTCGAAGGTCCTCCGTAAACTGTTTTATGCCGCACAGTTTTATGGTGGTGTCCGTTATGCTTGCAGTTTGCTTTTGTGAACATTTTTGTTTCAGGATTTCAAAATGATTACTTGTTTATTTCTGATTATCCTCTTATATATTACAATTCACTTTATACAATTTACAGACATATATTTTCAAATATTAATTACATGCCTAAAGAACATTTTTATATCTGACATTACGCTACACCAATAAGACAGTATAAGTGAACGAAGAAGGCGATCGGATTAACCGCGGGCTTCTTCACGACAAACAAAGTTATGACGTCCGATTTGGATTTTGTTGGTTGCCGTCCAATATTTATTAGAGTTCAATCATCTAACTACCTGACTGAGGCAGACAGCACTGCCTGGACACTGATCCTCCACACAATCCGCTCGTGTATGACCCGCTACAGGACACAGAGTTTTGTTGACATGTACCTCCTTTATCCGTGCAAGGTTTGTCGGCGACTGTGTATAAGAAAAACCCAAATGAGTCTATTTGTTTATAATGTTCTTCAAATCTTATTAAACATAGCCATACAAGATAAATTGGTTTGCTATTTTAGAACAACAAAACCTTCGTTGGAAATGCAGCACTGCCAGCTTTGTCCACCATTACACAATCCAGTTTGGTAATTGTCGCATGGTATGGAGTTCTCTTGACATTTTCCTCCTTTTTGGACGCATTTGCTCTCAACTGAGGCGATAAAAAGAAGCCGAAAATGTGAAAATTTTACAAACGGGGGGACGGACAAACAGTTGAAAGGCAAATGATGCGATAACAGCAAGCTCAGCTCGCCGACGCACAGCGCCGGCGAGCGAAGCGAGCTCTAAGAACCAGTGCGCGGGAAAAAGAACGAGGTAATAGAAATGAATTTAATAATTTTTCTTTTGATCGACGTATTTACCGGAAAACTTCATCAATGCGCGTATGAATTATTAAATTCATTTCTTATCATTCAATAAAACATTTTCAAATCATAAAACGGGAAGTGTCATTGATCAAAAATGTAAATAATGTAACAGAAGCGGCGCGTATGAACACACAACAATAGCAGCAACAATATTCAAAATGGATGACAGTGTTTATTTTGGAAATTCCCGTTCTATAAATAGTGTTAAATCAGGACAGTTGAGAAAAGTAGATCCGGCTAAAAAATTTTTATGCAGGAATCAAAGAAATTTGTCGACCAATCAGAAGCACCAATATCTCGTCAAACAAATAAATATTAAATGATTTCTAGAAGAGTACAGTATAGCTCCCGCAGTGCTATGCAAAAATTGGCTGACATTGAACTCGTAATTTATGGCCCCTTAAGGTTTAAAGATACGTTTTGAGTATCGCCTAAGCTTAAATTTTGGTAAGACAGAAGAGATTTTTTTTACATGCTTCCATTCCTTCGAATTGAGTCGAGATACGTAAACAAATGATCATAGATTTTAACGTATGACGTCACAGTGATCTTGCGCTATATTTATGATAGGGCACATTTTGATGTTTCGTGGCTCAACCTCTTTAGAGGTGGATCAAACATCTGTAATGCTTGTGATAGCTTTTTCAGTATAAACTGCGATACCTGCCTCAGATGATTAGTTTTTAAGGTGGTATGGGACATATGTTGATATTAATGTTGATTAAAGTACATTATAATTAAAATACTTTCACCGGTTTAGAATTTTCAAATTTTACACTATTTAACCAAAAAATACATTTTAAAACATTTTCGAAAGGTAAAAATTTTTAAAAAACCCAGCGGGATTCGAACACATGAGTTTCAGATTCGTAGTGAAACCTTTATTCCACTGCACTACGCTGTTAAGTGACATTTTCGGGAAAGAAACTATTTATAACATCAAACCTGATTTTATTGTTTATTTCGATAAATAGTACGCCACAACATGAAGGTTAACCATACCACCTTAAACTGTTTTGGCTTAGATAGAGTGATTATATACATGTATATACAAGCAAGAGCCATACTTTACTGTCATATCTATCCAATTTTAAGCTAATTTAGCATACATGTACAGTAAGTATTAGTAGGGAGTAAATTAAAAAATATATTGCTATCAAAGTTACAGCCTCGTCATTTTGAACTTAATCTGAAAAGAATAAAGAGAAAAAATAAACAGTTAAGATCTATGTAAATATTGCATATTGTCAAACCATTAAATTGGTAAATGGGAAATTACACACCTACAAAAAGAGACTGGGGGCACGGATACAACGTATGTATTTAGAATGCAAAAATAAACAAATTAAAAAATATGAACCAGGAAAGAAAAGTCAGATAACATGGTACAAAAAAAATGATATTTATCGTTTACACTTTTGATCAAATCAAACCCAAATTACATTTTACAAACTGATTAATTCTCTCAAAAGTATAGAACGGTTTTAGGGTAAGCAAGTCTGTGTATTTTGTAAGAATTTTATTTTTAACTTAGAATATTATATAATTCTCTCTCTCTCTCTCTCTCTCTCTCTCTCTCTCTCTCTGTTTCTCTCTCAAAAAAAAAAAATAAAAAAAAATAAAATAAAATAATAAAAATAATAAATACATGTAAATAAATAAATACATAAATAAATAAATAAATTCTTTGTTGTTAGTTGATAATTGTCAAATATCTCTTAGTTGACAATAATGCAAGGTATGTGTAATTCTTGCTGCGCTCGCCACAACGGTAGCACCGTGAAACACATTAAAAATAGAAATAAGACCAACAAAATCATTTATAAAATTATATCAAAAAAGGTCAATTAACAGTTTGTTTTTTGAAAAGTTCTTAATAAGACGAGTTACCTGTTGCAGTGTATGATAAATAAAAGAATAAACGCAGGGTCGTTTAGGAGACTTCTTGCTTGCATCTTTTTTGATTACTTTTTAGCCGGGCTCTGCTGAAAGCAGAGTCCTGGCTATAGGCAGGCAAATCGCCAATGTTACTATAAATAGCACAACTTCAAAAGTAAACAAAAAACCGAACAGCGTCAAAGTAAAAGCTTCCACTGTACCAAATAGTTACACTAAGAGCCACGTTTTGTCAAAAGTGTGGTGGGGTTTTTTTTGGTTTTTTTTTTTTTTTTAATTTCGAGAGAATTGTCTATCTTTTTAGTTTCCTTATTAATTACGTGTTTTAAAAACAAGACTATGCATTTTGGACACATACAACGCGCATGAATTTCCATGAACTACTTTGCTGCGCATTGAAGAAATGGGGATTGAATTTATAACGCTTGTTGCAAAATTCAAGGCAGCAACTGTTGAATTTTTTTCTACTAGACAGACATATTTTTGTTTATAGCCGCTTACAAAATTTGGTCGCTCTCTGACGCTTTGCCGACATTAAAAGCATGAGAGAGAGAGAGAGAGAGAGAGAGAGAGAGAGAGAGAGAGAGAGAGAAATGTTAAGTCTTTACTACACAATATGCATAAAGACACATCAAAAGAGCCCGGCTTTCAGTACTTCAGTACTTTGATTAAATTATGCAGTATCATTTCTGTTCGTTTTATATGTAAGCATGACCTAATCATGATGTGCAAAATATCGTAGCAATCGTGAATGGACTTATTTTAAAAATATTATCGCATATCTTGCTTGAAAGTATTAACTATGGCCGATATAGCAATGCATTGAGTTACGACACTTTCAAACGGGCGTGTATTACAAATGCGATATGCAACAAAGATTCTGATTGGCGCATTTTTATAGACCCGCCCATTTATCAAATGCATATTGACACGATATCAAACACGTGGAAACAAACGTTGGGGGAAAAAACTCAAAACCCGTATAATATGATAATATAAAGTTGTACATGTATTTGCTTTAAAGCTACATATTTATTGGAGAAACGAGGCGATGTAGAATGTACATGTGTAAATGATGTTGGAAACTAGTGTGGAAACAAGAGGCCCATGGGCTACATCGCTCACCTGAGCAACAATAGGCATGATAATTCAGCTTAAGGTGGTATGGGACATCTGTCAATATTAATGTGAATTAAAGTACATTATAATTAAAATACTTTCCCCGGTCTAGAATTTTCTAATTTTGTAATATTTAACCAAAAAACGTTTAAATTTTTTTTGGAAAGGTAAAAATTTTAAAATCCCCAGCGGGATTCGAACTCCTGACTTACAGATTCGTAGTTAACACTCTTACACACTGCGCTACGCTGATAAGTGACAACTTTGGGGAAGAAACTTTTTAAAAAATTACACTTGATTTTATTGTTTATTTCGATAATTAGTTCGTCACAACATGGAAGTGTCCTATACCACCTTAAAGGAGCCATAATACAAAATATCTTGACAATGTAGTATAATACATGTAGATCCTGTAGAAATAAAAATCCATTTTCCCCCTGGATATTCTTATGTTTATAATCAAGTCCCTTTTCAAACAGGATGATTTTATAGTCATATCACATGTTGAGCATTGCAGTTCTCAAAAAGATCCTAAACAATTGTTTATATGGGATATAAACCTACATCAAACTCTGAACCCCTTGTGAGGCCCAAGAATCGTCCAGGGGCCAAAGTCTTAACAATTTTAAAGAATCAGCAATTTATATATGTCAAATTGCTTGCATATAAGTAAACCCATATAGTGTAAAACGAGAAAATTTGGCGCACTACAAATTTTAGCGCTTTTGGTGCAACTGCCCTGAGCGCTAAAATTAATAGTGCGCCAACGATTTTCTATATTTATTAATTTTTATCAAGTTACAAAACAATAACATCAGTCCCCTTTTTAACATTAGAAGTGTGCGCTAACGATGATTCTGTTTCTTTACACAATTACACAGGTGAACAGTGTATGAAATCGAGTAAGTTCTGTCAAAACATGGATTAATTAATTCATTTTTATTGCTTATTAGTATCTAGGCATATCATTAATACCTTCCAAATTGGGCTTCTCCTCGTGTCACATCCATTTAGCGCCTCAAGGTGAAAATGTGATCAAGCGTGGCGATCGTCCACGCTGACAATACATGATTAATTTCTAGGTCTCTGATTAACGGGTATAAAAATAACAAGACGATACCTCTGTTTGTGTAATTTTTATGCAGAATTAATGTGAAAAATATTCGCTCGTGGTGATCAAAACTCATGGTAGCATTCGATTTTCCTCACTTTTAGTTTCGGAACTCTTCTAGTGTTATCTCAGTCGCTACGTTAAATTCAAAGTCCGATAACTAAAACTTGTTAACCAACAAAAATTACACACCATCCCCAAATATAAAGTTTTTTATCTATCTACTAAAGATTTGGACGAAAGTAAGTGTATTGTTCTCAACGACAGTTTACCTTGTACGCGAGTTAGAAATCAAAGTTGTTGTGTTTACGTGCTTGAGTGAACACGGAATTAAATCTGGGCGTAACCGTTTATCACACAAGAACATATTTTATAACCTTTTTTTAAATAAAAGGTGTGCGCTAAAATTTAATTGCGCCAATGTATTGGCACTTGCGTTCGCGCTAAAATACGTATGCGCCAAATTTTCTCGTTTTACAGTATTATAACATTTCAGTTTTTGTGAATAATTAAAATGTTTCCCTTTGTAAAATTGGATCCCCAATGTGGCCCCACCCTACTCTCAAAATTTTGATTTTAACGAATTTGAATCTACACTATCTGAGGATGCTTCCACACAAGTTTCAGCTTTCCTGGCTGATTGGTTTCTGATAAGAGGATTTTTAAAGATTTACTCTATATATTCCTGTGTAAAAATTTGACCCCCCCCCCATTGTGGCCCCACCCTACCCCTGGGGATCATGATTTTCACAACTTTGAATCTACACTACCTGAGGATGCTTCCACACAAGTTTCAGCTTTTTTAGCTGATTAGTTTCTGAGAAGATCTTTAACGATTTACTCTATATATTCCTACGTAAAAATTTTACCTCCCCATTGTGGCCCCACCCTACCCCCGGGGGTTCACAAATTTGAATCTACACTACCTAAGAATGCTTCCACATAAGTTTCAGCTTTCCTGGCCAAATGGTTCTTTAGAAGAAGATTTTTGAAAATTTCTCAAAAATTTTCAATAATACCTTATTATCTCCCCGTAAAAAATGGTGTGGTCCTTAAGTTTCACAACTTTGAATCCCCTTTGCCTAAGGGTGCTTTGTGCCAAGTTTAGTTGAAATTGGCCCAGTGGTTCTGGAGAAGATGTTGAAAATGTGAAAAGTTTCCGGACAGACAGACGGACGACAGACAAAATGTGATCAGAAAAGCTCACTTGAACTTTGAGCTCAGGTGAGCTAAAAACATAAAGAAAAAGGGACGAGCGCATATACATTGTAATAAAGTCACACATATTGTTCTTTTCTCCGGCATTGAATAATGCTATTCAGTTTATTGTAATGAATTTGTCAGATGTTTAGTTAATAAATATGTTGTTACCGTTTACAATGTACAAGTACTATATGTAGAGGAATATCGCATGGATTGAACAGACTGTTTTCCTCACAAGAAGTTAGCTACAAAATGTAAAATCCACGGGAAAATTCGGGTTGGCACGCCGTGAAATTTATTAGACGTTTTAATACAGTATATGTTGTCACATCATTACCTTCAATAAAGCTGAAAATCTTTGAAACATCACCAGCCCCGTTAAATAAAGAAGTATGGTTTGTTTACATGTAAAACAGCTGTAAAATGGCGACTCGATTTACACTTGAATTTATATAACAATCCGAGGTCGGTTGGCGTGTTTGAGAAGGAAAGCGTTAACATCAGTAGTAAATATTGTCTGATGAATTATGTGTTACTACAGACTAAAAGAGTTACGATAAAAGGTTAATTATTAATCAGTCCATAATTGAACAAATTTGCGCCGTAAATTGAAGGTTTTGTGTATTTTGGTAGGCCCCATGCATTTGGAATAAACTACAACAAATGTATAAAGCCTCAAATTAACTTGATGCGTTAGAAATGGTTGAATTTATCGATTAAGCACCTTGATTAAAAAAACAAGAGGCCCACAGGCCTTGACGGTCATCTGAGTACCATAGTCCTTAGATTGACATGTCAGAGAGTCTCATGTTTGCATTTTAAGCTTTAATTTGAGTTCTAAACCATAATCTGAAACTTCTCTGACCGTTACCCTGCTTTTATTGTTTGATGTTTCAAAAACATTCATTTATGAAAAAGGGGGGGGGGGGGCTAAGGGGATCAAGAATCGGAGGAATCTCTGGTTATCTATACCTTACCTCCAGGGGCCAAAATTGTAAACTTTTAATAATAAGAGACCTGCAGGCCTTTAATGTTCAACCTATCATAATGTTCACAGTTTTATTTATAATACACATAAAATGCATACAGCTTATTTTTATAAGTATACAATGCACAGGATATTAAAGTAGATTTCCTAAAATAGAACAATTACTTAATTTAATATCGCTAAGTGACAATTTACCATGTGGTTTTCAAGATGTTAAAATTGATAATGGATGACACACATCAATTACATTTAGTAATGTTCAATATATGGCCATATTTTTCACACCTCCCCCCC
>WFKH01011801.1:30947049-30968238 GCA_016163765.1 Magallana hongkongensis
GGGCTTCGTGGACATCATTACCATGAATTTAGTTTTTCTCCACATGTTTGGGAGTAAAGAAGAAGATTTTTGAAAATTTGGCCTTTTTGCATATTTGGCCCCGCCTATGAGGCCCCGGGGCTGGTAAAGCCATGAATTTCACAATTTAGATTTTTCTCACTATAAAGATGCTTTACACCAAAAATGGTAACAATTGGCCTTGTAGTTTTTAAGAAGAAATTAAAAATGTAAAATTGTTAACGCACGATGCAGGACGCACGACGACGAACGAAGACCAATTGCAATACGTCACCTGGGTGACTCAGGTGACCTAAACAGAAATAAATTTGGAACCTATAATATATGTTTAAAATGGACAAGACTGTGTGGTTTACACCATAAAAAACATGAAGAGCGATTATTGTGACACTCTTGGCCAACCATTGCGGTGATTTAGTTTTGCATTCCTGATTTAGAGCGCAATGTCACAGATCGTGAATAAAATATCAATATCGCATAAGAGTGGTCGGGTACCAAATCGGCTAATCATAACGCTTCGGCCGATCACAGTTGAGTCCGTATGAGGCATCCGGCAAACTTCACTGTTTGCGCACACATTACGCTTCGCACTACTTTATCAACTATGCAGTGGCAGCTTCATGTAAATCTTTAATAGTTTTATAACATTACTAAGGAACATTATATTGATGTATTTGACTTGAAATTTGCATCTATACAGTTACATAATGACTTATATCATGTTTTGTTAATCTTTACGTGCGTAAGAATTTCGTTCGGAAGTACTAAATGTAAAATTAATTCTTTCCTTGCTATTTCGGAAAGCAAGAAAACAACGCGATTTATCCTATTTAATGCATGTTGTACTTTTGGCATGACTTAAAAAAAAAACATTTCATGCTGACAACTGATATCACGTGCCGATCATTCCTTTAAGAGGAATACTTGTTTTAGAAAATGCAACCCCTGATTCAACCCGTAAAACTTAAATCTAATCATGCCGTCACTCAACGCATCGCTGTATCAGCTGTAGTATATACTTTCAAGCGAGATTTGCAACGATATATATTTACATTTGCAAATATGTGTCCTTATATGAACCTATAGAATAGTGAAAACGTTCAATTCTGTATGAAATTTTTTTATGACGTCACAATGATCATAGCACGCGCTTATCGCTTGTCGCTTGGATGATTGTAAACATAAAATCTCGGTAATTTTAACAGTTCTGAACGATTTGTCTTTTTCAAACGTAAATATAAGTAATAAACAGTAATGCTAAAAAGTTCACCGGGATATGAAGTTGGTTGGTACTGATCAAATCTACTGAGAAGCACTTCGGGCTTTACAGGATTTGATCACGTGACCAACCAACGTCATATCCCGGTGAAATTTTTAAATTGCTGTTTATTTCTTAAATAAACAATATCTGTAGAATGAATTACATTGTCAAGCAATAGATCACATGATAAAACGGTGCAAATTAGACAACATATTGTTTGCGATGCAAATTGCTGCATGGTTAAGCTTAGTCAGAACCGTCATTGACCCTTAAAGACTTATTATGCGTCTAACAAATATTTCATATTTGTCAATAATGCAAATGAATGTTAACGCATTGTTGTCAAGCTTGAACTAATAATAATGAAGTGACAAAGATGGAAAAAGATGATTTTGGCTTTAAAAAAAACACCAAAAAACAAAAAAATTAAACAATCTCCACTAATGAAATAGTTATATTTCTTCCGTGATTTTTGTCGGTTCACTCTTGCAGTATCACTCAACCCAACTCCATCCCATTAGAGTTCTAGGGCCTCTCGCAGACAAGATTCCACATTATTGCAGTGTCTTGAATACTGAGACTTAAAAAAAAATAGTTAAGCTGGGGTTTTTTTCAAGTTAATTTAACTTTTTTGGTAATAATGTTTCTTTGCAAATTGATGACATATGAAAATATCCATCGTATTGCCATGGTATTGCCATCGTATTGCGTCAGAGCTTTCTCTCCGATGCAATTAAAAACTTGGTAAAAGCATGAAGAAGGCTTATATAGGCAAGGTCTGCTGCACAACCTAGTTATGTATATTTACATAATAAAATAATTATGTTCAAATCAAATCAATTAAAGACTTTCATCCTCGAATTTTAAAAAAATCATATTTAGACATCAAATTAATGTACCTATTTGGCAATGAACATGTGTACCGCCGTGGGACCAGCCGCCATGTTTTGTACATTCATCCCTGAAAGCTTTTTCTTGTTCGGCTTTTGTAGTACTGTTCCCAAATAATTGAAAATCGACAGCTTTTCCGTCATAATGTTTCGATCCAATAGTGTGACATGCTCCAGCGATGGCGTTTACCTTAAAACAAAAGAAAACTTTAAGTACACTTACATGTACGTATGTTTATAGCACGGATAAGTATCAATCGTTTTTTACACACTTATCTTACATTTTACATTTTTATTTACACTTTGCTATAAAGATTATACACTTAAATATATAAATATATAATTTCACAATCTAATCTGTAATTTTTATTTATTGATTTCGTATAACTTATTCTTTAATTTGTAAATAAACATATAAAAAAACAAAAAAATTACACAGATTAATACGTAACGTTTGGGCTTAAAGAGTGCACTTTCATAAGTTAAGTGTAAAATTTAATATAAAATTTACAGGCTCAAATGTAATATTGATAGACTTATTTTCATCTGAACAGCTTCTGTGTTCTTTTTCCGATAGCGTCACGATCAATTTTGTCAGCAACGTTAAGCATAAACAATACACGCCGCCGGTGTTAAAACTTCATGATTCGTCAACTTGATTTCTTAGGCAGAGTTATCTATACACGCTTACGCAATTAGAGAGCTTAAGGATTTCTCAGAACAGTTAATTTTCCCCCAACATCGACTGTACCCTTGTGTTTAAATTCTATGCAAAACCCTCGCCCATAAACAAAATATATATAAATTATTACGAAAAAAAATCCCATAAGGTTAAGATAATCGACAGTTTTACCATTCATCAAAATCAAATCAAAGCTTCTAGTAATCCCCCTCTAAAAACTAAAACCAAACAAACAAATACGTTCTTTTTGACAAAAAAGGTGGAAGGCAAAGAAGAAAAACAGGACAAGAAGGAACTAGATATTGAAGTAGATTGTAGAGAAAAGGCAAAAGATTTTCCAATCACATTTTCGGGGTGGTAGGATATAATGTTCGTCCGTTCAAAATTAGCGTATTTTTCGTACGTCGCAAATTGTAAGTTTATCTTAAGTATCGTATGCACTGTAGCTATATACATTTATAGTCTAACCCAAATTTTCTCCGAAGAGCTACAGCTATCTGTACCGAATGTATGTCTTGTGTCGAGACTCTCTGATAAGTTGTTCTGTCCGTGCATAATTTAGTTTGCGTCAGCAGCCAATCAGCGGGAAGCTGAATCCACCAATAAGAAAGTTTGTGGTTAAGGGGCGTATGCTTGACGTAGCTGACAAAATTGAACGTGATGATATCGGAAAAAGCACACCAAAGTGGTTCTGATAATAATATGTAAATTTTTTAGATAAAAGTTTTTATGAGACTTACGGATAAATGTACAAAATTAATTAAGCTCTGAAATTTAAACAAGAGGCCAACATGCATGCCTTGACGGTCACTTGAATACCATATATAGCCCGTAGATGGACCTGCCAGGGTGGCTTATGTTTGCATTTTAAGCTTCGTTTTGGAGTCTCTTAATCTCTCATCTCTTACTGTTATACCCGCTTTTATTAGTTGATGTTTGCAAACATTAATTTGTAAAAAGATTGGAGGGGGTATTACGGGACGCTCTATCCCGTACAGGACTTATACTGGGCCAACCCTGAGATTATTCTCTTGTTGTGAACCCAGCCTCATGAAACCTCCAACAAGCCAACACGCGTTTTGGTTTTCAGACTTTTATATAGACTTTGCATGGAATATACTTTAACGTAAGTTTGGCATGCATCAGCACCGAAGGTCTGATCCCAACTGACCATAATTTACAATTCAAAATTATATATAATGAACAATGGAATAACACAGTGAAGGATTAACATAATATGTATAGATGTAAGGAAATCGATTATCAAAGAGTTATTGAGTAAATCATGACATTTTGGCAGCATGTGCATAAAAGGATTAATAAGATGAAAGATGAAGTGTCAATAAACAGAAGTCAATTAAAAATTAACTGTCCATCTCTGACTGTGCCTCAGGCTGTGCGGAATTTAGAACGTTTTTAAAACAGTTGTCGAAATGGAGGAAAAGTTTTTGTAGCAATTAATTAACACAAAGTCCTAAAAAGTCAATTTATACAATAATTAAATATAGTCCGAATGATTGAATTTCACACCGTGACAGGGGCAAGAGTTAGAGGAATCTCGGATTATCTATACTCTAGTTCTAGAGGCCAAAAATTGTAAACTTGGTAATCTTATGGTGAAAAGAGACCCACAGGCCTTTAATGGTTAATCCTATAAAATATTCACAGTTACATTTAAAATACACACAACATAATTAAAACAAAAAGATAATAAAGTATTCTATTGAAATTTAATATATTTTCACTATATGGTCAAATTGACCACGCCTTAGGGCCTTAACCCCTGATCAAGGGGTCATGAATTTCACAATTTAGGCAGTGGGCAATAATGAACATCATAATAATGCATTTATAATTTTTCTTTAATATCTATGGGAGGAGAGAAAACTTTCTAAGATTTAATACATGTTCACTATATGGCCATATTGAACCCGTCCTAGGGTCTGGGCCCCTGACCCAGTAGAGGGCTTAATGAACACCATAACATATATTTTGTTTTATTTTCACATGAGTGGGAGTAGAGAAGAAGATTTTAGAAAAATTGGCCTGTTTTGCATTTTTGGCCCCACAAATGAACCCCAGTATGGTATAGTACATGTAATAAATTTCATAATTTGGATTCTCTTACCCTAGAAATGATTTAAATCAAAAATGGTAACAATTGACTTTGTAGTTTTCAAGAAAAACTTTTAAAATGTAAAATTGTTAACGGACGAAGCACAACGAGACGTACATGTGAACGACACACGACGACGGTCGACGACCAATGGCAATACATGAAGGTCACCTAAGTGACTCGGGTGACCAAAGAAAAAAGGTCAAAAGAGGCACTAATACTTCTGTAATATACATGTAGAAATAAAGATAGGAAAGTTTGAATAAATTGACTTTACCTGAACTGGGTATTTTGTAGAAGTTCCTAAGTCGTAAATATATTGTAGAATTTTCAAGTCCAGACAGGTAGAACCACCTGGTGCCTGTCCGTCTTCACACTTATACCTGAAATACATACTCGGTAGTACTTTTTCAGCCACCTTTTATTTATGAGACATCCATTTGAAACGGATATATTAAAACATGTACAAATAAAAAAGTTTAAACAATTTTATTATAATCAAAATAGTTTCTCTCTCTCTCTCTCTCTCTCTCTCTCTCTCTCTCTCTCTCTCAAAATTGAATTTTTGCGATATAGATAGAAGCTAAGAAAAAACATAATTAAACACACACTATATATATCTTGAATAAAGCTATATTCAATACAACCTAGTATTACCTTGAACGCTTGGCTTCTTTTCCATAACATGCATCCCTGATATTGCTGTCAGGATCAGCACCGTCATTCACACCAGATGGGTTTACTTTTATCAACGTTATCTTTGGGTTGTTCATAATTTTGCACGCCGCTTTCACTACGGTTACATTACAACTCGGTGTTCCTGGAACATTGCATTGATATTTATATGTTGTCGACTTGCTAAGAATGGTCGAAAATAGAAATCGATTCTCCTTTTTTTAATATTAAAGATAAAAATAAGAATCAGTACTCTTCTTTCATAAGCAGTCTAAGACTGCTTGATAGGAAGAAGACAAGAAGACCAAGTTATTAATTGTGTACACCCCTTATCATATTTGCTTACTTGGTATGACGTTTATTTTTCACTTTAATTTTGACAGTTGAAGGTGCGTTCTAGTTGAAAAAATGCTATAATTTTTCATTAAATGGTAACCATTATACTAATTCTTTAATGTTGGCCTTTCGAGTATGGTTAAAATTCTGTGAATTTGGGTGTCTCTTGCTGCTGAACAATTCTTACTCAATTACATCATTAACGGGGGATAAGGAAAAACAGTGTCTCAAACACTTTTATTCTTGAAGTCATCTCTCAACATCATTATTTCATAAACAGTAAAAAGTTACACCATTAACAATCATTGTCGGTCATTGGCAAATCGTCCAAGAACTAGCAACAGATCTTGTATAATTATTTCTTAAAACCCTTTGGTGCCATTTTAAAACATCATATGTATATGCTACTCTTGCATTTCTGCGTCCAAATTGTCGAGATGATATGATGTCATTATTTTTTTTTAGCTTAAAAAAATTAATCGAGTTCAAATGACTTCATTAAAACAATAAAAAACTTTGGTGATTCATGCGGGATATGAATTTGAATGTAGCGACATTGCAGAAAAAATACATAACTCGCGTTAGCCTGTAAAGTAAATTTTTTCTGCAATGATTGTGAACTGGATCGTGTAGATTTCAGTACTAGTCCTGTCAGTTTCTATGGAGCTATGAATTACAATGATCAATTTCCCTAAGAAATTGTGGGAATCATACATGCATGGTGGATGTATATATCGCATATAAGAATCAGAGGTCCACCGTCCCAAAGATTTAATGAGGTGGTCTTCGATACGCGCTTTTCTAGCCGCATCGATACGGAATGAATGTCCAGTGATATGGCTTTTAACATTTCAATAAAGTTATAGGAATAGTTATTTAAATCTGTTGTTGTAATACTAATAAGAAACAAGTGTCTGTATGGCCAACAGATTATGCACTTCTTATCAATAAATCGATCGAAGACTGGAGATACGGAGGGACTGCCGCTGGTTAACAGACCACAATGACAAGGAATTCTTGGCCTAATGATCACATAATATATTGTATTTATTTACATATCATTTGGATAAGTAATGAAATGTTATACTAACCTTTAAGTGGTACACAACATTTTCTGTTCGAGTTTCCTCCACACTTTCCACTTTCATACCGATCACAAGGTATGCTTGTTTCTTGACACCAGCCCCCTTCATTTATGCATGGAAGGTCTTTCTCTGTTAAAAAATATAGTAAATATTTTCAAAAATGTTCAGGCTCTTAATAGATCTGACTACACAATATATCTCGCCTTTGTGTTCCGCTATATACTTGATGATTGTCAAGTATTTAGATCTTTAGATTTCCAAGCAAATGTTTTACTGTTTATAAAATAACTGTGGAAGATAACAATTTCCTTTCATCTCTCGGTATAAAACGATTCCAACTCATTTTAGTATACAATACTTTATAGTTAGTTATTCAATTTATTCTGTAGCGTAAGGTTCATAAACTCTCTGCTACAACTTTTCTTTATAATTTTCTAATGTACATTTTCATGAAGCACTATACCTTGTGATATAAAAATAAATTATTTGAATGCCTCGTGCGGTTCTCATATTCTCACAAATTGATGATGAACATAGTCTTGATATGAGGAAGAGATCACTTACTGTTCAGAAAATACTACATTTAATTATCAGAGAATAAATTTTAACATATATACCATATAGAACAACAGAGAATGGTACCAAGAGATTATAAAACAATAAACAAAATGTAGGGAAGCTGTGCTTCTTTTGACACAATCAATTTCTCAAAATTCTACCTAAGAAATTTACGTTCATTTTGCAAGAGTTACCTTTCCTGAAAAACAAAGATACATTATTGAAATTTTCATTATTATATATGATCATTCATTTTCTTATAAAAAGACTGTGAATACTATCTTGGCCATTTCTTCTTAATGCTATTTCTAAATGATAACAAAAGTACCTGATAATGAAATTTTATTTGCTACATTTTAGGAATGATATTGTTCAGTGAAACAAGGGTTATTGTATCAGAATTCAATTTCCTGTTCCAGTGACGACTAAGAATATTGAGAAAACGTTCAGTAGTAAATATTTGTTTCAAATTGATTCTGTATTTTACGAACCGGCAGTTCTATGAACTGCTGCAACACTGTCCGCATTCCTGAAGTGAATCATGTGCATTGTATATGATGTTCAAAATGCTAGATGCGAAACATTCTCTCTCTCTCTCTCTCTCTCTCTCTCTCTCTCTCTCTCTCTTTCTCTCTCTCCTCTCTCTCTCTCTCTCTCTCTCTCACACACACAAATCAAATGAATAGTCGCCTCATGAACTAAAATTTTAAATATAAATCTAATAAATAATTAGCAAAAGTTCTGCAAAATCATCGGTCAGATTATTTGTACAGTGTTAAGATCAATCGTTGATGTATATTTTCTATGTAAAATTACGACGAATAACCATGCTATTCTATCTTGCCGTGAAATAGTTTCCGTGCTATCTGCCCATAGGGAGAAGTCATCGAAAATATTCACCGACAGAATTCGATTTCCCTCGTTTTTAATCTGAGAACACACCAGGCCCCGAGGTTATAAAACTTTCTTGAGTACAATCTCATACTCCAATTCGTACTCGGTGCTCTAAATCGTACTCGTACTCAAGGTATCTAGGTTATAAAACGTTTTCATACTCATACTCGTACTCCGGCTGAGTACAAAACGGCGATTTTCTGAGTAAGCTATGGAGCTTTCTCAATGTCGTACTCAAAACATTTAATCTAAATAAAATGTAGTGCAAGCATATTATATTGTTACATATTGTAATGTTGCTGTGTTATATATGCTAAAATATCATCATAAATACATGTATATAAATTCAAATGGAAAGTGTTTACCATTTTATCAATGAAATATCATTCATGAAAGTGAATTTAAGAGTAAGGAAAAGCTGCAACCAAAGTTATCAACATTTATTAATGTACATACAAAATATTTTCATTGTAATATCTCGACTTCCTAAGAATTCAGTATTTAGTCAAACCCGTACCATACTCTCCATCATTTAAATTCACGAAATCAACGTATAGTTATTCATTGGACGATTCAGAAGCACTTGCGTGGTCTCATCTTTGAATTCAGTGAGAATGTAGGTTAGATCTAAAAATTACAGAGGATGGGGGATACAAAAAAATATAACACTTTCTATTACTTACTTATTCATTATTTTTATTCATTTATGTTATATGCCACAAACCTTGGAAAGGGGAAAATTTTATAATTCTTATTTTCATAGAGCAGCTATTGTCTGTCGAAAACATTGGCTATTAAAAATCGCTTTTCCTCTATGGCGTCAAAAATGCTTTGAAATATGATAATTTAGAATAATTTTTTACTTAATTTCATTTTTTCGAATATCAAAACCGCTAAAAATAATCAAAACATATTCTGAAAATTAACAAAAAGCAATGTTGCCTGGAAATAAAGAAAAATCTTTAAGTAATTAAAGAAGCATGTTAAAGGGCATTAAATGTAAACTTTAAAAAAAATCTTCCTATGTGACCTTAAATACTGGCTGCAGAGATCTAGGTGTGTTCCTTTCTAATATAGGCCAGAAGTTTTATTTTAATTTTCCTGCGCGAAGGTGGGGTTTCCCTCCCGAATCATCTACCAGTATTTGATTTTCATCTTCCAAATAACAAAGTAATTCTGACCACGGACATCGCCTACCTAATGATCTTTTATATTTATTTCAAATCAAAATATCGAAAACATATTAAACATGTCTAAGTAAAATAAAGTCAAATGCATTATTTGGTTTAATATTTAATTATAAACGCTTGAATATAAGGACGGTGCATGAGTCTCGGTGACCCCATAGTCTTAAGTCTTATATTAGTATCTTTTCTAAAATGTTTATTTAAAATTAAAATTAGTGTTATGACACCAAATTTTTAGGTCACCTGAGTCACTCAGGTTACCTATTGCAATTAGTCTTCGTCCGTCGTCGTGCGTCGTCCATCGTGCGTTAACAATTTTACATTTTTAACTTCTTCTTGAAAACTACAAGACCAATTGTTACCATTTTTAATGTTAAGCATCTCTATGGTAAGAGGAATCTAAATTGTGAAATTCATGGCTCTATCACCCCTGGGGCGCCATAAGGAGGGGGGGGCAAGTATGCAAAAAAGCCAAATTTTCAAAAATCTTCTTCGGTACTCCCACACGTGTGGAGAAAAAACTAAATGCATGATTGTGATGTCCATGAAGCTCTCTACCAAAATTGTGAAATTCATTACCCCAGGGTCAGGGGTTCAGGCCCTAAGGTGGGGCCAATATGGTCATATGGTAAAAATGTATTGATTTAATATTTTTTCTGTTCTAATACAGTCGTGGGAGATAAAGTCATGCATTGTTATTATGTTCATTATGTCCTGATGTTAAATCACGGTCAAGGCCGGTGGACAGAAGTTGAGGCAGGCTTTTATCGGGAATGGGGGGGGGGGGGAGGTGGTAAGGTTGGGTTGGGTTGGAGGGAATACAGGGTTTTTTTTACTTAGGGTAATTGCTGTTCGTTATCCATAACAATTTTAACTTCATCTTGAAAACAACATAGCAAATTGTCACTCGGCAATATTGAATTAAACATGTGTTCTATTTTATGAAATCTACTTTAATATCCTATGCATTGTATACTTTTAGAAAAAAGCTGTATGCATTTAGTGCGCATTATAAATGAAATTGTGAATCTTATTAAAGTTTGACTATTAAAGGCCTGCAGGTCTTTTATTACCAAAAGTTCACAAATTTTGGCCCCTGGAGCTAAGGAATAGATAATCCGAAATTACTCCGACTCTTGTAACCCCCCCCCCCACACACACACACACACACACACACACACACACATTTTCATGAATTAAAGTTTTTCAAACATCAAATAATGAAAGTGGGGTAACAGCCAGAGGAGTCTCAGATTAGGGTTAAGACTTCAATATGAAGCCTAAAATGCAAACATGAGACTCTGACATGTCAAACTAGGGCTATGGTTCTCAGATGACGGTCAAGGCCTGTGGATCTCTTGTATTTTTAAATAAACATTTGTGGAAAGACATTAGGTATGGTCGATGTATTTCTTCTGCTTGAATATTAGGGTAATTTACAGTTAATTAAATGAAGCATGTCTATGTAAAAATGAAACACTTTAACTAATTATAACACGCATGATAAAAATTGAGAGAGAGAGACCGAGAAAGAGAGAATTTCACACAGACATCGTTACTTCCTTCCTATAAAAGTTGTTAAAATCTACGCCCCCTATCCTCTTTTCCGAAAACCTTTGACATAATCACATAAATAACCGTCTTTTTGACGATGTCAAAAAGAGGGTAGGGGCCAGGAGATGTAAACAACTTTTATAGGATGGAAGTAACGATGTATGTGCACGGAATTCTCTCTCTCTCTCTCTCTCTCAAGCTTCATTTAAATTAACTGTTAATTACCCAAATATTCAAGCAGAAGAAAAACATCGATCATATGTAATGTCTTTCAGCAAATGTTTATTTAAAAATAAAATTTGGTGTCATCACAACAAATTTTATTTTAAAATAAACATTTGTGGAAAGACACTAATAAATATATAAGACCATGGGGTCAACGGGACTCACCTTCCTTATATTCGAGTATTTAAAAATTTATGATTAGATATTAAACTAAACAATGCGCTTTACTTTATAGTCAGGAATGTCTTTGTTCTCGATATTTTAATTTGAAAAATTGTAATAATTATAAAATCAATAGGCAGGCGATATTCCGTGGTCAGAATGACTTCGATATTTGGAAAATGAAAATCAAATGCTGGTAGATGGTCCAGGATGGAAACTCCACCTTCCGGTAGGAAAATGAAAATAAAAGTCCCGTCCTATATTATAAAAAGAACACCTCAAAATCTCTGCAGCTAGTATGTACGTTCACATAGTATACATCATAATTTAAAATTTTTGCATTTTGCATATTTCTTTAAGTTTACATCTAATGCCCTTTAACATACTTCTTTAATTACTTATTGCTGATTAGTTTCTTATTTCGAGGTAACATTCCCTTTTGTTAATTTTCAGAATATGCCTTTATTATTTTTTACGGTTTTTTACATTTCGAAAAAATGAAATGAACCTTGAACAAAATTATTCTAAATTATCATATTTCAAAGCATTTTTGTCACCATAGAGGAAAAGCAATTTTTAAAAGCCAATGTTTTCGACAGACAATAGCTGCTCTATGAAAATTAAAATCATAACATTTTCCCCTTTCCAACGTTTGTCGCATATAACATAAATGAATAAAGTAATGAATAAGTAAGAAATAGAAAGTGTTATATTTTTAGGTATCCTCATCCTTTTTAATTTTTAGAACTAACTACATTCTCACTCAATTCCAAGATTGGACCACACAAGTGCCTCTGAATCGTCCAATGGATAATGATATACGTTGATTTCATGATTTTACATGTAAATGATGGAGAGTATGGGTCGTGTTTGACTTAATACTGAATTCGTAGAAAGTCGAGCTACATGTATTATATACATTGATATTATTTTGCACGTACATGTGCATTTATGTGTACATTAATTAATGAAGCGAAATATCTAAAAGTTATTTTGATATTTTTGGTTGCAGCTCTCCCTTACTCCTAATTTCACTTTTACAACTATAGATATTTCATTGATAAAATGGTAAACACTTTCCATTTTAATTTATTTACATGTAATTATGATTAAATTATAGCGTATGACACAGCAACATTACAATATGTAACAATATAATATGTCTGCTCTACATTTTATTTGGATTAAATGTTTTGAGTACGACTTTGAGAAAGCTCCATAGCTTACTCAGAAAATCGCCGTTCACTCAGCCGGAGTACGAGTATGAGTATGAAAAAGTTTTATAACCTCGATACCCTGAGTACGAGTACGATTTGGAGCACGGAGTACGATTTGGAGTATGAGATCGTACTCAAGAAAGTTTTTCTGACCTCGGGGCCAGATGTATTCCGAGTCGCTACGTTAAATTAAATCAAAGTCCGATTCCTCTAATTTTTGTACCATCAAGAAATTCTGCATCGCCGACAAATAAAGTTTTCTTCGGTATAATAAAATACTTCTCTACTGACTATTCAGACAATAGTAAATTTAATGTCCCCCTTGACAGTTACTATTTCCTTCGACTTCGCCTCGGGAAATAGTTGTTGTCTCGGGAACAATAAAGTTGCTATCGTCCTCATAGCAAGCAAATAGGTATATATAATATTCAAGCCCCAGACCCTGTAATTTACTAGGTAACAGACTCCTTGACACCTTACAAAACAAAGAAATCCGAACTCTGTATCTCACTTGTAATTCGACTTTAGTCAAGCATTTAGAACTGTCCAAATACCATTTTTGGACAAATTTATTTTTCCGCGGTACGAAGATTTACGGAATATTATTGTCATGAAAAAGTTATTCAATAAAATCTGCAGTTAATAGTCACGCAGTGTGATGTTCTAATTTTAACAAGAAAAGTCGATTTTTGCCATCTATACTTATAAATTAAGACTTTTTGCCAATGTAAGAGTATGAAAATTGTTTATTTAAATAAATAAATAAATAAATAAAGTTATTGGAATTAAAATACATCTAAACGGTATACAATTAAAAAATTTAGATCCACCCTTTATTTTAATTCATACACCTGTACATATATCCTAAGGGCAGTGCTTGATCATGAGTTGGTCAGTTGATATTTGTGATCTTGGTTTTTATTGGTTGTTTGTGTCATGTTGAATTTGGTTGGTTTGTATATTTTGCTTTATGTGTTTTACCGCCAAGTTTGACAATCTTTGTCTGGACATTAACCAGAGCAGACATATAATTATATATTGACTTCCAATTGAATTCTGGACCAGAACTTGCTATTTTCTGGTAAGTTAATCAAATACTAATATCCTATAACACCTACTATTAATAAAATTGATTATCCTATACATTGCAGAAAATATTAATTAAGTCCATGATCACAAACTAATGAGTATGAATGAATTTGAATGAAAAGATATTTTTTAATATGGAATACAGTATTGATTATAAAGATCAATATTTGGTTTATTTATCATAGTATAAATTGATTCTCAAATCAATTGTATGTATAAGAATTTTATGATGATCAGATATTTGATTAAATTGGTCATTTATAAGATCAATTAGATTATTTTAGTAATAAATATTTTTAGAATTATTCTGTTCAAATTACAGAGTCGATGTCAATGTCACTCATATTATCTCACCAACCATTAAGTGTATAATGAGCCTATTCCCATAGAATGGTGAGAAAGTGTTTCTGAATATTTTTATCTGATTAATATATTTTTATGACCTATTTTGGAGAAATATAATTCATGTATATTATTAGAGTTACCTCCTGCTAAAATGTTTAAAGTACAATTATAGTAAGATAATATAAAAATATTATCTTGATTGAAATACATATATTGTACTAATGTTATATTTTGATATAAATTATATTATTGTTTCATAATCTTTCAGGGCTTATACGAATGTTAGAAAGTCACTGTGTCACGAATAAATTTATCAAACGAACCATACAGGAATCTTTGTTTTCGTTATTTATTAAACAAAGACTGTAACACCAATAAACTACGAAATGCCTGCACCAGAGTAACTGCTTATACATTTGATATTTCAACACATGTTTAATGATGTCCGTAAGCTACAATTGAATTAAACCTGATAAGTAATTATTGTGAAATTAATCAAAAACCTACTTTCATTTTCGATAAACTAGCCCGAAATAGCAAAAATTAGAGTAAGGTGGTGGACAGGCTTTGGCGGATCCAAGTCAGTGGAAGTTTGTATCAAAATATATATTTGCAATGAAATAATATTGACTAATTACGTAAAGAGTGAATATATTTAACGGGAATTTATTTAGAGTGTACAAAGAAATTAACATTTGACAAATTTTGAAATATTAAATTGAACCAATTCGTTTCTTAAATGCTCGATTTTAGTTTTGATGGAAGATCGTTCCAGAACGGGGTAACCAAGAACGCGGGTTGACTAAATAACGTCATTGCGGAAATTGTAGGGCGAGTTCATCATGCATCGGGCAGATACCTTGGATCGGCAACTTTGGTTTAAAATTACAAATAAATAAGCATGTCCTCGCGTTTTTAGATAACATACATTTTAGTAGTCATATATTAATTTGTGATGCATGAACAGATTGCGTTGACAACTCTAATGTATATATGAAAGCTATATCGTTAAACGATGTGCGTATAAAACGGGGACGGAACCTCCTCCCCCATTTATTTTTCAAAACAGCCTTTAATCTGAAATTTACATATAGAAAACTTATTTTAGAATGTGTTAAAAAGTATAGTGAAATTTGACCTAAAGAATAAGTTTTAGAAAAGAGATACGACGCACTACATCTCACTACCCGTTTCGGAATAAGAATCCTTGAGCATGTATATGAGATTGAGGATTGACATTTAATATGTAATAAATAATGCAATAATGAAATTTAAAAAATGGGTTAAGAAAACCATTCAGAAGAAAAAAAAAATTCCCGCGCTTGCGCGAGATATCATCTAGTTCTTCTAATAAAGACGTATCACATCTTTTGTAGATTAAAAATAGGGTTTAATCAAACACTTTTTAATTTATTTTTAAAAAGTTCCCATTTTTCTTTTGCAAAACTTCAGCTTTTTTCTGTAGATGAATCTTTTATTAATTCAGAAGTCACTCGGAAAACCTCGCACAATTTTTCAACGTTATTATTAAGGTACTTTTATGTCTGTTGCGATGCTAAGTCCCCGTAATTTTTTTTATTTTTAGATGTGTATTAAAACCTAACAATCTAGAAGGGGCGTTTCAAATCTTGGAATTTTTAAACTATTGAGTGAACAGGTATTTAAAAATATCTTGTGACAAAGTATAGTCGGCAAATGTATTTGATTGTTAACTGCACAAGATTGGAGAGACAGAACTCACAAATCAGATCGTGTACATAAGGAATAGAAAATGCAAATAATAATATCAATTGATCATGAATAAAAATGCTTCATGTGTAGAAACTACTGACAATCTGTGTTCTGTATTTCAATAAATAAGCGTTGATTTAATTGACAATGTGACGCATCCAATGCCATGGTAATGAAATATTTACCTATGTACGTCTGCCTTAAGTATTTAATTAATTACAAAAATTCGTTCATGGATCTAACAAACAAATCACGTTTTAAGATTGTTTTGAAACAGATCACTGGTGCGCTAAAATTCATTTGCGCCAATGTCTCAGTACTTGCGTTTGCGCTAGAATACGTATGCGCAATATTTTCTCGTTTTACTGTACCATTGTCTGGAATACAACATCTTGCTCCATCTTCACAACGACCATCATTGTGTTTATCACATTGTAAGGCGTTGTTTCGACAATATCCCCCACTTTTAGCGCACTCATGGTGATCTAGAAAAATACACGACTGTACATTGATCAAATGCATTTATAAAGATTTATATTTCCAATGGAACGTAAGTCATAGTCCATATTTTAAAATAAAATCGCTTCAAATAAAACGGAATCCAATAAGCTTTTCTCCCAATTGATTCCCGTTGCCTTAATGTTGCTTAATGCATTTTTGACTAACCAAATTCAAGGCCTTTAGAAGGAGTCTTGTCTGGTTTTTGAATTATCAAAATATCAAAAGAATATTCGAACAAATGTCCATGAAATCAATAAAAATGTAAGGAAATTTAAAGATTATATTTTTTTGGTTACAATTGTACAAATTGGCATAGAAATAGTGATGAAAGTTTAAAATCTATCAAAAACTATATTTTGGCGGAACACTGGTGTAGGAAAATATCACAAGTTTTTGTCATATAAAATTGAGTAACAAAACCTACGATGTTAAAAAAATTAAGAAGGCGGCTCGACACACCAGTATATCGTTTAATAGATCAATAAGGAATCTTTTTTGAAATATGATTTCACAAAAATAAGACCGATATCGACTTTCAATTATTTTATATAAGTTATTTTGTAATATTCAATAGAAACCAGAAGCATTGTTTCGGCTGCAGAAAGGACATATTGAATCTAAAAATTTTGTCTCAATTGATTCACTAGACAATTATCTCAAATAAAAACATGTCAAGGACGGCCAAATAATATTTTTAATAAATAATATTTATGAAAATCAAGAATCGTATATATTTTTTTAAACTATGAATATAATTTACAAATCAACTGTCACTAGCATTAAACAAGTGCTATACAATCACATTTAACTTGAAATTGAAATCGAAATTGTTAAAATCTAGAAAAATCATCAATTGAGACCAAATTTTACACTCTAAAATACCCTGTTCGCAGTCAAAAGAAGATTTCCCATTTCACTGAAAAATTCATTTAAAATATTTGAAAGCCGATATTGGTCTCTCTTTTTTGAAATCATATTTCAAAAAAGATTCTTTATGAATCCATCAAATACAATACTGGTATGTCGAGGAACCTTAAATCCAACTATTCATCGTCGCAATGCCACATTATTGCTCTCTGTGGTATTATGTAATTTCAGAAGTGAGGAGAAGATATCGTTCAAAACAATTCATAATTTTCATGTTCATTGTTTAATAAATATGTACATTTTTTTAATCTAGAGGACTGTTTTCCATTTTTCTTTCTTTGTTACTAGTAACATGCTAAATAAACACTGATTGCAGGATACTTTTGGGTAGTAAGTGTGCCCTACCATTTGTATAATTTGATATATTTTCAAATGTATTTTAATCAATTATAAATAGTAATTGAAAACGTTAAATTTACATCACTTTTCTCCCTTTAGTAATGCATATATGACACTGACTGTAGTGGGCATTTAACTGATCAAGAACTGCAGTTTCGTTTGTTTAATTAAAGCCTTTGTTATGTTCTTTTGAATTGATTTGAATGTTTTACAATAGGACGTACGCCCTGTCTCTTTTGCTATGTGCCTGCCAAGTGCAGTAGTATATCACTTGATTACCTATATTTGAATTTGTTGTTTGTAAACTGCAATTTAGACGTGTGCAAAAATGCCACATTGACGCTGGTATGATTGTCCAAATATGTGTGTGTGCTACATGCATAGCATAACCAAAAAAAAAATGAATTGATTTCTTCTTAAAGTCCACATTTCTTTTGGGAATCTTCCCACATGTAATCATAGAAAACATTATTATTTGAAATATATACATGTAGTAACATATAAGTACTGATCATTGATATTTATATTTCTATATGTTTTTGCACAATGGTTTCTCTGATTAATAAATATTTAGAGCGTTTTTAAGAAAGGATAATGTATAATTTATATAGCGCATTACATCAAAACAGTGTACAGAATGATATGTACATGGATCACCGGTATGTGAATAAGAAATTTCGAGTAATGATAATAATAATAATAATGCCAAGATGAGATGTTAGTATTTACCTGTATCAATGGAAAACGAAACGTGTAAATAATCAGGTCGCACACTTTTTTCAATTTTTTCAATCCTGGCGGTCTCTCCATCTCCTAGTTGCAAAGAAGTTAGTTTACCATCGTAAGCGCTGTCTTTGACAGAGGATATTAAATCCTCAACTTTAGCTCTATTACCGTCCTTAGTTGCTAAAAGAACCTGAACAGGTGTTGATTTAGATTTAAAGGATTCATCACTGTATGACAAAAACATAACATCTGAGGACCACTTCTGAATGATGGCCATTTTGTTGGAGACATAATCTGCTATCTTGCCTGCTGCCGTTTTTATGATATCGTTTTTGACGTACAGAATCAGCCTTGCAACACTATTGTCTGTAAAAATTTTTAAAAAGCACTCTTTCAAAATCGAACCACTTCCGTCAACCATATCTGAAAAGTCAGTGAGAAATCCCTTTTTTATTATCCAAGAGATTTGAAGGAAATCGAAAGAACTTAAATCGCACATGTAAATGCTAGGAGTAGGGCGGAGGTAACAACCAATGTGAGTGTAAAAAGCCCTTTTCTTTAACGTTTCACATGACATAGTTGATTGGGGAAAGAGGACATGTACTAAACTTTGTTGCAGACATTTTCTCACAGCAACAATCCACCTCTTTACGTCATTCGAAAACTTGTTATAGTTGTCGTTAAACAGATTGCAGTATTTTGTTGCATATGACAGAGCATATTTATGTTCCGTTGATTCACAGGGGATGCGAGCTTCTAGGCATCTTCGATACCAGTCACAATCATTTTCTTTTGGAAAGTAACAATCTACAGGAACTTTAGAATTCAGCCCTTTCAGATTCTTTTCCGGGTCACATTGACACTCTTTAAACTCATTATGCGGAATGGCCATACAGTTATACCAACAGAAATCTGTGGATTTGTCGCGACATTTCAACCCTTTTGATCTGAGAGTAGAACTTTTCATGCACACTGCCGTTTGATAGGTTTGGTGTGGGAATGTGTTGTACATAAAATGATGAGAAGATATACATTCCGTTATTCCTTCTGTTCCATCTCCTTTATCACACCCAGGATATACCGGTACTCCTTCAACATTCACTATTGAAAGATAAAAAATCCACATCACAAAGTGAATTTTCGTACCGCAGATATTCTTCATGTTGAAACTTGGCTTTGTGCGTCCTATTACTTCCTAGTTGTATGTTAATTTGTGTCGAATAGTATATATAATAATGTAAGCTTAAGGATTTTAAACTTTAAATCCATGGCCAAGTCTTGTACGTCAAGCTTAACGAGTTTTAAATACAACTTGTCCCGACACAGAGCTTGTAATTTAAAACATAGATACCTAGATTTTTCGATATCAGAGGTACAATAAAAATCAAAGACAAAAACCTATTCATCGTTTTCTATATAAAAAAATAATCAATATGGTAACGCAATCTCAATTTTTTCGCGCTTGTCTTTAAAGGAACAGAAAAAGACTTAAACTCAGAATTTTTTTGATGTAATCAAAACCTGTGCCATGTTTTTGTTGCTAATAAATGTTCTTTGAAGAAATAACCATATCTTTAACAACATGATTTGGATCAAACAAACTGTTTTACTATTTTCATAAATAACTTTATATTAAACACAAAAAATTAAATTTGAATAATTTTTTTCCAATATAACATCTATGTAAACATAATTGAAATCAAGCTTTGATTACAAAACAAAGAATTTAGAACTTTTTACCTCGCTTGTAATTCGACCAATTACTTTCAAATTTTGAAAGAAATGTCCAAATTAACCATTCTTTGCAATTAAAATGGAAAACTCAATACATTTTAAGCTTTTGGTGTTTAAAAACTCTTGAAACGTGGTACCCGGCCACTATAACCTCAATAAAGCCGAGTCGTATTTTGGCTAATTTTTATCACTTACAAAACCTTTTTCTTTACGTTGCAAAGCTGATTGGGGGCTATTTGATTGTGCTTTGATGTATCATACATGTAGGCCTACGTGTGGTTTAAAAAAAAACCTAGAGTAATTTTAAAAAAAAATCATTCTCCCACAAGATTCTTATTAATAAATGTCATGTTGATCACCATACAACTTTGACTTTCGACAAGCACTCTTAGGACAAGGCTAGGACACTTTATATCAGGTCAAGAATAACCTTTGACTCAAGTTTGGATTATTGATGTTTCTAAAAAGAAAATAGTAAACCTAAAAGAAAGTTGGATATTTATATAGATACGGGTGGACAAAATCCACATTCTTACTCTCCGAAAACTTCCTTTTCAGAGGTATTATGAAATAATATTAATCAAGCTAGAAAAACAAAATGCGATTCAGATGAGAGTTTATTTTTAAATATTTCGTTCAACAACTGTTCATTGTTTAGAATTCAAAGCTACTTAAATGATTTTTTTTTAAAATATGATGATTTCATCTGTAGCTCTTTAAATCGATTGTGCATATAAAACCTATAAACGGATGTTTACTTTCCTGAAGACTAATAGCTTTCAACCAGGAAGAAATTAGATATGTTAGGTGTGTAAAATAGCAGAAATAGCAGCACTTCTCAAGTAAAATGGAAATTTCTGTCTTCGCGTCCCAGGTTATTTCTATTCATCTAATTAAGGTCTTCCGTTTCCAACGGAAGACCTTACTATTATTCTGA
>WFKH01011801.1:30973238-30987667 GCA_016163765.1 Magallana hongkongensis
GCGGAAGACCTACTCGTTGCTTTGCAACGAGCTCGTCTCTAGTTCTATCTCTGACTGTGGATTGTCAATGCGAGAATGGCAAAGGGACAGAAGGAAAGACAGAGTGTATATCATCAGTGTTTTTCGGGGATTCGAACTATGAACCCGCGGTGTGCCTGAAGAGATCAACCATCAAAAGTCTAACCAACAAAATAGCATGTCGAGACCCCAACACAAACTACTGTTGGCATCAGTGTTCGGCGATCTCCGGTAGGGGATTCTATGGAACAGACCTTTGCCAATGTGACCCCAAAAAAGAAATAAAACCACGAGATTCCCTGGTTTCCGTGAAATGTTACATCCCAGCAGGAACTGATTGCTCGTGGTATAAAGAATGCCTCGAATCCCGGATAGCGTGTGAGTCTACCAACGAAAGGTATGCGATAACTTATGCAGAAAAGTATTGCAAGCTCTATGACGACAGATATGCTAGATTCTCTGATAATGGAAAAGTATGGATTGATGCCGTGAGGAAGTGCTTGCAAAAAAGTTTAGCTTTTGTGATGTATCCCCAATCGGATGTGACATGCCAAAGTGTAAAAGAAATGGCCTTCTTGTCCCATATTAATTGTTATAGAAACCCTGAACCTGGTATTAGCTTCTGTGATCTGAGTCTGAGCGACCAATTGCGCGTGTTTTGGACAATCAAGGGTGCTTTGTTAGAAGAATTCACGGAGACTGTATCATCTGGATGGTCAGTTTTTAAATCTTGTTATTCAAGTTCGTATCCCCAGAAAACAGAACGAATCATTCAGCTGGAAATCGAGCCTCCAAAAACAAAACTCACCGAAGAAAACGTAGACGATATTAGCGTGAAACTATCTAAAGTCTTGGGGTGGCCGTTTGATATAATGTTTTCATCTTCCAGTTCGAACCTAAGTAACCCGAATTCAATTCCCGTTAATATTGTCATTTCTTCGAAGACCTATAACAATGACTATGTCAATAAAGCCGTGAATAGTGTGATTGAACGTGGTTTAACCAACAGCCTTGTAGTGCTAACGTTGACGGATGGAAGAACCTTAAAAATTCAGGGCATCAAAGGCTGTAACGATCCTTCTTGCTCTTTCACTTCATTTTCCTTCAAAACGTGTAAGTTCTAAAAAAAAAAATTGAAAGATCTTTATCATTGAACTGTAGATTATATTGTAAATTAAGTGATTAGGTTATCTGAAAAATATTTTTTTTTTACAAACTAGCAAAATTTAGAAAGGGTATGTGCGCATGCGTGTCAAACGTCAACAATGCTGTCAATGGTCGTAAGCAAGGTAATATAATTTTATTTGATTATAATAACATATTACTGTCATTATTGTTTAATATCTTTGCTCATGTTTTACATTGTATTTGAACAAATAGCATCAAAATTGCGTTAGATTGTATTATTTTCAATATACGGTTTTATTTGCAGCCAGTACCACTGCTGATATTGTTGGGCGACTTAGGAAGGATACGTGCTATAATATTGTTGACGGTCCAGTCAAAAGTGACAAATACATTTGGTATCAACTGACACATCGCTGTTGGAATGAGGTTCAATATATTTTATAGAACTATGTCTATCATTTTAACATCTAGATTTTTCAGTTAATTTCTGTATCCATTTCCAAACACAACAAAAATAGTTGTTTAAAATATTAATCGTTAACCTCACTTGAAAAAATTAGCAAATGAGATTGTGAGATTGTGATTTGCATATATCATGTTGTAAATTTTGAATTTACTGGGCGGCTTTAAATACAATCAAAGTAATGATAGTCTCGGAAAGCGGTTAGAAAGCTTGTTTGGAATATATTTATATGATGGAGTCTTCCATCGTAGGAATACAATATGTAAACACAAATATGTTGATGAAGGTTCACAAGTTTTTATTACAGATAATTTATTGATAAAAACGTAAAAGTGAAAGTAAAATAAAGGTGACCTAAAATGAAAATGAAACGCTCGTACAAGTTCACTTACACAATATTAATTATTTAATTTCAATTATTTAAATGAATACGGAACTATCCCTTACCAGAGGTATCCAAAAGATTCCGAAGGGAATTTCTTAGGAAAACTGCGCTGTAGAATATGTCTTACAGGAGAACATATCGTAATAGGTAATGTCATAGAATTAATTGAAAAATTTGTGCAATGATATTTATATCAACAGTCACACATGCGTACTCAGCAATCACACCCCACACAAACCGGTTCTATCACTCTCATTCCCGGGAAAAAACTTACATTTGACACGAAAACAACTCAAACCCCACAATCACGTGGCATCCTAAAACATTACTCAACCATGAATACACGCATGAATGAATGGTGAATGAATGAATGATTGAAACGGATTTTACTACAACGCTACTATTACTACTGACTAAATGCAATACATTTGGATAAAATTACACATGTGATTGTCACCCTGTGACATTGATTTGCAGATACTACATATTAATTTCATATACTGAAAAAATTAATATATGACTAGCTAATATCTTTCCCTTCCTGTAATACCGATGTATGTGTTTTCTAAAAATAATTCTTAATATAACGATACATTGCCAAGAAGTACGTTTCAAATCACATATTAGAGAGTATAGGATCACATGATCTATCTTGCAGATCGGTTTACACAAAATATAGGGGGATCTAACCCCGAACTATTAATGATTCAATAAAATAAATTAAATTGAAATTAAAAAAAGAGATTGAGTGTAAAATACACACCAAATCATGGGAATCGTTATCCATTTTAACTCGCACAATACACGGGTAATTGTATGTTATAGAAATTTAAGAAAGGACTATTAGTCCTAGGAACTTGTGATGATATATGTAATGATCAGAAATTAGGAATCTTCCCATAAGATATTTTCATTGCGAATCTAACTTTCATGCATACAAAACCAGAAAATAATGTCCTAGTAAGACGCAATGACGCAATATCATGATACTACTTTTTCTCGGAAATGATGTTTCTTTCAAACTATTGATCAATTTCTTTGTTGTCATGATAAACTGCTGGGTTTTTCCCCACTCTGGGCCCAAGGTCAAAAAATGCTTTCATAATTAAAAGGAACAATTCCTATTTTAGGATCATAAATGAAAATGTGAATTTGTCATTTTTGTTTTTAAAGAAAGTCATTTTGTGTACAATTACATTTGATGAAGATCGACTTTCAATACTCTCAATACTTTGATTCCTCATAGGCAGCGCTCTGACGAAGCTTCCTGGTTGCGTAATAGTTTTGGTTACATTTATACCGCTTACCGCCTAAAAACCGACATGACACACGTATGAGAAAGAATGAGCACCTGATCATCAACGATGTTGTCTTAAAATGAGTTTCTTCATTTTCCAGAATCTTTGGGTTGCGGATTCGTATCTCAGCCAATCGGACGCTTTACTTTGTGATGATCCATTCTGTTCCACCCGATCCAAAGAGTTAGCCTGACCATCCTTTGGGAACTGTCGATTCTGCGTATGCTAATAAGAATATGATGGATACTTGTAACGGGCGTGCTGCTTGCAGATCAATGCAAGTATCCATGTCCTATCAAAAGTTTTTCTCTGACTTTTACGGAGGAGGTTTTTCTGTTATAGCGATCTTTGATTGTCTTTTCTACACCGTTCATAGCGATTAAAGCTATGGATTTATAAGCCTTATGTTATGGATAGGTAACTCAGACTGAACATTGTTTAAATTTATTAAACACTTGGGATGCTTACATTTTAAATGTTTCTCTTTTAAATGAGATCAACAATGGTGTTTGCCGAGACTGACTCACAGACGCTGAAACTATGACTTACATGTAAGCATGTTATAGAATCAAGGCAATTGCAACATTCACTAAATCATGTATTTACAGGTACACTTGTCGTGAATGTTCTTATCCGGGAGCCCCTGGAGGACACGTTTGCTTGGATGAGAAGTTACTAAATTTCATTAACGAACTTGGAAAGGAAACAAATATCTTTGTAAGTATAGTCTCTCTCTCTCTTTCTCTCTCTCTCTCTCTCTCTCTCTCTCTCTCTCCTCTCTATTTCTCACACACACACACACACACACACACACACACACACACACACACACACACACACACACAATGCTAAATTATACGTAATGTTTTCTCTTTTTCCAGTAAATTGAATTTAATAGATGATAGATAGATAGATAGATAGATAGATAGATAGATAGATAGATAGATAGATGATAGATGGACTTTCTATATTTTAAACAGGTGAGCTTCATAGCTGGCGCCTGTCACTCCTGTGGGTCCAGACATTACCGGGGCCTCGCCGTGGATATAAGCCGCAGACCTGATGAATACAACTATTACATGCAGAAGTGTACAAATATGTCGGGCACCCCAATCAACGAAGGGACTCATGTTCACTGTCAATTTTGAGTAAAAAGATCGCTAAAGGCATTTTACTAAACATCTAAGGGCCCTCTAAACCTTTTTGTGATATACTTGAAACTCTTCTTCTTCTTCTTCTTCTTCTTTACCAAACAAGGTCTTTTGTTGTTATTTCTTTTTTATTTGTAAATGGTTGTTTTTTATGCCAACAATAAAACACGAATGCTTATTTTTCCAAAATTTAAGCATTCAATTATATTTATATTTATTTTGATGGTTTTTAGTATGAAATATTTTATATCGTAGCCTTAAAGCCATTATTATAATATATATTATATAATTGTCGTGGATACGAATAATAGATGGAACAGCCATAAAACTTGCCATTTATAGTGCGCTTCTGTGCCTAAACATATAGTACCAGAAACATTGCCGGAAAACACTTTTTTGAGATAGGATATATATAATTTAAAGATTATTTCTCAAAGTACACACCAAATTGGGTATGTAAGTTTTAATGCATCATTAAATCTAACAATAAGATATTTCGTGATTACGTTTATTTGTGCCCATACGCCATGATCAGGTTTGGCGTGTCATTGAAAATTGAACGTCACAGATTTCCAATCCAAACGTAAGGGAAATATACACCAAATGTAAATATTAAAGTACTGTGCACTATGTTAGGCTTCGCATCTTTACTTCATCGATATGTACCATTTGAAACACCCTGTTCAAATATGATTATATTTTTAGATGTGAAATACAAACTGGGTTTTTTCCATTACGGATGAGGATTGTAGAAGGTTCACACTTTAAAATATAAATGCCTCATTTCTTTTCGATGAAATCTGCATTGTACATTATCAGTTGTATATTATTTTTAAAAATGTCACAACGCGGTGACTTTTTAACGGGTGTTTAGTAGTACATGTACCTCAATCCCACTATTTTAATATAATGTATTGTATACTTTTTTATCCTCCTCCATCACAAAATTGTGATTTTAATGAGCATATGTTATAAATAACTTTTGCTATTCAGAGAAATTATTTGCACTTTTCTCCAATTTTTCATTCACTTTCTAACAATATAATGACCAGTAACGTTACAACATGCATGAAGTATTTTATTCAAGCTTAAAAATACGCATATCTACGTACCCTAAAAGAGGTACTACTCAGACAATCATACACTGCTGAATCAAGTGTGGAAAAAAGTGAAAACGTCCAGATGGCAGCTTTTTCAGTTGAACCAGTTTGCTGAACTCTATATTCAATCAAAAAGTAATGTTTGTACTTTGCAAGTTGTGCAGGAGCATTATCATGTAACAGTTTGATCTTTCCCGTTCGTGACGTTGGTCTTCTGATCTTGTATATCATTGTATTTTGATAATAATTTATGAACATAAACGACGTTTGTAACATTTCTTCCTTTGTTAATAGGAATCGGAAAAACTACACCATAGAAATGAAAGTAAGCTTAAAGTAACCCTCGTTGTCGTCTCTTCGTGTTTAGCTATTGCAAGCCTTTTGCTCTGTTTTATGAGCCATGTTCCACCGTTTTCTCTCGAGTTTCTAAAAAAATGTAACCAAATAATTTCCCTTGACAATTTCATGTTGACGTTTTTTAATCAAAATTTCCGTTTATTTTTAGTAAATATCAAGAATTTTGAAAGCGCTTTCGGTTTTGTTCATCATTCAAAACGTGGGAAACCACCTTGCAAGAACTTTTCTAACACTGCATTTAAATATAGAAGGATCATGGAAGCAAAGACAAAACTAAGATACAATGAGGTAATGAAGAAAAACAGCAAGACAGACGACTTGGTTTGTCTACTTGGATATGGTGCATTTAGGAGCTACCCCTGATGGTGGGGCGTGTGATTCTGTCTCATGATATGAAGAGTTGTTGAAAATTGAGTGTCCACTCATTATTGCAGATGACCTTATTTCTCACGAAAACCGTGCATAAAACTGACCAGGATTCCAACTCAAGTGCAACCATCCATGTTTCAACCAAATTCAAATCATGCAAACTCGGAGTCACAGAAAAAGAGTGATGCTTCTTCTTTGTTTATAACAAGTAAGGTCATTATTTATAGAACGTGTGTACTTTAATGAGGAGATCTTTTATGACTTACTCTTTATTTTTTACTTATTATTTATCAAATAAGTGTTTGTCAACGAACATTTTCATAAATGTACCTTAGTCATACATAATTAAAATAAATTTTTGTTCGAATAAGTGTACCATCTACCTATTAAGTAAGTAAGTAAGTAAGTAAATCATTTATTAAAGTGAGATGTGTTTCAAATATACATGTGCATATACAGATTGTAATACAATCTATTAATGTCACACCCGGCCTATCGGGCCTATATGTCACTGTTTAAATTTTATCAATATATAAAAAGTCAGTGTGAAAGATTTGATTGTCTTATTCTGAAAGCTTTAGATATGAATTGAGCACATTATCGGGGAAAGTACAAAGTAGTGTTACATGTATCAATAAATCATTATCATTAAAATTTACAGATCCTAAAGTGGTATCTAAAAGAGAGTTGCGTATGTCGTTATATAATTGACATTTTAAAAGAAAATGTAGTTCAGTTTCAATTTCGTTTAAGTTACAAAAGATGCAGCGTCTGTCATTTAGTGGTTCGCCGCGAAACCGCCCAGTCTTCACGCAAAGGGGGAGTATCCCACATCCAAGTTCCGCCATAGTGGATGTAATGGGGTTTTTTTTTTGGGGGGGGGGGGGGGGTTTGGAATGCCCATTAATAGTACACAGTTTTCAGTGGAGATGTGTTGTTTTATTAGTCAGTAAGTTCCAAATTTTACAGAGTTTTCGAGATTTGATAGCTATGTGTCTTTTAATATAATATGTTGATTGACTATAAAGTGTTGTATGTTGCAAATTATTGTGTATTACATAAAAGCAAACACTACCTGTATATCATAAAATCAAGTAGAAACAATTATTTAAATAGTATACATGTACAAAAAAATATGATTAACATTATTTTATTGAACATGTTATAAAAACAAACACAGCATATCATTAATTTATTTAATTCAAATCAAAGTGTAGGATTTTGTTACACACAAGTAAAATACGTCAAAAGTAATTGTCGATTATTAATCTGTTAATATGAATTCAGGAAACAATGATTACAATTTTCAGTAAATAAATATAGAATTATATAAATAAAGTTTAAAACACAAATTATAAAATTCATCAAAAACAAACTTTTAGGAAGTTTGTGTAAAATACAACGAATCCCTTCATCATTATCAGCCGGAAAATAATGTATTCCTTTGGTGATTTTAAACGCTTTGCCAGATAGTGTGATTAATGAAAAACCGTGTATTATGCATTGTTAATTTGCCAGTGATTTTAACAAGATTTTTTAATAGAGGGAAATGTATCTAATTTACCAGGGTCCCTTTCTTTTATTTTTCTTTTACTTAAAGTGGTTCTATTTGATAATTGGTAGCTCTTCATGATATTATTGATATCTACATGTACCTGTACAAGAAAACGTCACTAGTTTCTTAGGTTTTTAATTAACAGCAATCAATTGCAGTTCATATTATGCTGAATACTATCATATGTTTCAGCTTTGTTGAATTCTCCAAGTTCTTGGTACATGTAGTTACTTGTATCGGTTTCGTTGATATACACATTGAAAAAATCACTCTCTTTTGCTTTTTTAGAAACATTAGATTGAAGAATCATTGGCAGTTCTGCTTTGGAATTCCTAATTCTAATAGAAAAAAATCATAAAAACCATGTTTCAATATTATTTAAAAGATGTGGCTGTAACTACAACAGCAAAATGATTCAAGGCAATCGGGACACGTGTATTTGTCTTACCGTTTCACTACAAAGTATGCAATGACAATTACATTGACGATGAGTAAGATGCAAAATGCACTCACAATTCCACTAAACTCAGATTTCCAGCAGTTTTTCTCATCAATCGCAAGTTTTGATACTGAAAAGAAAAATAAGGAACTGTTGTAAAGGATACCTATTATCTTAAATTTGGATGTATTAAATGTGCATGGCATCAACAATCTTCATTATCATCTGTTTTTAATGTCCGTTTAAAATGTTTTTAATTTTCTAGTAATTGTGCCTCGAAACTGTAATTAAATGATCAAACTATTAACCTTCTAGGCAGTCAAGGCCTTGCCATCCCATTTTACAACCATTTTTACAATATCCAGACACATGATGACAGTCACGTGACCTTTTGCAAAACGTGCTACATTCTTGAGTACAACCCAATCCATAGTATCCGAATTCACAAACTACAATATAAATTGGCTTATTGCTCACATGATCATTTTTACTGAAATCGTACGGTAAAATTTTTGGGTGGTTGTTTGTTCTTCTTAGTGCCATATTTTCAAAAACCAAAATTTAAAAATTCAAACACATTTTTAGCATGTATTATTGCCTTATACACACTCATGAATAATCCCCATCTCTGACACAATAGAGGTGTGGTATGACAACACTTAAACATTCTTTATACTATAAGGTTTAGCTCACTCATGTGCAAGCGTAATATATCGCGAACTATTTAAATCCTTGCCCTTCCGACCAAATTTAGATATGGACAACATATAATAGTTATTAATTTAATTTTTGTTTGTGTCTATGAAATATGTTTATTTATTAATTAAATTTCTTTTAAAAAAATCACGAATAAGGCTATAAGATGTTTGATGGTAATATTATATTTCTATTTATTAGTATTGCTGCACATAAAGTAGATCAAGCATGTAACCTTCATGGCAGTAGTCTCCCTTCCAACCAGGATAACATCCTAATTCACACAAACCATTCACATTGTTACAACCTCTGCATGTGTTGTTACATTTATCAGCACAGTCCATTCCAAAAAAATTAACAGCACATGCTGAAAGGATTAGAAAAACACTAGATAAAAGCCAAGAATCTTCCAAATTAAGTATTTCTCAAACTATATGGTTATCTTTCTTTAGCAGTTAGTAACATACGTTTTTTACACAAGTCCCCGTGATAACCAGCATCACATCCAGTTAAGCATGTCCCATTATTATGAAAACACTTGTCAACATCAAGACAGTGTCCGCATTTTTCAGTGCAGCCAAATCCATACGATCCTCTGTTACAATCTATCAATAGAAGTGACCATCATAAAGTACTGAACTCAAGTAATGATCTATTATATTATAGAATTTATTGCAAACTGCGTGTTTAAATGTAATAAGAATTGTCTTCCAAAATCTTTTTTGTTTGGCTTGACAGATAATGCAATATTAGTGGGTTGGGTTTTTTTTTTTAGGTTTTCTTGGGGGGGGCGGGGGGCGGGGGTTCTTTTGTGTGTTTAGTTAAAATTACTTATGCATGAAAACAGAAACATGTTATACATGTTGAAAAAAACCTACATGTATATGTACATGTACATTTATTTCGATACTGAAATACTCAAGAGAGATAAAACAGCAACAGCATGGGAATTGACTTCAAAACACAAAAGTGATTGGGTGAATGAATAGATCCGCTTGTTTGTAACATGGTGACATTGTGAGTCTAAACTTTCTTTGACAATATCTTCTATACGTTCTATCTTTTCACTCTGTATCAATACAAAGAAGCCCCAAATATCAAATAATTATTTACTTAGTTTAGTATAGTGAAAAATGAAAAGCTTTCTTGAACATGTTGAATTAATTTTTTGGGCTCTTCAGAAATACACTAACAATACACGTTATTTACGTTCACGACAAAATTGTCCTTTCTATCTCGTGTAACAACCATCTTCACACACTTATATACGCCTTTGGGTTTAACTGCAATTTACGCAGACACCGCTACAATCATTTCCCCTTACACATTGGTCCAAAACTTAAAAAGTTTCTTATCCTTCTTTTTCACAAACAGGTTATCAGTCTCTTTTGTCTTCTTGCAGTATTTGAAACGTGAGAATGAGAATTTCGAAGAGTGTGTAAAATTCGACAAGATGTAAGGCGACTTTTACATAGAATTGCATATGCATAGATCATCGCTTTTTGTGAAATAAAGTCTCACTTTGAAAAACAAAACACTTATTTGGATTGTTACTGACTGACTACAGAAATATAACCGGTTGATCAATCTCATAGAGGTGTCTCTACCCGTGTCACAGGTCGGTTCTCTGTATCCAGGTTTACACCTTCCAAAACACACTCCGGTAATGTGGTCACACGTCGTGCTATACAAACATTGACCGCACTTACTGGAACAATTGTCTCCATAAAAACCAGGACTGCACTCTACCAAGAAAAACTAAACATTTAAAAAACATATTATGTACCAAATATAATTGCATGCGTTTTAAAGTTCTCTTTTTATTGAAGATACAAAACGGTCGTTCTCTATACATTTGTAAATTGCGTTCCAACCGAGTTCCGTTGTTAATGCTATAACGTAATTGTATATTGGGTTCATTAACAGTTTTTAAAAAGATTTGTTAAAAAAATGTGCAATTTGTAGGGGGAAAACTATTAAAAACGTCAACTATTTGTCAAAATGAATGATGGACTGTACCCATGCCGTAATGTGATAAGAATCTTTCAAACCCACAAGTAAGTAACAGTTCACTCTTATTATTTAAGATTCTCTCTCTCTCTCTCTCTCTCTCTCTCTCTCTCTCTCTCTCTCGTTTAGTCAATACATTACCTGTTCGAAATTTGTCAATATATCTTATATTTGCATGATAAGGAAAGGCAAAACTTTGCTTAAAAGTGCTTACACAAACAGATAATAATTTAGTTTAAAGCATAACTAGTTACAAAACTTAAAACTACACAAATTAAAGAATATCCAACAATGTATTAATTTTAAAACATAGTCATTTTAAAAAGAAACAACCATGCAACCGTATTTCAAAACATTAATGTTTATTTTTGAATGGATATATATATCATAAAACTTTACAAACAAGGAAATAAAATTAAGCATCTTATAATTATCCAATTTTAAGATTATCATTCAATACATATTCCATTTAGAATTATCATCTGAGAATTTAAAGGAATCTAGACACGATTTGAGCTCAGAAATTTTCCAATTTTGTTTTTCCATATTCAATGTCTAGAAACGTTAATATGGGTATTTTTTAATGCTTCGTCGAACTTTGAAAGTCAAATGTCGAGTTAAAAGCAAGATACAGAGTTTGAAATTTGAAGTTTTGTAAACAAAGCTCGAGTCTTGTTATTGTTTACATATGTTTTGTATTGGTTTAAGTTTTAATCAAATGTTGCTTTTTGGTTGCTTTTTTATTGATGATATTCTTTATGAACACATTGAATCAATTTATCTTGTGTGTCACGAGTCATTTTTTCAAAGTTTTTTCAGTATTCTAGGTCCTTTGTTATTCTTAATTTTTGTCAACGATATGGCCTCCAGTATTGATTCCAGCTGTTAACTTATTTTCTATGCTGATGATAGTGCAGTTTTATTTTCTCATAAAAACCCTAATTTTATTGCTGAGAAGTTTAATGCTGTTTTCAAACCTTGTTTACAATGGCTTGGAGACAATAAATTGTCACTACATCTTGGTAAAACTGAATGTATTTTGTTTGGATCAAGAAAGAACTTTCAAATGTTCAAGATTTTTATATTGAATGCAATGATCAAACTATAAATTCTACAGACAAGGTTAAATATCTAGGAGTTTTTGAGTGGAGAATTTACTGTGGGGTCTATCGTATAAGAGGGTAACAACAGGTTGCGTTTTTATATAGGCAATCTCGTTTTAGATGTTAGGAGTAGAATGTTATTTTCTGCCCTCATAGAATGTCATTGTTTTTAGATTATGCTTGCTGTGTATCGTAAACTGGATTGTCAAAATGTTTAAAAAAGAAATTACATGTATGTCAAAACAAAATTGTTAGGTATACATTAAACCTATCTCCATTACATATTATTAATTATAAAGTACTTAGTTCAGTAGATATGTTGGATGTGGAAGACAGGGTTCGACAGCTTAGACTAACCATGTAAACAAAATATATTATGATATTGCACCGTCTAACTTATATGAAAAATAAACACTGAGATCTGCTGTATCTGCACGAAACACAGGAGCATCCTCTAATGAAGATTTTTTTATACCTAATGTCAAGGCATGTTAAGCCGATAATTTTTACTATAGTAGCATTAAAGACTGGAATATTTTACCATCTAATATTAAATGTTCCAACGGAAAGAGTGTTTTCAAAACAAACGTTGAAAGCTCTGATTCATAATAGGGCATTTAAAACAAAAAAGTGTTATGTTTTACAACTAGACAATACTTAATTTACTAAATGCATATTATAAATGGTATCATATGTATACTCAGTATTTGTTATAATTATAGTGTTGTGTATGGTATAATTAACATAGTGCCAAAAACTGTGTTCCAAACAGATATCTTAGTGCTGTGAAAACTATAAAAGCTATTTTCAATATACTTTTAAAAGGACCCCAAAGGAAATAAGTTGTCATGGTTATCCTGGTATCATATGTATTATGTCTTTCAAATACCATGTCTTTCAAATTATTATCATTGGTGGGTACTATGTAAAATATGTATGTTTATATGTATGATGACATGATATCAAAAGGATCAATCTATCTATCTATCTACTTTTTCACTCTGTATCAATACAAACATTCTTAAAAGAAGCCTCAAATATCAAATATCAAATAATTATTTAAATACTTTTCAGAAGCCGCTTTATATTCATGTGTATAGGGATATTTTTCTATAGTGAAAAATGAAAAGCTTCCTTAAACATGATGAATCATTTTACTTCATTTTTCGGCTCTTTGAATATACACTAACAATACATGTTATTTACGATCATGACAGAAATTGTCCTTTCTAACCAGTGTAACAACCACCTTTACACATTTATAAATGCCTTGGTTTCCATTGCAATTTACACAGGCACCCCTACAATCATCTTTCCTTACACTTTGGTTCAAAACTTAAGGAGGCTGGATGGTCAACAAAATAACCATCAGATCTACCTAAAATTTTCAGATATGATTTGTTTAGCTAATAATAATTATTTTGTAAAGAAAAAATCCATATATTTTACCTTTTAAATTTGGGCATTTTCCTATATTTTTATATAGAGCTCTTCTTCTAAAGGAGATCAATACAGTCTAATAATGGCCATGACCATCGAGCCCTCTTAAAGAGTTTCTTATCCTTCTTTAAAGTTCTTTTGACATTGAGGTTTACAGTCTTTTGTCTTCTTGCAGTATTTGAAAGGTGAAATAAGAATTTTTAAGAGTTCTACGGTGTAAAATTGGACAGGATGAAGGGCCACTTTTACATGGATTTGCACAGATTATCGCTTTTTATGAACAAAAGTCTCACTTGATAGTGAAAACAAAACACTTAAGATTGTAAGTTTGTTACTGACTGACTGCGTTAATATATCGAGTTGATCAATCTCATAGAGGCGAGTCTTCGCCATATATACAAATGTACTTATATATTAAGTATCAAGAGTCTTTACCCGTGTCACAGGTCGGTTCTCTGTATCCTGGTTTACACCCTTCAAAACACACTCCAGTGATGTGGTCACACGTCGTGCTATTCACACAATGACTGCACTTACTGGTACAATTGCCTCCATAAAATCCAGGACTGCACTCTACCAAAAAAATTAAACATTCTAACAAAAACCTATTATGTACCAAAATATGATTACATGCGTTTTAAAGTTTACTTTTATTTGGAGATACAAAACAGTTTTTTAAAAGTTTTATTAAAGAATGTACGATTTGAAGGGGGAAATAAAAACGTCACCTACATGTATTTGTCAAAGTGAATGATGGACTGTACCCATACCGTAATGTGGTAAGAATCTTTCAAACCCACAAGTAAGTAACAGGTTCACTCTTACTTATTATTACATGTAAGATCTTTACATTCTGTCATGTTGTAAATTTTGAATTTACCGGGTGGCAGTAAATACAAAATTTACATCAAGTTGTA
>WFKH01011801.1:30990006-31003515 GCA_016163765.1 Magallana hongkongensis
CCTCGGTCGATATACTCTCATCAGGTCTATAAAACCATGTATTGACCGATATCAAAAGGCTATAATTGTATAATATTTATCTTATCTATTTTGCCAATACAATTATGTTTACTTACTTGGAAATATATTGCAAAGGTTATATAAAGTATTATAGATTCATCTTCTAAAATTTGTGCATTGTCAGTACGTGTATTTTATGCACCAAACACACTCATGTAATGTATATGTGTACATAAAGCGAAGGTTGTTTTGTAAAGCAATGATTCTAATATCTGGTTTTTTATGTTTCGAGTATACGACCCGATTGTATTTAATGCATAGATAACATCTGCCTTATAGTAAAATAAATATTTACAAATTGTATATTGTGAATCGCCATCAATTTCATTTGTTATAATTTGTCTGTTGTAGAATGTTTAGTCCAATGCAAAAAGTTCATTATAGGCCCCACTATGTCTTTTAATTTAGTTGTTGTCAAATCCAAGTGTATAAGACATGTTTTTTTTTAAATGAAACACCTAATTTGACGTCTGTACGTTGGTAATAAAAAAGAGCACGTTTTTGTATACGTTACTTCTCCACAGAAAACACTTTTCGAAAAGACAATGTTTAAGATATTCGCAAAACTTTTTTAATATCAAATGTCAATAGTATATAAGTTAAGGCAAAGCCAAATATAATTTTATGGCAGTTACAGAAAATCGGAATTTTAAGAAAGATAAAAGTACCAAGTTCACAGCGATGACCCTGAAACCCTGGCCCACAACCTTGACAGACTCCTGTTTCTATTTGACAAAAACGGCAGTTAATATCTGGACAGGAATCTGAACAATTTGATCCAAAGAACCCTTGTACAGGGCATCCTGAAATAAATGCATGAGGACACATAAAACAGGAGGTTAGAGAGAAAAAAGTCACATTTTAAATCAATCTTGATATGTTTTATAGTTTTGGGTTTTTTAACTTTGAAAGTTTTCTTCTTTAATGAATGTTTTTGTAACTTTAGGTTTGCTTTATATTTCATTGCATTTTGGTTTTTATCTAAGACTCTAAATGCAATTTTTTTTAAAATTGTTCTCAATGTTTATAATTCTGCATCTTTTAACATGCATATATTGGCATCGGTTTTTTTTAAATTGTATACATGTACATCTGAATTTATCTTCAATGCTTCGAAAAACAATAATATGTACTACTTGGATAATTGTTGGTTAGGGCATCGAAACTTACCATAAACCTCAACTTCACAGAGCTCATTGAAAGCATAGTCCGAGTACCCGTCAGGATATGTAATTCCTGGCAGTCTCTCGTTGTAGTAGATGACGTACTGTCCATGTACAGGACAGGTGGTGGTGAAGACATCAGGTATGGTATCTCTTGTAAAGTTGTCGTCCTTGTAACACAGTGTTCCATGTAATCTGTCAGTTGTATTTGATACATACAACGAAAATCCAAGAAATCTACCTGTGAAGTCGTTTGCTGCATCTGAACAAAATGATTATAATTAGATAATAACAGTTACTAATACACAATATATATTTTGATTGAATTGTCAATGGTATGAAAAGAAACATCAGGCTAAATTATGACACATAAGCGTTACTTATACGTACTCCATTCAGCATCGCCCGTTCTGTAGTAGATAGTGATGTGATGGATGCTGAGTATGCTGGTCAGATTTACCCACCAGATGGCGGTCTGTCTATAATTTGCTGATATTACACATTGACCAGCTTGCCAAGTAAGGTTAGATTTTTGTCCATCTACAGCATTACGAGCGTTAAAAACGTTGTTCCAACGGTTGTCCAAGTATTGGTATTGCTGGTATGCTGGTTTGTTGAGGGCGATATTAACTGTGTAGACAGAATGAAATAGATGTACATATATAATATTAGAAACATGGCATGCAATGTGTGATGAATAAGTGTTCTTGATAAACAGAGGTAGTTCATTTCTACTTGATAGTTGATCAATGATTTTAGAAAACGAATGAATGCATATGTTATATTTATACATTAGAATAATAAGTAACATAATTTTAATTCCTTGTGTTTTTGTTGTAATAAATTAATCTAAAAATATATGCTAATTACTTATTTCTGTCATGTTTAAATTATATAGTTTACGGATAAGTATAATGGCAATATATAATCTAAAACATGTCGTCTTAGGTACAAATTTACTGAAATTATTCGCAATCCTATGAAACACAAAATAACGCAATATTAAAAAATCAACAATGCAAAACTGAAAAGTAATATACTGTTGTGTTTACCATTTTTTTTAATCCTTTGAAGATTTGTAACAAAATAGGCTGTTGGTAATTGTTTTTCATTTAGCTACAATTGTTTAACTTAGTTTCATGTGGTTGGTACAAATCAGACCTTTACAAATGCATGTATATTTTGAAATACGTGGAATTCTTTGATTCGATCGTGGTTGTCACGGGGTCTGTTAGTTTGTCAGGTATTTATCATTCGATAAACCAACACGATCAATGGCCAATCCAACTAGATATCGGGTAATCATATTTTTTTTAACTGTGTTTGTAAGTCCTTTACTATTTGTTAAAAACCAATTTTACGTATTTCTATTTTTGTTTTTAAACTTTATTTAAAATTGAACTGTGATCGTTATTTTCATTAACATGATTTTTGTTCACAAATAAATATATTTACAAAATTAATTTTAACAATGAGTTCATTGAAAATGACGATTACAAACATACATAAAACCATAAACTACAAATATTTTACTTATTCAACGAATAAAATTCGTACTTAAAAAACTGACATAAAAACACACCATTAAGATAAAATCTAATACATTTCAATTATACGTCAGCCCATTGCTTTCTAACACGTTTATGATAAATGGTGTTAAACAGAATCATTCAAGCAAAAAGGTGAACATCTTGGTTACAAATTGTTAAACAATATTTTGATCTATTGTTAATTAAGGAATGGATTCAATAGCTACCCAATTCATACGAATATAAAATGAATTGGGGCAATTTACGCTATATAAACCGCGAAGCGGTTTATTAAAAAGCGTAAAATGTTCCAACCCATTTCATATATGTATAAATTTGATATATTGAATTCATTCCTTATAATTTAATTTATTGCTATTTATTGTAGATTTAAACGGTCATTTGACCTTTAAAATGACATTGAATTGTACAAAATTCAAACGTAACGTCAGGCGTATTGATACGTTTTTGACGTTTGTGTTACCGTGACGTGGGCAACATTCTTAATACGATATAAAATCATTTTTCAGCCAATCTGAAAGCGCGTTACAACCAGAATTAAGTTACTACTTCATAAAGCATCTCATAGATGCATAGAATCAATTTTTCTTTAGTTTATATATTCCGTAGTTGGCTTGTTAAATATAGCTCCTCTAATAATAAAAAGTTAACTTACCATACGCATACGATATGGTAAAAAATTCCAGACACCAAAGTAATGATAACATATCTGTAATATTCAGAATGGTCAAGAATAGCAATATCCAACGAAAGGAATACCTGTAGTGACTTAAACAGAATCAGTGGTAAAGCTTTCAGTATCTTGACGCTTAAACATGCTAAACAGAAAAACGTGCTAAATTGTAAGTATTTATTTGTCATATTGACAAAGTTATGTATACAATTTGTTTGGGTATTAACGCATGCGCGGATCTAGAGGGGGGTCGGGGGGGTCCTGACCCCCCCCCCCCCTGGAAAATGAAAATTTATTAAATTTACATAGTTAAATTATCACAAATATGCCTTGGACCCCCCTGGAAAACACAATTACCCTTCGGACCCCCCCCCCTGGAAAAAATTTCTGGATCCGCGCATGTAACGGATAAAAAATTAAACAGGGAAATTAGAAACAGTTCGGTGAGGGTATTAAAGTGACTAGGAAGTTAGAATGTAAAAGAAAATTGCTTAAACTACTAAATAAACATTGGGGTTTTTATCGTTATTGATTGGTGTTCCGTTCAGACGTGAAATAGATACGAGGAAAATAAATAAAAGGTTGTCTTTGATAAGTCACATTTTTTGTAGTATAACACAGATTTTTTGCAAGGAAGTATTATAAAATATTCGAGACATTTTGATATCTGTGATCACTTTAGAACTCTTAAATACTGTATATTTAAACATATTTTGAAAATTAAAAAATGAATTTTTATTTACTTCCCTTACCAAAACTTTAAGACGATGGCAATTTATCTCGGAAACGTTTTATTGTCACTGGCACTTTCTTATATCCATGCAGTTCGACGAAGATCCATTTTTTGTTTATGCAAAATATCTTCATGATATGATGTATTTGTAATTAAGGTCAGTCGCGGGTTTAAAATTTCAAATTAAAAAGTTCAAATTCACAGTTTGTCACATAACAATTTTATTCTAAAATGTTCATATCATAAAAATTATTTTTAGTGAAATGAATCTCAGAGTACGTCGAGAGTTTACTGCAGATAGAAGAAATAGTAATTCTTCTATGTATGGAAATTTTAGTCTGACGTCATTTCGCACAGTCCGTGATTAGTTTCGACCGATAGATAAACTTGCTGCAACTGGATAATGTAGATTTCCGCCCTGTCAGTTTCTGTAGAGCTTTGAATAACAATCGGGTTTTTTTAAGAAATAGAGGAGAAAAAAATCTTTGGATGTAAATATCGTGGTATACATGTATTTACATCCAATAAGTATATTCACCTCTATTTCTTACGAAAATTGATTGTAATTCATACATTTATGACTAGGCAGAATTAGCATACGCAATACAAGCATGATCTAGCCGTCGGCGTAAAAATATACGCATTCCTCTTTTTAAGAACTGTTTTAGATGCATTGTTTTTCTTTTAAAATGTCAACTTTAATTCTAGTAGCTATAATTAATCATTTTTAAATCTTTCATTGATATCTCTTTAAATAATTTTGCTGCTAACTTTGCGTGGATATGCTCTATCGAAACTATAGCTACATTGATAGCACGAACTCCACGGACTGACCTCAGACTTCCAAGTAGACTGTTGTTACGTAGCAACTTGACTGTTCCTTCTGTGTAACGTTTAATTCGACAATAATAATCATTTACGTAATTTTACTTGCTTTTTATGGATAAAAAATTGATTAAGGCTTTATAAGCAGGTAGCAAGCATCGCAGAAAAAATTTACATAACCCGCGCTATGTATTTTTCTGCAATGCAAGCTACCTTCATACCCCCATGAAGCACAAAAGAAAGCATTTTATTGTTTAATGTTGCACATAATAACACTATGCAGTAATAATCACATTTAATAAAAAGTCATATCACAGTAAGTTAACACAGCACAAACTGGAGCACCACCTTCACTTATTTCGCACATGATAACACTATGCAGTGTTTAGAACAAAAATACAAATGAGGTAAATGTAGCAATTATAATATATTACACACATACATAAGCTACATGTAATAATCACATTTATAAAAAAAATTAATACATTTTAAAATAAAGTTAACACAGCACAATCTTGATCATCAAGTTTACATGTACCCCATATCGCATCCAGTTTCTTCTACTCGGTGGAAGGTCCATACAGAGTAGCACATACTCGTAACGGCTGGGCTGTGGACAGCACACGATCATCATAGTCCTTCCATAACTTGAACAACGTCCCATTCAATTCTGTTGTACCTTTTCTTGTTTATCCTCTCCATCTTCCTTTCGAACAGAAGCCTCGTTTACCAGACCCTGTGTTTACCCTGTTATGCCACCCTTCCATGTCATTGTTGGTATGCACGGAAGGGCATGAAAACGGACCAGTTCTTCATTGGGAAGGTGGGATAGCGAATCCACTGTCGCCAAATATACTCCAACAAAGAGTGCAATTGGTCAGTGGTTGCCTTTCTGTCTAGGTAGATGAAATTAATTTTCCTCGATTTGTTCAGGTTGAAGGAACGGTAAAGCCGTAAGTTGTCTGATGAAGGAGAAAACTTCACGAAGTTTATGTAGTCCCTCTGGAATGAATATCAAAGATGAGTTAGTAAGGATTTTTTTTATATAAACTTCAATTTTTTTCTACATACACAAATCAAAGTTTTACTTTCAAAATTAGAACAGGATTTACCTGCTATCCAAATTCCTGGACCTATTGGTTAACTGCTTGGGTCTAATGGAACAGCATCCATGGATGGTGTCACCTTGGAAACGGCGCTGGAAGGCCCTCCACGCTGCAGCATCGAAATCCAAAACAAATGACTTGAGTTTGATATGTTCAGGCCCCGAGGTTATAAAACTCTTTTCATACTCGTACTCAAACTCGTATCCGTACTCCGAGTATGTGCTCCACTGAGTACGACTCTAAAAACCGAGGTTATAAAAGTTTTGGAGTACGTTCTCCGCTGAGTACTATTTGGAGTATGCTCCAAAAGCCGGTGGAGGAAATTTTACGTCTCTGGAGTAAGATAGAGCACGGTAACTCATGTAAATAGCCCTGGCATGTAGGCAAACTGTACATGTATTCAGATAAATTATTTATCAACAAAATGTAACACATTATTTACATGTACATATGCCCTTTATCATCTGCAAGCATGGAGATGTGTCTGCATCTATAATTTTTGAACTTTTGAGCAACAAAGACGATAAATCCAGTGTTTTTGGAAAACTTATCAACAAACTGTGATTATGTCAAATGTTTTTGGAAAAGAGGATAGGGGACGTAGATATAAACAACTTTTAAAGGAACGAGGTAATTAACGATGTCTGGAATTCTCTCTCTCTCTCTCTCTCTCTCTCTCTCTCTCTCTCTTCTTATTTCTATCTTCTATCATGCGTGTTATAATTAATAAAAGTGTTATCATTTTTTTTACATAGACAAGCTTAACTTTAACTAACTGTAAATTACCCGAATACTCAAGCAGAATAAATACATCGATCATACTTAATGTCTTTCCATAAATGGTTATTTAAGAATAAAATTTGATGTCATAACACCAAATTTTATTAAACTTAAGACTATGGGGTCACCGGGACCCACCGTCCTTACATTCGAGCGTTTATAATGACAAATATTAAACCAAATAATGCATTTCATTTTACGTATACTTAGACATGTCTATGCTCTCGATGTTTAATTTGAAATAAATAATAAAGATCATAAATAATATCATCATGAGGTAGGAGATGTTTTGTGGTCAAAATGACTGATATTTGGGGAAAAAAATCAAATAATGGTAGATGATTCGAAATGGAAACCCTATACGTTTTGGCAGTAAAATTTAAATAAATGTTCCCTATATAAGAGAAAGAACACATCTAGATCTCTGCAGCAAGTATATAGGAAGCCAAATATGTATGCCATAATTTTAAAATATTGCCAACGCAAAAATTGAAACTTTTTATTTAAGTATACATCTAATGCCCTTTAACATGCGTTTTAATTACTTACCGCTGATTCTTGATTAGTTTCTATATTTCCAAGAAAGATTGCTTTTTGTTAACTTTCAGCATAGGTTTTTATTAGTTTTAACGGTTTTGATATTTCTAAAAAAAGAAATGAACCTTGTACAAAGTTATTCTAAATTATCACATTAAAGCATTTTTGATACTATCGAGGAAAGGCGATTTTTAAAAGCCAATATTTTCGACAGACAGTGGCTGCTCTATGAAATTAAAATTAAAAGTATAATTATGAAATTTAAAAAAAAAAATAGATATACCACAGAAAGTAGAATTCGACCCCCCCCCCCCCCCACACACACACACACACCAACTCCTCTTTGAAATATCTAGTACCAGGGGCGGATCCAGGATTTGAAGTTAGAGGGGGCGCCAGTATACGCCAGGGAGTCTGGAGGCCGCCTTGAGGCCCCCAGTGGGTCCAGGGCAAAGCCCTGTTGGTGGCCCAGGGAGCGAAGCCGGCCCCGGAAGCTCCTGGATTCTAGAGATTTTGTAGGGTAAAAATGAAGTGTTAAGACCTGCAGTAATCTCATCGTCCCTCTGCCTTGCAGAAATATAAGAAACATTTCCTTTTATTCTTTTTTCTTTCGAATGGCTGTAAATTAGGCCCTAATCAGTTTAAAAAATCGGGACGATGTAAATGAAGTTTTAAAAATGATAACCATGCCAGCTTGTATTATAATAAACATGGAAGAGTCGTTAAAAACACTAGCTAGTATAACCAATTACTTAAAGGTGGGTGACTGGTCACATTTGAACCCAAGGAGAGCGTAACCAAATTGGGTTTTCTATGTACGTTACACCATTGAACCCACGGGTTTTCTTCATTTCTGCATACTACACCATTAAAATCAGTCTAATGTAGAAAAATCCCATGAGTTCCCCCCCCCCCCCCAAAAAAAAAATGATAATCAAGACTCGCAAGTTGTACATTTTCTTTGCCAGAAGGAGTATGATTTAACTTTATTTTGACAATTTTAGGGGGGGGGCACGCCGGGTGCGCCCCCCCCCTCCCCCTTGAATCCGCCACTGATATACCGTTTATTCTATAAAAATTTTCCCTTTCCAAGGTTTGTGGCATGTAACATAAATGATAAATGATTAATAAGTAAGTAATAGAAAGTGTTATACTTTTATGCATCCCCCATCCTTTGTAATGTTTAGAACTAACCTACGTACATTCTCACTAAAATCAAAGAAGGGACCCTGCAAGTGCATCTGATTGATATTAACTAATAGCGATACATGTACATTGATTTCTTGATTTTAAATGATGGAGAGTATGGGTCGCATTTGACTAAAAACAGAATTCTTAGAAAGTCAAGGTATTCAATGAAATACTTTTGTACCTACATTTACATGTATATGTACAATTAATTAATGAAGCACAATATCCAAAAGTTATTTTGATAATTTTGGTTGCAGCTCTCCCTTACTCTTAATTAAATTCACCTCCATTATATCTAGATTTTTCATTGATAAAATGGTAAAAACTTTCTATTTTAATTTATATACATGTAATTATGATTAAATTATAGCGTATAATACAGCAACATTACAATATTTAACAATATAATATGTTTGCACTACATTTTATTTAAATTAAATGTTTTGAGTACAACTTTGAGAAAGCTCCATAGCTTACTCAGAAAATCGCCGTTTTGTACTCAGCCGGAGTACAAGTATGAGTATGAAAAAAGTTTTATAACCTCGATACCTTGAGTACGAGTACAATGTGGAGCACGGAGTACGATTTGGAGTATGAGATCATACCGGTACGCAAGAAAGTTTTATAACCTCGGGGCCTGGAAGGAGGTGCTCAACTGTCTTTAGGTATTAAAATTTACAAAAAGAATTAAATTCATTGTTTATAATTAAAGGAAACATTGAATTGTTTACTTTATAAGACAATCCATTTCATTATTATATCCATGTTTAGCTGATAATAAACAGTCTTCCTCTTCCTGGACATGAAGCAATACACGAGGGCACTTGCTTCTTGTGGGTCCCGCTTCTGATGAAGGAGTTGAACGTGAAAAGTTGAATCCATGGACGGTTCACAACTCTAAATGTCACATTTTTGAACCAAGTCTTTGCCTTGGCTAGCAGCTCTAAGTTCTAACTATTGATCTGTATACACAAAAAGATGAAGTTATCCAGAAACATCCACGTCAATGCAGAAGAAATCTGACAATTTTTCTTGCATGAAGCTGCTCTCAAGCTGAACTAGAATATAATAATGCATTTGTCAATAAATATCACACTAAAAAGCAATAACAAACACTATGTTAAAATACCTCTAAGTTCAAATGATGTTCATTCAAAACTATGAAAAAATTCCAAGAATACCCCTTTGAAACGCCTCTCTTGCTTGCCAGGTGTCAAAACACAGTTAAAGATAACAAGAGGCCCAATACCTTAACAGTCACCTGAGTACCATAGCCCATACACAGACCTTTCGAGGAATCTCATTTGGATTGATTAAGCTTCATTCGGGAGTCAAAAAATCTAAAATATGGTAATAACCCCCTCCTCTACCTGAAATCTTGCCACAAGGACTATGAAATCAAAAACTTGTAGATGGAGAGTGCATGACAAGATATTGAATAGATCCTGTGCAAGACTCTAAAGATAGGAAATACTTCACGATTTGTTCAATGTCACAATCAATGAATTTATTCATGTGTAAATTTTCCTCTAGGGTACCTCTGGTTTTTTAGGACACCTGAGTCACTCAGGTGCCCTATTGCAATTGGTTTTCGTCCGTCGTCGTGCGTCGTGCGGTGTGCGTCATCCGTCGTGCGTTAACAATTTTACATTTTTAACTTCTTCTTGAAAACTACAAGGCCAATGGTTACCATTTTTGGTGTGAATCATCTCTATAGTAAGATAAATCTAAATTGTGAAATTCATGGCTCTATCAACCCCAGGGCGCCATAAGCGAGTCGAAATATGCAAATAAAAAAACCCGATTTTCACAAATCTTCTTCTCTACTCCCACACATGTGGGGGGAAATTAAATGCATGGTTATGATGTCCATGAACCCTTCTACCAACATTGTAAAATTCATGGTCCCAGGGTCAGGGGTTAAGACCCTAGGGTGGGGCGAATATGGCCTTATTAAATCTTAGAAAATCTTCTTCCCTACTCCCACACATGTGGAGAAAAAACTAAATGCATGATTATGATGTCCATGAAGCCCTCTACCTAAATTATGAAATTCAAGGTCCCAGGGTCAGGGGTTCAGGCCCTAGGGTGGGGCCAAATGGCCATATAGTGAAAATGTATTAAATCTTCAAAAATCATCCTCTCTACTCCCACACATGTGCAAGTTGTTCATCAGCTAAAATCCCTAAATTTCCATTGTTTGACGAAATTAAAGATGACCTAGATTCTTACCTTCGACGGTTCGAGCGATATGCAGAGGTACAGAAGTGGACGCCAGATACATGGTCAGTCAATCTCAGCGCCCTGTTACGTGGTCGCGCCTTGAGTGTCTATGCTTTGTTACCTTGGGACCAAGTTCTCAATTATGATGTTCTGAAACATCGCTGTTGAAACGATTTGAGAGAACGAAGGACGGATCTCGTCAACGATTTCGTACGTGTCGTCCTGAATCCGGTAAGACTTTCTCTCAATTTTCTGTTCGTCTTGGAGGTTATTTAAACAGATGGTTAGAACTGGGTAAGGTGATTGATACCTTTGACGGATTGTATGATCTTATGGTTCGGGATCAATTTCTTTCGATGTGCAACAGGGATCTATTATTGTTTTGAAAGAACGTATACCTAAAGATATTGATGAAATGTGTAGGCTTGCAGATCAATACAAAGAGGCCCGCCATGTAAATTGTTTGGCTCTGGAAAGAGTCTACTGTTGCAGATGTTCCATTAGCCAGGGCACGTTTCAAATCGGTGTCCACAGCATCGTACACCTAATTCGGCTGCAGTTGCATTGAATCAAGATGAGGTGCCAAGAGGCGAACCCTACTAGAAAACACCGGGTACAATGTAAATGTTCAGCTTTTACTTCGTTATAACTACAACAACTTCAATCTCGAGCCCAAAGGCTGCTGATTTAGTCAATGCATCCTCTTGCAATGTGACAGCTGCTGTAGAGAACATGCCTACTTGTGATGGCAGACTAAATGAACATTCGATGACTGTGTTAAGAGACACGGGTTGTAACGTTGCAGTGGTTCTTAAAGACTTGATTCGTGATTTTCAATTTACTTGAAAGAGTCGAGAGTGTGTTCTAGGAGGTGGCTCCAAGACAAAAGTACCAGTTGCGTGCGCGAGTATTGCTCAACCTTACTTTATAGGCGAAGTAGAAGCATGGTGTTTAAAGGACCCATTGTATGATGTAATCATAGGGAACATTCCAGACGCAAGAGACTCAGAAGATCCCGATGTGAATTGGAGTCCAAGTACCGCAAATGAGTATTAACTATTGACAACAAGCTCGCAATGAAGGTAAAAAGACTAAACCAATTTGTGTTCCAGATATTATTGATTCCAGCGTGAGTCCAGATGACATACTACGAGCAGAAGAGGAAGATCCTACTATGGAAAAGATTTGTGCTTTAGTGGGAGAGGATACAGAAGCAGACTCCAAAGTTCATTTCATAAAGAAAAAAGGTATGATTTATCGAACTTTTTAATCGTTTAATATTGAAAATGGAAAAAAGTACACACAATTAATTGTGCCTAAGAAATTTAGGACAAAAGTCTTAGCCCTCGCGCATGAATATCTGATGTAGGGACACCTAGGCACAAGTAGTACGATTGGCAGTGTATAAGCAGAATTCTACTAGCTGGGAGTGCAAGCAGATGTCCGGCGATTTTGTCAGTCTTGTGACATTTGTCAAAGGACAACTCCAAAAGGTATGACTACAAAACTACTTTTGGGTAAGATGCCAATTATTGATAAACCTTTTAAACGTGTTGCAGTAGATTGGGTCGATCCCATTCAACCAGCAACGGACCGAGGGAACCGGTACATATTAACCCTTGTAGACTTTGCTTCACGGTATCCGGTGGCGATGAAAGGTATAGAAGCTGAAAGAGTTGCGGAGGCTCTAGTTGAAATCTTTTGATGACTTGGAAAACCTGTCGATATCCTATTTGATATGGGCACCCAGTTTACTTCGGAACTGATGGCTGAGACAAGTCGTCTACTGTTATTCCGACAGCTGGTCATGACGACAACACCATACCACCCCATGTGCAACGGATTGGTCAAGCGCTTTAAACAGCTTGTTAAACTGTTAAAATAACGGCACGCTGAACGGAATCCGATGCATACTGAGACGAGATGTGCAGAGCGCCCAGATTTGTATGCGCGTTATTTGCATATACCGCTATGTAGTTTGCCAATAGTTTACGGACCGTAAACTATATACATGTAGTTATATAACGATTCGTTAACTATAGTTTGCATATGTAAAACCATACATGTATTTAACGATTGTAAACTATAGTTAACGAATGCTATCTAAGTTTGTCTGTAAATATACGTACGTTCTGTCTGTAATTAAATAAATATTATGGCGCCAAATTCACAAAAATATGCTAAATTTAGTTTTACAGTCGAAAAACTAGGTTTATCGGCTGGAAGCTACAGGAAACCACGTTAATCTATAGATACTGTATATTTCACACCTGTAAACCCATAGTTAACGCAATAATCTATGTTTCAGAATTGTAAACTATAATTTATGAAAACAATCATTTGTGATTGCAAAACATATTAGTTTATCTGATAAATATAGTTTCACGATTTGTGAAACTATAATTAACGACTCTTAACGAATGTGAATTATAGTTACAGATATTATATCAGCAAAATCGATTGTTAGCGTTTAGACATAAATATGATTTTACATATGAAAACTATAGTTAGTGAATCGTTAAACTAAAGTACTACTGTATATAGTTTACGGTCCGTAAACTATGATTTGCAGTCAATTAATCTGTTTAGCTCATTTTTGTATATACAGTGTAATGCCATAAGTGTTTCACGTACATAAGGCGCTACAAATTCGGGGGGGGGGGGGGGG
>WFKH01011801.1:31010695-31024798 GCA_016163765.1 Magallana hongkongensis
TGCATGCATATTTCAATACAAAATTTGGATATAATCATGCATTTTACTGCAAATTGTCACTTATATACATTACGCTGTGTTTACAGGGATGTCAACCTTACACAATCAAGGCCTGTGACCACCATGTAGTAGGAAAACTCCAGCCATGCAGTAAGGACATTGGACCCACTCCTAAATGTAAACACACCTGTGAAGCAGGTTACAATGTCACCTACGAAAAGGACAAACACTATGGTAAGTCAGGTCTCGAAAGGTCATGATATGTCATGAAAGTTTGTTTGATGTAAAAAATATAAGGGACAAAAATAACATTATTTCCTGTATTTGCCACTAGGATATGCATTGATTTTGAAATATGACCTTGATCTTGCACAACACTACATTTTAATTGGAAAAAATCTGAAACTTCACTTGTTGCCAAGTACGGATGAAGGACATTTTCCTGAAAATATTGAAAACATCTCTTCAAAATCTGACCGTAAAAACCTCAGAGTCCTAATTAGAATGAAAAATGTTAAGGTGGTTATGAGCTAGCATAACAGTGCATGTTGGTTTTTCTTCTTCAGGAATGTCCGCCTACAGTGTACATGGTGTAGAGAAAATTATGACAGAGATCATGACCAATGGCCCAGTGGAGGGTGCTTTTACAGTCTATGCCGACTTCCCACAATACAAATCTGGTGAGAAATTCTTGTGCAATTTCTTTTAATCCCCATTTGTACTCTTCTAACTTAAAAATCTTTAAAACTGTATGTACCTTAATCTAAACTACTGTACTAAAATAGGAATTTTTAAAAATCTGATTTTTTTTCTTTGTAGGTTGTTGTGTTTCCCCAACTTATTAATACATGTGTCTAAAATCAATAACAATCAGAGACATAAATAACAGAGATTGGCAACTCCGCCATTAGCGTGTTTTGTTGTTGAAAAATGTTTGAAAATGTTTGAAAAATAAGATTAATATATAGAAAATATATTGGCCAGCTATAAAACATCGGCGAAATCTCGGACGACGGGTAGCCAACTGCCTCCTAAAACTCCTCTTTTAATATTGTTTATAAGACATAAACTCATGAAAATATAATATTTTGAATGTTTTGGTATTTAGGTTTTAGCTGTTTATATTTCGATATAATTGTTTATTTGAAAGATATACTGATTTAAACTGGGAACACTTTACAATAGGGACCGCGAGATTTCGCGAGATTTCGATCAGTTGCCAATCTCTGTTATTTATGTCTCTGTAGAAATGAAGAAGAAAAAACATAGTAAATATTTCTGTTTTTATTTTGTTTAGGTGTATACAAGCATACTACTGGACAGCCCCTAGGAGGTCATGCTATCAAAATCCTGGGGTGGGGAACTGAGAACGGAGACGATTACTGGCTGGTGGCCAACTCCTGGAACCCCGACTGGGGAGATCAAGGTATAGGTCCCACTTCATTCAAAGCCTGGTTCAGACAGAACGCAATTTTATGGATTTCTCCCAAACCGAAGTCAGTTTTATTGGTGCAGAGAGATTGAATATGCGATTTCTGTGAATTGGAATATTGAAGTTCAATCCTCAGCAATGTTCGATACTTCTTAAATATCTCACTGGTAAAAAATTTGTCTTTTTAAGTTGGAAATGAGTAGTCATTGGCAACATGGAGATCGTGACTTTCATTGTTTCAGAAGTCATTTTATCACATGTTTGTGCATGTGATTAGTCGTATGCTGTGCCCACTCTAAAGTTCTACACATATTTACCCTTTACAAAAATTGTTGATTGCAAAAATAAACTTGGCTTGGGAAACATTATATAACTTGGTCAAATGCATAAATACTATTGTCAACTTTAATTTTTTTGAATTTTAATTTATATATAATGTATGAAGAACATATAGGGTGATAACAGATGTATTTGGTAATTTTGCGGAATGATCAAACATTGGAAAACTTTAAAAGATAAAATTTATGGGTTTTTTTGCTTTTCAGGTTTCTTCAAGATCTTAAGAGGACAAGATGAATGTGGAATCGAGTCCCAGATCAGTGCTGGAGAGCCCAAACTCAGTTAAAAATATCAAAAACACTGACTAAAAAAACCACTAAAGTGCTCAACTTAATACATGTATTACCATGAGATTTATTGAAATGAAATTTCAAAAGTATTTTGCCTCTTAAAGTTTTTAGTTCACAGACTGTTAAATTTATGATGTTATATATATAATGTATATTTTCCACAAGTGATATTTAATACTTTGATACAATTTGTATTTGAAATAAATAAAACTTAAGAGTATATATACATGTTTCATAATTTATATATAGAAAAGTTCTTTTCATGGCAACATTTTTGGAGAATTCACATTAGAAGCTCTATAAATAGTTAATAATAGGGGGAAAATGATCCTCTTCAATATAAGAAAAGGCAAAAAAAACTGGATTTGTATATTGTCTTGCCTTTTAAATTAATTTGAAGACATATACGCTTTTGTTGAAATTCGATCGCAAACAAAACTTAATTTGTCTTTTGCTTGACACTCAAGAACCTTCCTGTTATTTCAATGAATTTTGATGGGACTTATTTATATGATCATCTGATGGATGGTCCTATGACCCAGAAGACTTATTGTAACAAATAAAGTTCTGTATCGTTAACCAGTACACTACAAAGGTTGAATTTTATCTCAAGGTCCTAACAGTGTTACAACACATCAAATATCTCGGTCTGCATTGAGATACATGCACTGATAAAATGGTCATGTGTGCAGACAAACGTATGTTCACGTCGCATAGTTTATCATGTCATGGGACATCTTTGATAACCCATTTATTGTCAAGGTTGTAATAATAATTTGATTAGGTCAACACATTGTATTAGTCTGTGCTGTGAAATCAAAATTAAATGTCATGTGTTGCATAAACTGAGAGAATATATCACTCCCAATCAAATTACCAATACTGGATGAATTAAAACCTTAATGCTTTAAAAATACCTGTTAATTTTCTTTTCAACTTGTATGTTTTTCTAAAATTATATTATACCTAAAACAATAATTTTTAAGTTTATAGGAATTATGTTTTGAATATATTTAGGGATAATGGACTCATGGTGATTATAATATAAACTTCACAAATTATCATCATTTTAAAAATATTAGCAATTGGAAAAATTTAACTCAGAGGTGTAAATTCTCAAAATTCAGACATGTAATTTAAAAACCTTTTTTTTTTATCATGATTGCATGGACCTACGAAGTAATTTTATTATACCAGATTTATTCATAAACATGTTAACAGACTGCCGTACGACTCAACTGCCTGGTACAACAATGAGGACAAATAAATGGTACAACTTTAAAAGTAATAAAATGCAAAACCTACCTGGCTCAAGCTAGTACTTTACAACTTAATTTCATTGTTTGTCAGATATTTTATTTGAGAGGTCTGAGGGAATGTCAACCTAGACGACTTATTTTACACAACTTATAAGAGACTGAAATAAAAACAGACCCAATGATTTCCCTACTTAAACAATGTTTCGTTTGTCAATAACATAAAAAGGTCAACAATGCATTATAACTCTCCTTGAACATTCCTTCCTGTTTGCAAGTTAAAGGTAATAGGTGATAAAATCTGACTGAAAGGTAATAAAATATACCTTTGTGTGAATGTGTAGCAAGGAAACAAATCTTAATTATTCCAAAGAGTTGATTTTTTAATTTTAACTAACATTGACAAAATTTTCCATCCATGACAATGGGTATTCAATAGATTTTGTAAAAAAAAAAATTGTGTTATCCATGTTCTTGCATAATTTTAACCGGGTTTTCCAAAGGAAAAATCCGGTTATTAAAATGGTGAAAATGGCGGGCGGTCGGGCGGGTTGCTGCCAAAAGGGTACCCCTATTGTACGGATAACTCCTTCTACAGTTTTCAAGATAGAAGTTGTTGTTTTACAGATCAATTGTACATATATCAGAGATGTGCATATTACTTGGATTTTGATTTCTGATAATATTTGGAAAAAATAACCAGCTGTTGAACTTAGTTATTTTTTGGCAATATATTGCATATAGAGAACCCCATTTCACTGTATAGGTAGTGTTTATCAATTCAGGGTTGACAATTAAATGGAATATGGATACTGTTCACACAAAAAAAACCCCGGTTTGCTGTCACATTGACAGCTTTTCTCTTGTTATTTATTTTTATCTATTTCTGAATGCACTTGTTCTTTCACATACTAGTATACGAATGGCATTTATATATAATTATTGATGTACTTGGTTCAGAGGAAGCAGCTTTCCACTACCAATAACGCCATATAGAATACACAACCAAAAATAATCAATTTACAGTATTAAGTACCATCAACACCCCATGATTTACACATTTTATGACATTTTGTCACATAGAGATTTACTTGTCTTGTAAAATTATTTATATCAATAGATTTATCTAACACTTTAAACCAGTGTGTAAAGCATTGGACTACTAGTACTGGGCCTTGATCCCAAGGTTGAATACAGCAGGTACCTTTGCTGAAATGATGTGCAAAATATTTTGGAAAATATATATCTTAATTTCCTTAATTAATTGCTATTCTTTTTTTTTCAAATTATGCACACACAAGAATATATTTTCTACGAAAATGCCAGTCTGTGTTAATTTGAGAAAACTTATCCCAAAGGTGTGGAGGACCTTTAAGATAAGTCTCGGATTGTGACCACATTTTGTTTCAATAAATGATTTCTTGAAGAGATGGACCTCTGGCACTCAAGGGTGGTTTTCATTAATCATACCAACATCTAATACTTGTATATTATACATCATCAATAACTATAGTAGATTCCTAATTAGATATAAATGCAAGGAATTAATATTTGCCAACAAGAGATGTTTGTAAAACACTTATGCCCCCTTCCCTTGGAGACCTCTACGAAGAAAATGAACGGAAACTGCCAAAAGTTGAAATTTTTCTTAGTCCAAGGGGCATAACTCTCTTAAAAATTACTCAATTGTACCAAAAATCGAACCCACCTGTTGGTGGACTGACCAACAGATGGACAGCAGCAAAGATATATGCCCTCCCTTCTTCAAAGGCGGCATAAAAATCATAATAAGCACCCATCACAGGTTTTAAAATCTCGCTTTAGTTTTTCCAGCAGGTGAGAACTATATGAAATTATAACATCAGATGGAAGTTCACAGAATTAGTACCCACATAAAATAAGGAATCTACAGTGTGATTTTATGTCTACACAGCCTCTCTATATTATATATATAGATTTGCACCAGCAATAAAAAGATTGATCATCTGGTTTATAGTAAAATAAGTACCATATTTAAATGCCACACATGCCACCAGGTCATAAACAGGTGAAAATTTTTAAAGAGATTTATATGGAACAATGCTATTTCATAAAAAAAATAATAAATAAATGGAAACATACTTTGTGTAATTGATCTTTTAATAAAATAAAATGACAATATCAAATAAAAAAAATTAACAGTTCAATTTCATCTCTTAGATTTATAAAAAATATCTTCTTTGAATTCATTATGCTGATCACATCAGTTCTATTAATTGGAATAAATAAATAGCCTGCTTTATAGTCAGACTTTCACAACTTCACCAAAAAAATTATCAATACACTGAAACATGTACATCATCGTCATGTAATGTCATCACCAGAACCCACAGGATTTCTCTTTAGAGCAATAATCTTGTGGGTTCCTACACAGGATATTAGTATAAATCAATCGATACTGAAATTTGGCAGTTTCTATAAGGACAACAAACAAAACAACCCCACCCCCTTTCCCTGTAACATTTACTATCCCAACTTTATTCTGTCCATCATTCTCTCATCTGCGTTTTTCAGCTCCTCCTCAATAACCTCATCCTCCTCATCCTCTGAGGAATTTTCCGCCTCCTCCTCTCTGTCAGCTTTATCCTGTAATGACTTCTCGTAGAAATATTCAAACGGGTCATTTCGTTCCTCCAACACCTCTCCTTGATCCTCCCCTTCTTCTTCTTGCTCTTCCAGCAGTCGATCCTGCTGGGACTTCTCGAAGTAGTAATCAAAGGCGTATTCCTTCATGGTGATTTGGTGGGCCAGTAATTCGGCACTCCTTTCCTTGTCATACCTCTGCACCTGGGCAGCGAATTCTGCACCTTTTCCCTTTATGTTAAGTCCAGTGATTTGGTTGAACAGTTTCTCTGGTTCTTTGACATTGTGTACTCCTGCCTTCTTGAAGAACTGCAAGGAAAGGAAAAATAAATATTTAAACACTATACTCTAGCTTTATTCTTCGGTAAGTGCACAGTTTTTCTGTTACAAAGATTTACAGCACAGATGTGCTTTTTATGCATGTAATAAATCTATGAAGAGGGTATTGGTAGATAAGGTCACTATATGTACACAATGTTCTAATGTTTTTCCTATGTAGTTAGTTAAAATAAACTGATAACAGGTATATTAATCTAAAATATAAACTATCCTTGTTATCCTTAGGCAACTATAAAATACATAAACTAATAAGTACAGTATATTGCTTTGTGAAATACTACTGAAAAGTTCTACTTCAACCTTCAAGACAACATGTGCTAGACATTTTTATTGATTAATAGTTATACATGTACCTTGGACACATTGTAGCAGTCTCTGAACAAGAACTCCATCGCCTTGGGATGTGTGAGCTCCACCGATTGGCTGACGTCAATGACCCACACCTTATCCTCGAACCAAAGCAAGTTGTACTCGCTCAGGTCTCCATGAACCAGGGCACACTTATTCTGCATGGTATCCATTATCTGCAAAGTGAATCAAAATATGAAATAGAGTCTTCTTCCTGTTCTTTTTTTTTTTAGTTTTGGTACAGTAATTATAAACAATGTGAAAATATTGGTCACAAGGAGGTTGTATCTAAAGACTTCTAAGTTACTAGAATTTTGAATCATTGGCCAAAATATTATATTGCTGGTACCTGTTATGATATTTCAATGAGGCAATTGCCCCTATTTGAGAAGACAGGTATTGCAGATAGACCTCCATCAAAAAAATAAAATATTTTCCTTTATATACTTTAAAATAAGATGACATAGTGCTCTCCTTAAGTTGTTGAACATACATGTACATTGACAACTAAACTGGTAACCTCTGATATTGCCCAGAGTGCCTTACATTCAAAATTATTTGACAAGATGTTCCTAAAGCACACAAAAGAAATAAAATTCAAGCACATTTTCTGACTTCAAAATGTAGTCTCACCTTGACAACCTGTTCGTATGCATCTTCTAGATCTTCCACAGACAGACGGGCATCCTTTAGTTTAGGAGCTGGGATCTGATCTTTACCAATGAAACTCATCACAAGCACGTGTTTGTTAAGGACTTGTACTGCAGGACAAGGGATCCCAAACTTCTTCATCCTATTTATCAAAAGATAAACATGATGTTATAACTACCTTTTCAATGTTCAAATTGAAAATAATTGTACTCAAACAATACTTTTGCACCAAATATTATTTATTTTCACACATAACAATCTAAATCATTAACTTTCTACATGAACTTAGGTATGTGAGTTTTTTGGTTTGGTTTGCATACATGCATTGAGGGAAAAGGGAAACTACTGTAGATTCCTACTTAAACGTGAGAAAATAATATCCGCGTAAAATCATGAGAAGCACCCTTCGTGGATTTTAAAACCAAGCCATTATTTTCTGAGAGTTGAGAACTATAAGAAATAAGGAGAAAAGATTTTATGTTCTTGTGATTTGATACTAAACAGCGGGATCGCAGAATTAAGTACTCGCGTAATATAAGGAGTTTACAATACCCCCTCCCTTTTTTAAAAAGTTTTCCCCATTTTCTTTTTCTAATGAAATTGAATAAAAATATCATCTTTGCAACAAGCTCACGAAAGAGAGCTCAATGCTTGAATAGGGCGTTAAATAACAATTCATTTTATTTTTTCTCTAAATCACTGTATTTATAATAAATAAAAACCAGCTGACCTGTTGAGGTTGGCTGTCTCCTTCTCTCCCCAGATGCGAATCACCTTCCTGGGGTTGTTCTTCTTGAACTCATCCCTGGAGAACCTGTGATCTCCATCCACGTAGGCCCCCCGGTTCTTGAACTCGTTCAGCGTGGTCTTGTAGATCTTTATTGCACATTCATGAGACAGCAGCACTCCTTCTTTGCTGTAATGAAAATATTCAACTTTCAGATATCAAAATTCCTCCAGTATCAAATAAATAAAACAAATTTGAATTTTTAAAGCTTTATCCATTAAAGATGGTATGCAACCTTTTTATCTTGTATAAAAAAAATCATATCTGCACTAACTTTAAAGATGAAAAATCGGTGTTTTTTATCCATTAACTGTTTAAAAATCATTGTGCAAGACTACATCATTAAATAGAGATTATACTAATGGGCGGAGACAAACCTTCCTCCATATGCATGGTAGATGACGGACTCCTTCCCGGAGCTGATGCTTCCCCCCACTGACTCCAGTGTTTCATTATTTACCATCTTATACAGCAGCAGTTTGGTGCGAGGGTCTAGTACATGTTCCTGTAATAGGAAAAATCATTAGCTCTTTAAAACTTTAAAGTTTTGAATTTGTTTTTTTCAATACGTTTGACAAATAATTATTGTAATGATTCTGTTTTTATGTCATGTTTATTATTTTCTTTGGTTGCTAGTGAAAATAATTCAGATAAACTTAAAGAAATAAATTCTTAATATTACCGTTTTAGTTTCAAAGAAAACAATAAAGGAAATAGTACCATTTATAGACTTTATAAACATGTATTTTCTTTGTCAACAATTTGCACACAGATACTGAAGATTGTGTACAAAAGATCCGGGGATTCAATTATCGGTCAATATAAATGAAAACTTACACTGGTTGAAAACTCCTTCTTTTCGTGTAACCTTTGACTTCTTTTTGTCTCTGAAAGGGAATGCATCTTCAGTCTGTTGTAGACTTTATTTGACAGCTTCATGTCCAGGCCCTCACCATCACCAGAATGAAATTCTGGACCGAACTGTACAAGAGAATAAGAATTTTATCACTGATCATTTGGGCATGGTCAAATTTGACTTATTGAATTCTGATGGCAAGTTTATCAAAAAGATTTTTCATAAATATATGCTTGCAGCTTTTGTGTACATACATCCATTATTTTGGAAGCATTTCTCCTGCCACATATCACGGCGTCATGTTTAGTGGTGATATTTTTCCCTTTCCCCGACACCCCACTTTTGTTGAACTTTGGACTGGGGCTGTCTGTAATTAATCAAAATACATCAATATAGTTTTATCCTCATGTACATCAACCTTGAATTAAAGTACCAGTATGGGGCATGATATTTTACATTTCAATTTAGATTATGTTTCAAGCTTGATAAACTATTTGACTGTATGTCACTTAACCATATTAAATGAGACTGCTTAAGTGAGTCATATAGTGCTCTTAACCAACCTGAAATTTGGTTTTTTTGTAATCTTGAGAGGTGATGAGTTAAATCTAACATACTAGTATGTAGTCAATGATTTCTGTTATCAAAAACAAAGTCCAAACTATCTAATTAAAAAAAATAGTTTCCCCATCATATGATCAGCTGATAAACCCTGAGGGAAGTAATTAAGACTAAAAAAAAGGAAAATTATATGCAGTATGCTCTGATAAGAGGACAAAAAGAGGATGAAGACTGAAGTACCCCATGCGCTCTTCCTATTCTCCACTTCATCTTGGTCTACTTCCTCGTCGTCCTCATCATCGTCTCTGTATGCTGGATGAACAGCTCTGTAGTTTTCAAATGAAATTGACACTGCAAGGAGTAAATGAAATAAGCATTTCAGTCACATGAATTTCCCCATAAACAGATTATTTCAAACAGGCAAAACATTGCTAGCAACTTTTTTTATGCAAGTGCTTTCAAAGGAGGTAATTTTTGCAAAAAAAATTGAATTGTTCAGAAAAGAAATCCCACTTATAATGCTTGACTGTTTGCACATAATGATGGGCATTGGATTTTCAGAATAATTTTAACAAATGTACATGTGTTGGAAAATATCAAATAATTATCAAACTAATATCATAATACTTGAAATATTTCATTGTGTTGTCATTAGTACATCAATGTAATTTTCCAAGCAAGTCTTGTTTTCCTCATTGGAATAAAGTTAGTAAAGTAGAACTTGTATTAATTGATACATGTATTAGCAATGAGGAATAGAATCTACATATACATGGGCTTGGAAATTATTAACTAAAGCTATATAGGTTATAAATGGAACCTTTATTATTTCCATTGAATTTCTTTTCCTCCATCTTCAGTGCCTGGTCATGTTCCCGGTCAAACTCCTGTTGTAACATCTGAGCCAGGAGCCAGTCATCTGTGGTTTCTGAATTTTCTGAAGCTGCGGCCAAGATTTCTTGAAAGGTTCTCGTTTCCCCCGCATTTAAACTGAATGACACAAAATTATCTATGGTACATAACGTTAGGAAATTTAGTTGTTAAAGGTTTGGGAAACATGATCAAGACTCATGAGGACCCCTATAAATGAATCATTTTGGTCCATCTTAAGATTTTGAGAAAAACAAAATTTTATAACAAAATGATCATTTTTCCCATTACATCAGTTCTTACAAATCACTTTATGAAAATGAATATTGATGAATTCAGCAAAAATCTTCACCATGCACTGCCTACCTCTCTTTTTCTTCTTGATGTTGTAGTTCAGTTGCAAGTTGTTCACTCATCACATCTTGTAGTGAACATGGCATCACAGGTGCTGCCTGAGTTTTTCCCCAGGGGGTTGACATATTTCTTGGGGACTGACAACTTGAAAATAGACGATTACTAAATGTGCAATCAAATTCACAACCTTCCATTAGTATATTCAATCTGTTATCTTTTGTCGGTTTAAATAATTTTTTCTCAATATTGGCAAAGTAACTTTAGACAAACGTATTTTCTGTTCAATATTGTAAGACTGTTAAAAACAATGTGGTAGTCCAGGTTGTAGTATATATACAAGCTTTGAGACAAAAATAGCTTAAAACGTCACTGACTTAAAAAGATTACCTTCTTGTTGTGCAATTTCAGATGGCAAAGTATCAACCGGAAACACTATTACGTTTGTTAAATTGTACACAAAAATGTTTACTTTTGTCGTTTATAATTTGTATGTAATATCAATAGTGAAATTTATTTATTATATTATCAATCTTAATTTTGAAAAATATATGATTTAATTTTTCGAAAGATATTTTTATGTCGAATAGTTTGATGTACGACCCTCTTAGCAAAAGAGGGTCACGCGGGAAATGTCAAATTTTTAGCAACGATAACAAAAGAAGTTGAAAATGATTGATTAGCTGTATTTAATTTAACAATTTGCATTCAAAATCAGAAACGCGGGGTTCAATATTTCAATATTTCTTCAATTTTTAGATGTGAAGTCGATCAAAAAAATGGAGAACGTGACGATCACATGTGATGGGGATAGCCAACAACATGAAGGTAGTTTGTCGAATTGACATTGTCAATATACATGTAATGCACAAACATTGTTTTATCGAATCATAATCTTTAATTGGTTTTTCGTGAAACAAATCAGAATCTAGCGAAGTAACAACGACATATTTCTGAGTCAAAAAATGAACTGTGAATAACTTTTTGGGTATTTTTTTCTTCATTTCTATGGTGTACAGTAGAGGTAAGAAAAGCAGACAAACAGAAAATTTCATCAACTAATAATAATGGAAGTGATGGTAATCATCTGAGTGCAGTCGAATGTCTCAGATTAAAGAACAGCCTAGTGGAAATCTTGGAAGAACTTAAGCTGCGAAGAGTAAGTGCTTATTTGCAAAATGCATAATACCAATTAAATGAAGAACTTTGTCATGAATGATGGTTATGCTTAGTATGTGTATAATAATGGACATTGTGGAAGTTTTTCCGGTCAATTTAGCCATATTTGAATGAGTAAGTGATGTACAAAATTTGTTTACAAAACCAACTTGACATAAATGAGTACCACCTTTTTCGCCCTATATTGAAATTCTCCCCCAACTTTGAGACAGGTATGATTGTATTACGACTTTGACATCGCTATATATAAAGGTCATAATGTTTTGGCAAATGAAAATAAAACCTGTGTATATTTTTTCACTAATCTTGCTGAGGTTCGATTTGTTTCGAACTGATGCATATTATAGGGGTTAAATAAAGTTAAAACTCAATTATTTGGGGGACAAAACCAAACAGTTCCCTTTTTCTAAACCTGCCCATGATGCATTCGATATGTTTTTTAGTGTTCCCATAAAGAAATTATTTTTATTTACTTTAAATATTTCTGACTTTGAAAGGAGACTGATTCTATAACTTCCTTAAGATAATTGGTTAGTATGGAACATAATTTGATACTATATTAGCGAAAAAATTGGACTGTGCATGTCTGTGCATGTATCAATTTTTGCACCCATATGGATTATATGGATCATGGAAAATATTTATTTAATAAAAATTTTTAGTGTTTTTTGACATTTGAAAAAGAGAGAAACAGGTGACTTTTACATTCCGAGAAGTGAAATCTAATTTTTACTAGCATAATGTTTTTCATTTTGAAGAGTGGTGAGATAAAGATGTATATTTTTTGTACAGATAAATGATAAAGAAAATGAGGAGAGAATCAAGAAGGCGGACCAAGAAAAGTATGATTTAAATAGAAAATGTGTAAGTACTAAAATTAATGTACAGGAAATTGTACCTCATCAGGTTTGAATCCTTATTGTATGATTTATCAATAAATGAATTACAATATATAATTTAGGCATATTAAGTTAATTTATTTATTCATTATCATATGTATCAAAACTTGAAATTGAAAAAAATTAAGAAAAGAAGAGTTATTCCCCTTTTAACACAATGCCAACTTTTTCAGGAGGCAGAGACACTGAAATTAAATGAAGTAAAAGAGCAATTCCAAAAGCTGATACAAGATGCAGAAAGGAAGTACAATGAGAAGTTGTCACAGACAGAGGAGCAATTGGTTTGATACAAGAATTTATTTTGAAATTTATCAGTTAATTTTTAATAACTTCTTCCTCCCTCCCCCATTTTGTGAAGAAGATGTCTTGTTTGTTGAATTGGTTGCCCAACTAATGTCTGCAGAGAACCATTTGCTTGACACTCTTCAAATTTCATACAAATGGAAACTGAGTGACTCTTTTACATGTAATTCTCAATGCAGTAGGCCAAAAGTTGAAAAATTTAATGCTCATTTCAAATATGCACTGATTTTGTAGGGAATTTTTATTTTTACAAACATTTGAAGTTCCTGCTCTCAAACTAAATCCTGAAATGTATAGAAATATGCCTCGAATATGTAAAATTCTTTTTGATTTATTTTCTGAATGCCTTTACCTGTGTTCTGACAGAAGCAACAGAAGGTCTTCAAAGACTGTACTGAGAAAGAAATAAATGGACTAAAAGATGAAATAAGGAACTTAGAGGTATGTAGGGGTTTGGTAATATGTTTTCTACGTAAGATTCATTGTGTATGTATGCCATCCCAGTACTTTTTATACAGTGTACAGTTTTTAGGCCAATAGGGTGTTGAATTATTCTTTGTTTTGTTGAAAGGTTTTCTCTAATCTAATTAATTAAAAAGAGAAGTTAGTCTAATTGGGGAAAAAAGATAAAAAATGGTTTCATCAGTACAAAAAAGGGTTCTGTTAAGTAATAGACAGACACATATCTGTTTGTGAATATTTATAAAAGGTGGTCAAATACACACTGGAAAAAGACCTGAAAGAGCAGGAGAGGAAGCTACAGCTTCATGTTCAGTCCTCGGAGCAGCACCTTAACCACCTCACAGAGACAGAACACAGGTTCAAGGCCCTCCAGCTCCAGTGTAAGCAGCTCAGTGAGGCACAGGCTCAACTGGAAGATAGTGGTAAGTTGGATTACTTCGGGTGGAAGATGGCTGTATTGAATGCATGCATGAACTCTTACAGAAAAGAGTGGGAAGCATGCTCTTTATTTATTGGTGGAAGATGGATGTATTAGTGGCATAATTGTACTTTTACATA
>WFKH01011801.1:31024898-31064853 GCA_016163765.1 Magallana hongkongensis
GGAGATCAAGGTGAATTAAATGCATTGATATAATGAAATGCAGATCCTTATGCAAAGATAATTTTATTACTGGTAATAAAATTGCTTAAAATCTTAACACATTTCCAGACAAAGAATTCATTAAATGTTTGGCTTATAAACTTAAACATTTGGTGTTTATATTCTTATCTCAATGGTTTTGATATATAAAGTGGATAGTAGGCAGTGCTTTAGTGAAATACGCTGCCAGTAGGACCTGCCTACCTTAAAGTTTGACATTAAATATTTTTGCAGTAACTAATATGGTTTCACAATAAGACTAGTAAAGCCACATAGAAATGGTGTATGGGTTTTGTAGTGTTCAATGTACAAATACTCATTGGGGAATAATAATGGTTGGCAAAAGATCAAACAGTTTGGGGGGCAGTGATAACATCAGCATTATATTCTTTTGGAAGACGAACAACAACCGCTAACATGAAAAAAGACCTAATGAACAAAAGGGTTTCTTTTGGCTGAACAACTTATTGAAATATTACTAGCTAGTGTGCTTTTTCTTCTTTCAAGTTACTTGCTTGTGATTTGCTGAAATTTTATGGGACAAAATACATCTTACAATCAGCATGCAAATTCAAATTAATCAAAGTCCACCTGTATTCTAATAGTCTCACTTATCTACTTATTTTTTTACTAAATGTGACAAACCTTATTTCTTTGATTTTGGAAAACAATGTCATTTATTTGGCACAATTTGTAAATATATATCTATATATAAATCTATAAATGTATATGAAAGTTTTGATTTGTCTCCATATATTTTTCGCATATATACCAGATAGATATTTAATGTACAACAATTTGATTAGAGTAAACCGTTTTGCTAATTAAGCTAAATAGCATGTATACATGTATATTAGATGAAATGAACTTTGATCTGTACAAAAAATATACTTTAAGTGTCCCTATACAGGTATGACATTAACTGATGATATTTGATTGCATCAGCTCTGATAAAGCCTTGCTTCGCTATATATATGGTTAGTATATATATTGTATGTAACATGGGAAACCCTATTGTTGGGATATTCGGCCTCACTTTCAGTGTCAGTTGTTTCAGTAACAAACCCTTCCTCTTCATCTCCTCCTCTCTCCCCCTCACTCTCTTCCTCCTGGGGGTCAGAGTGAGAGCTACCATTACTGAAAGATCCCTGGTCACTGTTCTCTGAAAAGTCTGTAGACTCGGAATGCTCTCTGGCCCTAGCCGATGTTGGCATTCCCAAACAAGAACTTAACATTGGCATTGATAATAATCGCTGACGAACTCCTTCCGTGACTTTCTGTCGAATGTCACGTTCCCAGTTTCTGCGTATATTTTCGTTTTCTGTTTTCAATTTATCCACTTCCTGCTGAAGGCGATTCACTTCTAGGGATCCCTGATCCAGCTCACAGTTTTTGGACTTCACCAGCCGGGCACAGAGAACTTTGGCATCCATGATTTCCTTTTCTTTCTTGTCACAAAAGTCTTTCAGAATATCTTTGAAATGTCGGGTCTCGCAGCCATTGAAAACATCGCGACAATCTTCAAGAGCTACCATAAATCCGTTCATACCTTCCATTAGTTTTTGATGCCCCTTTGGATATGCCTGTTTGTGACATGAACCATATAGCACGGGGTATCCCCTCTTGAAAAGAATTTCACCAAGAGGGTCAAGTTGGTTGCTGGTATGAGTTTTCGAATTGCGCTCACTTTGTTCTTCCCTGGAACGATAGAAGCGCACTTTTTTGCTGAGTTTTTTCACAATGAAGTTGTTTCGGTTTTCTAATAAGAGGGCTTCTGTCAACACTTGCAGTGGTTGTCCTTTGTTTTGTAGAATCTGTATCAGCTTTTTGATCTTTTGTGAGCTTGCTCCATGAATCTTAGATAAAATGTATGATGTTTATTTATTGAAAATGATATAACGAACTGGCAATTGGATCTATATACTTAGATGACATATTCAGTTGTTTTGATATTTAAAATAATACATATTTTTCTTACATTATTGTAAATTATTAAAGTAATAGTTTATAACATTTGCAAATTTAAGACTCATTTATAAAAACTAAATAATAAAATCATAAACCTGCAGCCATCACAAATCATTGCATTAAAACTCAACATTATACTTACAGAGAGATCGTGTTTTTCGGATTTGTTGATTTTATTTTGCTGAAGAAGATGCCGCAAAATTCGATCCGTGATGACCATGTGACTTTGCAGGTCCTGTCGCAGATTATGTAATGCCTGTTTCTCTGGGGAATCCATCTCCCTCAAAACACTGCTTCTGTTGTAGAGAAACAAAATAATTACTGTTCATACATGCAGTGACTGTCATAGAACTCTTGTGACATTGATACACAAAGACAAGCTGATTCTATAAGCTCATATTCCAGTAAAACAAACTTTAACAGTTAAGGAATTAACCTTGAAACAAAAAAAAGACGACGATAACCCACTGCCAAGAAATGATTCATTTAGGTCTTTGAATTTAAAGAGACAGTTGTCCACCAGCAGTACTGTGTTGGTCCACTTATATTCTAATCAATATGTCTTCAAGACTTCTATTGATCTGAAGGTTTGAGATATCGTATCTAGAAAGCTTATAAATTCATTTAAAACCACCCGTTTTATTTTTGGGGAGTTAAATCTTTCCCCATTTCTTTTCTATTCTAAAGGGGTACTCATGTTTTGTAACAGTGTAAACACTACACCAAGTGTTTGATTTTGACATCAAATTTTGCATTTAAAATGGAAATCTGGCAATTTGAAGAAAATCATTAAATGTTGGTAATTTTACACTTGATCTGATATTTTTTAGAAGTAAATTCTGTAAATTTGTAAAATGAACAACCACTTTTTCTCAAATTTTACATGATGAATTCAAAAGGTTTATGAATAATTTCCCTACTTTTTAATTGTTTTTATCTGAGTTTTATTAATTGCATAATCTTTTTTACTGAATCTTTTTTACATAATCTTTTTTTAAGACTGAAAGAAATTAAAAACATCAGATACATGTATACAATTACATGTTTATACATAACTCATTTTTATTTGATTTTCCCATTACCAAAAGTTTGACCATGCATGGTTTGAAAGTCTCTTGATTTTGGTCCACAATGAAAAAGGATGTTTGTTTGTATAACTTACTGATTATCACTTGGGAAGTTGAAAATATGGTATATACATGTAGGTCCAGAATTTTGTGAGAAAATGTAGAACTCCATAAGCTTCATGCTGTCATAAATGCCATCTTAATAAATTTTAGACCATTTTTCTGATCCATGTATAAGCAAGGCCCAGTTCTTCCCACCCGGAAGGAGTTTTATCACTTCAAATACATTTAGGCCAGCATGAGTATCTGAAACCTCTTTTCTAGGAAGTTAAATAACATCTTTCTGGAAGTTTTTAATGTAAACTACTGAGTATAAAATACACACTTTACAGAATTATACAGATCTAAGAGAACAGATATGATTTTCAGATTAATTTTAAAAGGGATTTGGGTACAGTGTGCTGATTAATAGACATGATTATAATATCACTGGGTTATTTTGGCAATTATTTTAAACCAATGTAAAGAAGATGAATAGGTTGTATTTGATGTTTCATATCATAATTAATTAGCAATATTTATATGAGTAAATAATTTTTAAACAATCTGTATAAGGAAAAAAAAGTATTTAAAACATGCAGGAATGAAATTTTCTCCTGTACAAATTTATTGATTAAGAACAGAGTAAATGTATATAGTCTAAGATAGACTTACCATGGAGTTGGGAAGAATGATGTTTCAAAGTAGCTGCCTTTGATATGTGGTTTTGCTACTGAACAATATATTTTAAGTTTTCCTAAAAAGAGGCTTGGATTAAAGTGTTATAAGCCCCATACTTTAGAAATGCTAGCTCCCACTTGCTTAACACCTGTAAATTAATCTCATTGACGTCACAAAACCTTGTTATAAAGTAATAGGTGTATTCAGCGGTGGTATATCTGAACATGGCATTTTTTATAGATCTGTCGATTTAAATTGAGCGACGCTGATGTTCTATTGATATCGAAACTGTTCCTTATCTCAGATCTTTTTTTATGATATTGAATTGTTAAATTTGGGGGTTTTTAAATTGATTTATACAAATTTTTCTGAAATTTGTTCATAACTATTTATATTTTTGAAAAAAATGCAGGAATAAAATAGAGGCTACATAACAATAAGAATACCTGGAATAGTTGAATGCATTTGATTAATTTTTAAAGTTTATATATATATTATTGATTATGAAAAAGAAGAAAAAAAGCAACACTAATTGTAAAACGTCATCTTCGCTAGCCAAGGGTTTCTGATCCGCACCGCTCCCCACTAACCCTTGGCATATCGTGCTATCAAAAGTCGGGATTTTTTTGTCACGTGATCAGCCAGCCTATTTATAAATCAGCCAAATAATGAAAGATGCCGTACTTTAAACGTCACTGGTGCAGTAATGGCAGCCTCCATAGACAATGATATTGACATGTTGAAAGAACCTTTTAATGCCTAGCGTATTCAATAAATGGGAATATTGTTTAATGTTACATATAGATCCGATTCATTCGAAGGTTGTAAGACTTGGAGCGGTAAATCCTTCATCTATGAGTGCATGCCTCTCTCGATACAAAGATTAGGTGGTACTTGTTATTGCACCATTGCAAGGAATGCAAGCTACATGTATCATGAAGGCTCAAACAGAAAGACTCAGAAAAATACGGGTTTTGATATGCGTGTTAGAGACACTCATGAATAAACAGTACGAAAACATTGTCGATTAAATCAGATATGTTTTGCATCTTTTTGATTGGTCGACCGGTTTCAGTAAACCCCAATCAAAATCCAGGAAAAAATCCCAACTTTTGATAGCATGATATGCCAAGGGTTCGTGAGAAGCGATGTGGATCAGAAACCCTTGGCTAGCGAAGATGGTAAAACGTTAGTGCTTTCATTTCATATCTTCAGACGTTTTTGATTATATACATTACAATGTGATATGACATGTAATATCCTTAACACACCCCCCCCCCTCAACCAAAAACAAATCATAATGAAAAAGGTAAAAATGAAAATAAAACTTAAATTGTAGTTTATTGAAAACCATCTTATTAATTATTAATTAAAGAAGAGTATTTCAATCATTCAATCAAAATCATATTGTACAGGACCTGCATAACAAAATCCCACTTTGTAATGACAATATGTATTTTAATGCAAAGAAATTTAAACTGAGTCTGATGGTAATTTTAAGTGTCTCATGTTTGATCATGATCTAAACCATATCTGATCCATAAATTTGATACATATTAAATTAACTGTATCTTGGGTCTTCTTATTTGTTCAATTGATATCCATTAATGTATTCAATGCAACTATCTAGACCAACGTATATATATATTTCACCACATGCTTTGCTATGCATGGGGCCTGAACTGAATCTTTTTGTGTATAGATTAAACATTATTTGGAAATCCTTCATTTTAGTATGATTTGACACTGCAATGCCAAATTCAGTTTGTAATATTTTTAATCAGTGAAATTTCATTGGTCAGCACATATGAAACTAACACTGAAGAAGGAAGAAAATTAAATGTTTCTTGGAAGTGTAATTTTAACATGGGAAAAATGTAACTACATGTATAAGGAAGCTTGATGTCATAACCTAATTCGCATTAGAATCATATTTATCTATCTTGCTATCTGTTTGATTGCATGTCTACATCCCACATTCTTGCTCAGTCCATTACTACAAAAAAGAAACATCAGGTCCCGGGATCATTAAGCATTTTTAGACTTAAGTCAAAATTTCAATCATTCAGAAAATTATAATATATCATAAAATTACGCTTAAAATTTGTAACTATCAATGTAATATAGAGAATATTTTAATAGCATTTCATTTTTTCGATGTTTTCAATCAAAAGACAATAAGGCAGTGTACAAGTTTTGACTCGAGTCTAAGACTGCATAATGATCTTGGGGCCTGATGCTCTCAAGTTTGACACAGGTTGCTCCTGACCTCAGGTTTTTAATGACCTTGTCCTGGGGTCAATTAAATGAAGGTCAAGGTCACATCATCATGAACATGGCAAACATGAAAGAGAAAAAAAACAATCTACTGAGAATGGTCTACTCCAATGGTCAGTTCTAGTTCTGATAAATGCTACTGTATATGAAATGTTTTTAAAAAGCTGATTTAATCAGATAAACTGAATGTATACTCACAAAATTTTCATAAACTAGCTGCTAGAATGCAAACTGTTCCAGCATAGTTTATATAATTGTCAATTTGGTACCTATGCAATTTATTTCCTATGATTCAATTTTTTCTATGCTTAAGTACAGAAAATATTACAAATTGTTTTCCTTTATTAAAGAAATGTTTTAAAAAAATTGTTAGTTATATCTGCATGCAAATTGAAATTTTGATAGCGTTTAATTATCCGTAAAGTCTTGTGTATAGCACGCACCTGTGTTTAATAAGCACCCCCAAAGTTGGGTGAAAAATGCTGAAAAAACCGCTGTTCCTATGTATAATACGCACCCAAAAAACGAAGAAATTTTAAATCGAGACTTTTGAAAAATCACCGATGTGTATGCCTTGATAATGTATTCCAAGCGCTTAAAAGTCATAATGTCTGCAGATCTAACCCAAAACAACAACAAAAGTATTGATTTAATTGATAATTAGTCTAATTTTTTTATAATTGTAAAATAAACATTAAAAAGAAATGTTTGTATGTAGTATATCGTCATTATCAAGTCGTACAAATGATCGAACTATTTTTAACAGTGTCAGTGTAAAGCAATAATGTTTAACTGCATAACGGGACACAAAATAATTAAGTTAAATCAAATCATAATTTTTGATAATCTTCCTGCACTCGAATAACCTGTGAAGTCCGACACGAGACAGTTTGACTGTATACCAATTAATATTTACCATGTTTTTTCCATAAATTTGCTCAGAGATTGTGGAATTTGACTTCAGAAAAAAGAGATATTAAATTCTAAAAAGTAAATTGGAATTTATTGTCAAACTATAAAAGCTCCTTAATATCAGACTTATCTTTAGACATGCAATTTTGAAAGGGCTTATTGCTTTTAACAAGATATCAATTGATCATTTGCGTGCAGATTTACACTGTTGTTAAATTGTTTAACCCTTTAAACCTTTTTTTCCCTCATTTTTTTACTGTCCAATTAAATTGTCAAATAGTGAAGCATTAATTTATAAACAATTTTTATTTCTTCATTTTAGATATTAGAGCTCTTTTCGTGGTATATTAAAAACAATTTTAAGTGTTTGACAAATTTCTTGAATAGCTCAATTCAGGAGATCTTATCAGTTCAAGAATTTACCTGGATAACCATAAAATAAAAACGTGAAAGATTTGAGTAAAGCTTCAAGGGTTCCTATACTTGTAGTATTGGGGCCGATTTCAACAGGATATTTGAGTTGGAACATTGTAGTATTTGCTAAGGTTTTAATAGACCTTAAATCTATGACCATTCCCTAGGAATTTTGAACCTCCTCTGAGTTGAGATATACAAGTAAATTCTCTGGCACTCATGGTTTTTCAGGATAGGGGTAATTTTTAAAATATGGTTTTTTTATACACACACACACACACACACACACACACACACACAATTAAATTTGTCTGATATTTGTATCATAAGGTACCTCTGATCTCAAGTTTACACAGACACATCCATATATAATTTACCTAAGGTATAATTAGTACTAAGAACTTCATTCCCTTGCCTTCTCATCTATGTGCTGTCTTTAAAATTTGAATTCCCCAAAAAATTGAAGGGTGTCAGTTTTAAGTATCAGTAGTTTTTTGATTATGCTGGCACATGCACTGATCATTATGATGTCTTAATTTGAACTCCGTTGTCATGAAAGAAATATAGACAAGATATATTTTAGATCCACACTTTTTGCAGTATTTTTAAACATTCATACCAGTAGTTAAAATGGCTTTCATGGAAATAAAAAAAGGCATATTCAATGAACTACTTCACAGAGTTTTATTTCCAGGGAGTTTGTTGTTCATACATTGTCCTAAATTTGGTTTTGGATTTAATGAAAGCCTAAAAATGCAGGATTTTGCTCCATTTCCCCAAACAATTTCTGGGGTGGGTGGGCAAGCTAAGCCTCTTTAAGTCAGCTCTTTTAACTCTGGTGTTTCACTTGAGGCTGTGGTACTCTGTTTTCTTTGAACATTGAACAGATGTTAAAGTTAGTTTTCTATGTGGACCCTGAACAAAAAGAAAAGAATTATAGACACTGAACAATAATGACTTAATATATATATATATGAGCACTGCACAGTACAAATGTCTTGAATTGGTGCACATTTGTCAGTGTTACTATAGCTGACATTAATAAAAAATCAAATGGATCCAAGACAAGATTTTGTAGATATAAGATTGATATAAACTTTTGAGGTTATGAATGTTAATTTGTTCTTAGAGGTCTGAAAATTGCTTGATCATAATTAAAATAATGAAATACATGGTGGCTCCAATATTGATTAAGTTTTATAAACTGCTGCATAAGGCATTTTTTTAGCATTTACATGTTCAATATTTTGCAGAAATTGATTTTTCAATATGTTAGTGTACATTTCATTAAGCGCATTTCTGAATATATATAATCTATTTACATACATATATGCATGACACTTAGTAATCTATACTGTGGATTCATCAAATTTTGTGGGGGCCAATTTTCGTGGATTGCTTAAATTTTACAAGTTCGTGGGGACGTAATTTTGTGTATTCTCTTATACCTACAAAGAAATATGACTTTATTACCCTAATTTATTAATTCGTGGAGGACGTTAATTCATGGATGAGAGGTTCCCACGAATTCCACGAAAATTGAGTCGCCACGAAATCTTATGATTTCACAGTATATGATTTAGCAGCGGGTTCTTTCCGCCGAAAACGCTAAATAGAATACACAACGAAATATAATCAATTCGCAGTTATAATGGGCATAGCAGCATTCAGCACTGCATGCCTGTTTACAATGTGTCAAACTAGATCTACACTTTTTGACATGTTTTAATTTGCTTATAGTTAGGAAATGTTTAAAGTACATATAATAATGAAGGCATCCATCCGAGCAAGATAACTCTAAAAAACAGGTGCAAGGTGTTCAAGTTTGTTGGTTCCGACCTGTAAATAATTTGATAGGAAGGCATAATTTGGACGTTTATCAGAAAATGGTATTGTCTTTTAGTAGCCAGAATGCATTCCTTGAGTAACTAATTAATAATGCGTTGCTTTGATTATTATTTGATAATAGAGTTGTCAATGCACTTCTGTAAAACTTAAGGTGGTATGGGACACTTCCATGTTGTGACGTATTGTTTATCGAAATAAACAATAAAATCAAGTGTAATTATATAAGTAGTTTCTTTCCCAATATTGTCACCTAACAGTGTAGCGCAGTGGGTTAGAGGGTTTACTACGAATCTGTACGTCATGAGTTCAAATCCTGCTGGGGGTTTTACAATTTTTACCTCTCCAAATATTTTTAAAAGCTATTTTTTGGTTAAATATTGTAAAATTTGAAAATTCTAAAATAGTGAAAGTATTTTAATGATAATGTACTTTAATCCACATTAATATCGACAGATGTCCCATACCACCTTAAGAATTTTAGACATGGTCATGTAAGGGGGTAGTAATCAGCCAATCAATAGACTCTGAGCATAAACTAGAAAATCACTAATTAACAAGAATAATTGCAATACTCATTGACCATGGTTTTAACTTTAACATGCCTAGTGTACCAGAAAATGAAAGAGATCGATATGCTTTATTCTTATTCAAACAGTATTTAAGTACACCTAATACCCATAGATGAGTCATCTCCACATGGAGATTTAAAATCACTAAATGGCTTACGTTTATGATGGTTACAAGACTAATTCCTTGCATGTGCAATATTACAAGAAGGAACCCTGTGTCTCAACTGATTTTATTCAAAAGATTGCATATTGTCAGATTTGGTCATGTAATAATCTTAAAAACTGAGCATGATACAGTTTCTCCTATTGAAATTGAGTTGGGTACCAATCCTTAATATTAAAGCTTTATTCTTTGAGAAGTGGTTATATTAATCTGATGCAACTACTCCACCTGTGTTCTTTTATGAGTTCAAATGTCCATTGTTACGAGAGATATTAAACTCGATTGGTTTCAAAAATGCACAAAATCTAATGACTCAGTGCATTTTTTTTTTACCTGTAGTAACTGATATTTCTTCAATTTTTCTCTTAAATTGTCAGTTTAAAGATGAATGCATTGGCTCTAATTTTATTTCTGACAATGATATGGAGGAATAAATAGGTTTCAAGATTTAGAATTCACACAGGACATATGAAATAGTTAATGCTCTACAGGGACAAATTTCAGAAAGTATCATACCTTAGTATTCCAGCATGATCATAATTTGTGAACTTAATGATTATTTAAAGTATTTAAAACTTTGATTTCTCAAAAATTAGATATGGGTTCTTTCTTGAATTAATTGTCTGATCATTTAATGTCATTGCAAAATAGTTTCAAAAGAAAAAACTGGTTATGAGGTCAGATGTAGATTTCAAAGAAATCTTACTGATGTATTATAATGAAAATATAGATTTTTTAACTTGTGCATGTGGTAGTTTTATTTTAAAATGATTTGTCTTCAATTTAGCTGGACATCAATAGTATATGGAGGTTCGCAAATGTTAGTCTTACTGTTGGCATTCCTCCAACAGAAATGAACTTTCCTATGTACCTAGGACTTCCAATTCCAATAGCTCCTTGCCAGGTTAGAACCCTGTTAATCCACAGAGGCATTCTAATAGCAGTGTGGTTTCTTTATCCTCTGATATTCACTAAACTACTTGGTTGTCCGTGGTCAGTATTGACATTGGCTAGAAACCAAGTTCTGGGTCAGAGTTTTTGGCAGCTAGAGAATCTTAAACCTTCCTAAGTTCCCAAGAAATAGGAATTCAGGAACGAAAAAAGAATTGATAAACATTAAATTGATTTTCAACAAGTTTAATCATATAACAAAATAAATAACAAGTTTTTGTACAATAGAAAAGATATAACAATGCAACAACTTTAAAGCTACTATGTTAAAAAATTATAGATAGTAAACTAATTTTGAAACACTTTGGCACTGCTGTACATGTGATTGTTGTAGATGTTATAGTTGTGGACAATCTTGGATCCTTTCTGAATGGTTGTCATGCTTTGCCTCGGACCAGGAATTTCACTGTCGTGCTCACACTCGGAGTCAGATTCACTTCCCGAATCAGAGTGTTCTATTGGCTCTGGGTTTCTCTCCAGGGAACGCTGACGTAATTTCTTGTCCAGTTTGTCCGCCTCCGTCTCCCTGTAAGGATCAGCGGGAGACAGGCGGGGAAGCATCAGAAGACGATCCACATTCTCCTGCACTTTGTTTTTGATTTCCATTCCCATTTTCTTGCGCATAGACTCATTTTCCACTTTCAATTTTGTAAGTTCCTCTTGTAAGTCTGCAATGTGCTTCTTTTTGTCCTCCAGGTCACTGTTTTTGCTTTTCACAAGTTTGCTACACACAAGTTTTGCATTTTCAATTTCCTGCTGTTTCTTTTCTTTGTACTCGGCAATGATTTCTTGAAAACTCTGTCTCTCGCTGGATGGCTCCAAGCTCTCACGACACTTGGTCACATCCTCAACGAACTTGTTCAGGTCATCAACAAGAGCCTGGTGGCTGGTTCCTGCACTGACTTTTCTAGATTGACCATAAATTGTCAGATACCCACGAGTGTACAGAACATCGGCCACATCATCAAGCTGACCGAAGTAAGAGGAAGTCTGGTTTTCTTGTGCTTGAAGACGCTTGCGGCAAAAGCGAACTTTTTTCTTAAGTTTCTGAACAATGTAGTCATTTTTCACATCCAGGAGTAAAGCTTCTGTGAGTGTTTTTAAGGGTTCTCTTTTGTTTTTCATGATCTGTAATATTCTTTTCACTCTCTGGCAGTTAGCTCCTTGTCTCTATAAAAAACAAATAAATGTAGATGTAAGCTTGATTAAAATTAACTTTGAACTATGGCAACATAAGAGTTTCACAATTTAACTATTAATCTGGAACTAAAAAAGTGCTCATTTCAATGACACATACCGATAGTTCATATTTTTCAGCCTTTGTGATTTTCTGGTTCTGTAGGAGGTAGCTGAGCATTCTGTCACTGACCACTGCACAGTTCTGTAATTCCTCCTTCACAGTGTGTAAAGCTTGTCTTTCAGCGGGCTCCATTTTACTTTCAGTGCTCCCTACTCAAGATCCTGGTCAAAAATGAGCATTGGTTATCGTTAAGTTTCTAAAAATTGACACAAAGCTTTTAAAGAATGCCAAGACATTTAAATGATCTAGTTCAAAGAGGGGTGCATTGATTTTGGTTTAAGTGCTATGACGTAAATAGGGTCAAAGGTGACTTATGGAAATCTTTATTTTGGGAACATGCTTATCGTTGCTCAAACAGAAATCTTGGCATTGTTATGTACAGTCTTAATTTACTTTCATTTCAAAAATTTGGGTTAACCATTAGAAAGATAGGGTGTGCAACAATTATTCAAGCATTGATAGATTTAATTTGTGACACCATATGATTTGACAAGATAATTTTAATATGCATTATTAACTATTTAATTCATTTTTCTCTTTTGGAAAAAATTAAGAATTTTTAAAAAACATTTTCCTGATTTGTCCATTATGTTTTTGAAGATGATGTCACTTGTTGTTCATTAAAAGGAAGCAATTTTGAAGTGTATGTCAAATTATTATAATATATAATACTTACTGTTATAATTACTGAACCCTTTATGGTCAGGTGCCAGTGAACCATTCAGTTGTCAATCGTCGTCTTCAGTGGGAAATCCCAACCTTTCAGGTACATTTGCAATGCTCATTTTAATTGGAACTGTGTCAAATATTTCAGTCGTTCATGTACTCTGACGTCACTGGATCCATTGGATTCGAATGACCAGGCATTTCGAAAAAGCTTTATCCCAGGAGTTCAAGTGCGAAAGTATTTAAATCCACACTGTGTATTGCCCCGTATTATGGCAATTGGACGCTGTTTAACTCCCGTATCTGGAGTATCTATCAATAAACTCTTGGCCATGAGGAATATATGGCTGGGGTTAAATACATAAACAGCGATTTTCATTATTGACAGAAAGCTTTCTTTCAATTGTCTTGTCCCCCCCACATTCTGTATATGATGGACAACTTTTGAACAGATTAGAATTTACCTGTGTTACTAAAGATAAATTGAAGTGGTCTAGTACGGTGAAGAGTTTCAACATTTCAGACATTATGTTTGATCAACCTTGTTCAATGTGATATTGTAATGCTATTTAAAAGACCACAATGTGAATCTGATATCGTAAACTCTGTAATATAAGAGAATTAAACTATTATAATTGTGTATACAATTAATTATCTAACAAAAAGGTAGCTGTTTATTTTTTTTAAACCTAAGTTTAGTTTAATCCATGAACTAATTGGAAATTAAGTAATATATGATTGTCTATTTGCATATTCAAAGATATTACATGTATTACTGTAGATTCCTATATAAATGCGAGGAATTAATATCCGCGTAAAATCGTGAGAAACACATATCGCGAATTTTAAAATCTCGCTTTTATTTTTCGGATAAATGTAAACTGAATGATAATATGATAAAAATTTGGCATTCGCGAATTTATATTCCCGCGATTTGATGCAAAGCTGTTGAATCGCGGAATCAAGTACTCGCGTAAAATACGGAATCTACAGTATATAGATTAATTGATACAATTACAGAAATGCTAATTGTTCTTTGACTGCACATTAATTTTATATTAAAAGCCAAGTCATATTCTCTTTACACATTTTATTGTCCATATATACATACATGTGATATGTACCGGTGGTATGCAAAATGTACCGTTTTTTTGACCCCATTCACGGTGTACCGGCGGGACACTAAAATTCACAGAATATGAAAATTTGTACAGTATTTTGAATTTCTCGCTAAATGCCGCCGTTTTCCTATCATTCTCGCTCGCTCGACACTGGAAAACACAAACCGTCGCATGTGAAGGTGTGAACTGTCAATTGGGATAATCATCCGTATCAAAATGGCCCTTTAGGTAGCTTTGTTTTTAAAGGGGTTTTTATAATTATAACTGTTTTAAAATATTTCGTAACTTGATCGAAAAACTTTTAGCCAACTTTAGAAATATACATGAATCTGAACCAACTCTCTGTACGTAATGTATACGATGAATAAACGTGTTTATTATCATGCTTATGCTGAAGTAAAGGATTTTTTATGTGCAGATATTTTTGTAAGGTTGCATTTGCTGCTGTTATTTACATTGCTGGTGTATATATCAGTAATATATTCATGAACAAGATGTAGATTGGAGACATCGACTCTCACGTTGTACTATATGAAGTTGGTGAACAAACTATCATCTATACCTGCTCAATTCATATGATTCGTGAAAAAATTGTGATTGTAAAACACAATATGAAATTTTAAAGCATAGAAAACTTTATTACAACATTTAAAATAAGGCATTTGCGACAATTAATATACATTTGTTGGTTTAGAAATAAAGTGCTTTAATAAAAGAATTAAAGCATTATTTTGTACCGTTTTTTGTACCGTTTTTTGATGGGCAGTGTACAGTTTTTTCACCCAAATTCCAGTTTTTTGTACAGTTTTGTGGTCTTCAACTTATCACATGTATGTATATATATATACTCCATTTACTTAAAGTCGCATAATTTCCACAGTAAATTGAGAAAATATAACTCAGTTAATTACCAAACAAAGCTTTGAACATAACCCCAAACATATGAATATAATTATGTATTTTTGCATATTAAATGCAGTTTTAGAATTGAAAATAAAGGTTTTTGAACAAATGAAATGGATACAATTATAGGTTACAATTCATTGAAGACTATCACTCTATGTAACCATGATGTGTATGTATGTGTAAATATGTGGATAAGGGAAGATTTATATAAATTAATGAAAATGTTTCCAAGCATGATTATTTTAAAGTACTGTTTTTTAAAATGGGGTGTCAATGCTGCCAAACTTGAAAGAACATTGGAACTCCAAGAAGAACAAAGGGGTGTAACTCTTACGTATGATATAGATATACATGTAGTCATTTGGTGTTCAAATTATTCCTGAATAAAGTCATCACCATGTAGAGACTCGGGATTAGCAAACGAAATGTTGGATTCGCATCGCATGGCTATTTCACTTGCTTCATAGCGTTCCATGTGTCCGTGCTGAGCTGTTCTGTGGTGTCTTGTAGAAGAACTGGAAGAAACATGGAGATGAGATCTGCTGCTGCGTCCAGTGTGTGCAGAGTCCCTTTGGTGTGCATTAGAAGTAGACACGCGGTCATGGAAAATTTGATAGAGGTTGATGCTATTGATTGAACCATGAAAGTGATTTTGATATCTAGGCTCCAGGTTCTCTTGAATGCTAGCTGGTAGGGGAGTGGATGTGGTAGTTGGTTTGGAGACAGTTTTGACAGCTTCTTGAATGGAGGTTGGAGCACTGTCAGTTTGGCAAGAGGCATTTTCACTTTCAGGTTGCAGATTTGCATGGCATCCCTTATCTTCTGTTTTCTTCTGTGATTTCCTCCTAGCCTTAGACATGTTGTAATTCAGTTTTTCCATTTCCTTTAGTTTTTCCTTTGTATCATGGTAAAGTTTTTGGAGTTTCTTGTTTTCATTTTCTTTTTGAGTGACTCTATGTTTTTCATCTTCAAGCAGTTTTGCCATTTTCATTTTTTCTGATGCCAAGATCTCCTGTTTTTCAAGAAGACCTTGTTGCTGCTTCTCCCAAAACTCATTGCACTTTATGACATCTTGCTGTATTTCAATAACTTTTTCTCTGCATTCTTCATGTATTTTCTCCTTTTCTTCTTCAAATTTTTCTACCCTCATTTGGAGTTTTTGAATTTCATTCTTTTGTTTGATACTGATGTCTTTGTATTGTTCGTGAAGTTCACTTTTATCCTTATCAGTGGAATCCCTTTGTTTATCAACAACACTTTCTACTAGATTGTGAATTTGCTCTTTGTGGTCAGACTGTGATAAAATAGCTTCAGCTTTGGTCTTACCTAGGTTTTCTGATTCAACTATGGAAAGAACTGCTTGTCTGAACTTCCTTTCTCTGTGGCTGAATTCCTCCAATAAACATCTGCAATGAACCAAAAGGTTTCCACTTGTCAGTTTAGATTTTGGTAAGAAGGTTCTAAGTTCTTCTGAAGAAATAAGTTCTCTGCAGCGCTTTTGACACTTTTCTATGCTTTTGACTTCCTCTTTCAACTTTCTGGTGAATGGTATAGATTCAGGAATATCAGAAAAGTCAAAAGACTTGTTCAGAAGAGAGAGGGCTTGTAGGATCTTTGTAGACTCTTCAAGAACTTTTTCAGTGTGCAGGATTTCCCCTCCATTTGCATGGCAGAAAGAGTAAATGACTTGGGCAGCTTTTGTTAACTGGTTCACATCGGTAACACAGTCCTCCTCAGTTTGTGTAAAGGTTTCGTTGAACTGTTTTTTAGGCACAATTATTAGAGTCTTGTTTGGTTTATGACGACTCTTTTGCTTTGGGATGACCCGTCTTGTAGTCTCTCTGCCACTTGATCCCAATGACTTGTAGGTGATGTTCACAGAAGGGGTATCTTTAGCAACTGGTTTATTCATCACTTTTAGTATAAAATCTTTTTGAAAAAAAAAGAGACAGTTGATATTGAATACCAGATTAATTTACATGATGTTTTTAAATATTTATGAAATATTCCATGCACCAAAAATAAATCAAGGCCTTGAACAGAACAAACATTTGGTAGCAAACTTTATTTTAGAGTAAGGAGAAATCTTTTAATGAATTATTTTCAAAATAAGCAATACTTACCATCTGAGACAACCACAACTTTGGATCTGATACTACAGTTCTGGATGTGGTTAATCAGCTGTGTCTTGAATGACTTTTGGCGTCGTGCCTATAGAGCTAAAACAATGGCCAACACATAAGATGTTTTGATTGAGTTCCATCACTGATCTATAGACTATACCCAGTCAGATAGCTTGTTTGAGAGACATGCTCTTTGAAGGACATTCAAAAACAGCTTTGTAATACCCTGCTGTAGAGTGGATTCCGGCTAAGATAGGGTGTTTCCCATCAAAGATGGTATCATTATTGCACCTAATTGACAGTTTCTTAAATTTTAATTTTTTTTTTTTTAAATTCTTACAAATGATTTTTTCAATGAATTTTTAAAAACTGTTTGTGTCTTTTATCTACCATTATATATTTACTTAAATTCATTGAGCAACAAACAAATAAGGCCATGCATTGTTAAAACTTTTTTTATGGGATGGTTATTCCAAGTTGACCTTTACTTCTTGACAGATATACATGTACTTCTAAATTAAATAAGATTTAGTAGTTTGCTTAATTTAATGAAGACTGCAATGCTAAACTATGTCATGACTAATCTTTTTATGGTTAGATATTAATTGTTTTAGTAATTAATGAGGAATTGGTATTGATTGAGTTGAGACCCAGTCATTTTACATTGATTTATCATCAGGGGTCAGAATTGTCTTAAATGATCTGACTTTTTTTGTTTTTTTACTACCAAAATATGTCCTAGTAAAGAAAAGGAGGTTATCATTTGATTATATCTACCAGGTTACAAAATCACGAAATCATTTGATTATATCTGTCAGATTAAATAATATTGGGACCAGTCATGTCTGAATGCAGTGCAAATGAACCATGTCATGTGATCATTTCTATACAAAAGGAATAGGGTGATGCATTCACCTTGTAACCAATCGGGGTTGTTTTTATTTAACTGCGTATTATATAATCATTAAGCTAAGGTATCCGACAAGATTTCAGCTGATTAATTTTAACAGAATTTTGACAGCTGTTTAGATTCTGGAGAGTTTATACATCTGTATCATTAAGACTTCCTGGAATTTAAAAAATAATATTCAAGCTTTTTGACCTCAAACCCTAGCTGTGATATTGATATCATCTCAAAGTACAGAACCAAGATCAGGGGACCCAATACATGTTTTTATATTTCAAAGAAATGGGGTGTTATGTTAATTGTCTGTTCTTTATACAACTTAAAGGTATATGTTTCTCCAAATTCTGTTCTTTCTGTTCTTTATACAACTTAATTACATATGTATGTTTCTGCTATATGATATAAAGAAAGTCAATTGTTACTTATTGACCTTACATGTAAATGGTATAACTTGGTCAAAGTTCAGGGAACATGACAGGAATTTTCAGGGTCAAAAGTCTCTAAACTGACCAAGAGGTATTTTCATGCATGTTATGGTTGTCTATAGAATAATTGGACTGCACCATCTGATCTTCGTTTGCATATAACATATTCTTATCTTGGCTGATCATTGTAAGATTAAAGACTGTGTGATGATATAACTGTTGTCAGCATGCTTCTGAAAGCTTGTTTGACTGCCGTCATGAGAAAAGGGCCCTTATCTTTTGACGTCACAATGCTCAGAAAACGACGTCATAGTAGCGGCATTGTAAACGCAGTTTTTTTAATTTTCTGTTTCTATTTTTTTTTTGCATCTGTGTTGTGTTTTTTGAATAATTGGAGTATAGCCTTGTTTAAATACCGATAATAATAATTGATAACTATTAATAATTTATAATAAATAATTAAAAAATAATTAATAATAAATAATAATAAAATAATAATTGACATTCGTGACGTCGTGTCGTTTTCGACCAGCTACGTCAAAGTCGGGTTAGTTAACATGTCTTACTAAAATTGTCATAAAATGCTTAAAACACACAAGATCTTGGATATCTTTGACAATGTATATTTGTATTTAGAAAGAGTTGACTAATCTTAATTGAGAAAAAAGTGAGTTTGTGAAATTTTGACCTTAAGGGCCCTTTTCTCGTGACGGTAGTCGTTTGTCTTCCAGCCCTATACCTATAAGCAAGACATCACCTTCCTGCAAACATTAGTTGGGACAATCTGGAAGGTCTTCCATTCACTCTCTGGCTTTCAGTTTGGTATATTTAATGCCATTACTGAAGTTTTCCATAAATTAAAACAATTAAAATTATGGCTGCAGCATGACCTTTTGTGGTTTGGTATAGATATGAATAGCACCAGATAGATAATCAATGTGGCAATGACATACTTTTAAATTTTAACAGGAGACAGGAATACTGTGTAATTTGGGGCCTTTTAAAAATTTCAGCATGGTCTTTTACTCCAGAATAAATTATAATGATGTTATATTTTTAAAGCAACAAATCAATGTTCCATATGACAATGCATACTGAATATTATTTGAATTTTATATGGAAAATGAAAGAATATTTAAATTTTTGACAAGAATAATATTGTTATTATTCATATTTTGATTCAATAAAATGTTCTATATGGTACAATGCTAATAATAAGCGCAATGCATAAGTGACATTACTTTTGGATCGAACATTGTATCATGAAGTATGTTATGATCATCTTGAATTCTCCAGAAAGCTGCATTATTTTTCTCAAAAAACGTTTCTTATTTTTGCAAGAATGCTTCATTAATTACATGAATACAACAAAAACAATTAAAAAGCAAACATTTAATTACTGGTAGGGAATACCTTAGATTTTTAATCAAACAATGTTCTGTATTTTTTTTACCACTTCAGTCATTTTAACAGTGTCCTTAGAACATTAAACAATGAAACATGATGGATTACAGTTTTTAAAAATTATATAGAAATTCAAGAAATTGAGTTTTAAGGTGGGGTCACACGATATGATTTTTCATCCGATTTTCAATCGACATGCTCAGATTGGAGTCGATTGTTGAGGTGGTCACACGACACGATTTTACAATCGATTTTCGATTAATAAAACCTATTCAATATTTTTGTTATACGGGAAAAAATCATTGTGATGTCACAATTCTCACCAGAGAGTCGATTGAAAATCAGACGCACTTCAGATTTTCAATCGACTTCAGACTTTGCTTTCGACTTTCGACTAAGGTGGTCGCACGGTTCGATTTTAGTTGAAAGCGAATCGGATGAGAAAATCTGATGGAAAATCGCATCGTGTTACTGCACCTTAAGATAGAACTTTACACCACTATCTTTTCAAATCTCATTTTGCACAACACTTAAAAATTCACTGCTATTTGCAAAACTGATATCAGTTTGTCCACTGTTCTTTCGACGCAGATGGAAATTTTTTTTCCAGGTTTTGTCCAAAGCAATATCAGTTTGTCCAGAGTCCTTTCGAAAACAATCAGAATTTGTTTTTCCACTGTTGGCGCAACTTACTGTTGAAACGTCACTGTTTATTCTAAGAAGGGCTGACACTGGTCTTACTAGATTTTTAGAGTCTGTTTGGTCAGATTTCCCTGGATCCTTTGGTTCTGTATTAACCCATTCCTCTACCCACTCACATTTCATCTGTGTCATATGTTTCCTTTCCCACATTCTTTTCTCTTCATTATAACAATCTTTTAACTGTTTCAGCTCTAGCTCAGAAGTTGCGAGTCTCTTTTCCAGATTTTGTTTCTCTTGTGTAAGTTCCTCATATTCAATTATTTTCAATTGAAGATTATTATCGGCTTCTTGTTTTTTGCGCTGAAAAAATTCGGTCACTTGTTTCTGCTGTTCAAAGTTTGCATCTTTTTCGGTCAAATTGGACCGTAGGTTTTTTATTTCTTTCAAGATGAGGTCTATCAGATCTCCAAGATAAGTCACATTAGATCCTTCAGGAATTCCTAGCAGTGTTTGAGCGTCATTTCTGAATGCCTGAAGTTGACAGAGAGTATTTTGAGCATTAGACACAGAATCGTTGCCAATGGATTTTGGACTTAGCACAAGTTCATGGATTTGCTGTATAATGATGTCCAGGTTAGGTTTGCAAGGTTGCTCCTTTCCTTTCTTTGATAAAGTGCTTTTCATAAAAGAAGGTTGTCGATTTCGTTTTTTGTCCAAAGAATTTAGCTTAGAATTGGATCTCTTTGGTGGGTCCGGCATGCTTGCTTATGGATGTTCTCTCATAATACCGGTAGCTGGATTTATTCTTCACTTGTGTAATAAGTACATGTAAAAAAAATTCTCAGTATAATAAATCAAATTAAAGATCAGTACTTGTTTTTTCTAGATCCTAACTGTCAATGAGTGGTTAAAGTAATACCGCATACATTTTAAATAAGAAGGCCTGCATCTATTTAAGATTTTATCAGATCTTCACACGGATAAAATTGATCTAATTTGCATGTACCACTTCTCATATCTAACAATCTAATTAGCAATTCAATTAATCCAGCACTTAAATGATAGATAATTAAAGATCTTGTGTAACTGTCTACAAGGGTCAAGTAACAGGTAATTCCCACCAAAATGTTAGCTGCCATTATTGATTGAAAGATAATTATTAATATTTTTAACTTTTAATCGGGCTTTCCAAAGGAAAAGTCCGATTATTGAAATGGTGAAAATGGCTTCGGGCGGGCGGCTGCCAAAAGAGTACCCATATTGTACGGATAGCTCCTCCTACAGTTTTAGGAATAGGAAGTTGTTGTTTTGCAGATCAATTGTACATATATCAGAGGTGCACATGTGCATATTGCTAGGATTTTGATTTCAGATAATTTAATATGAAAAATACCAGCTGTTGAACTTAGTCATTTTTTGGCAAAATATTGCATATATAGGGTATCTCATTTCTCAGGATAGGTAGTGTTCATCAATTCAGGGTTGACAAAAGGATTATGGATACCGTTCACACTAAAGAAAACCCGGTTTGCTGTCACATTGACAGCTTTTCTCTTGTTTTTTTTTAAATCAATAACAAATCTATATTGCAGAGTGAAATAGAATATATATAAGACATTTTTTTTCTAATTTTAAAAGGCTATTTCTATTTTGCTAACCTGTTGAAGTTATGGTTTTGTATTTTGAAGCATTTGTTGAATTAATTTAAACTTTGCATGTTAGGAATTGTTAAGAATGTTGCCAGGGTCTAAAAGAAATTAACTTTATATAATGTTTGGATTTTCTATATCTGATTCATTTAAAACAAGTTTTACTGTACAACGATCATATTGACATCAATTTTAAAATTAATTCTCATTTTTAGAAGGTTTTAATCCCCTTGGATAGCTCTATACATGTATTTGCATGAAGAAAATATTCTGAAGGACCTGCATAATCATGTCAAGATTTAATCTTAGTCTCAATCAATTTGAACTAACAGGACTCTGTGTTATGGAGTCCAAACTACTCGTAGAGTCTCCTGTCAAGATCTATTGTATGTCTCAAAGGGACTGTCTCTGCTTGTCCTTGGCAACTGAATAATTCTCTCTCTCTCTCTCTCTCTCTCTCTCTCTCTCTCTCTCTCTCTCTCATTCACACAGTTCCAGAAACATTTTACATGAATGTCACAGCATTTTTCATTTCATTCATTTATACCACCGACATAAGGCCACATATAAAGGGAGATGAGAACAGGTGATTAAGCTAATGGAATAGCCATGCACTTGTCTTAACTGAATCAACTGGACTGACTATGTCTTTTAAGGTTAATTTCCTGACATCTTTAAAGGTAATGTATGTATTGTGCACATTTGTGCATTGCTGTAACAATAAAACATAATCATACAGCAGCCAAAAAAAGAAAGAAAAAAAAAGGGGGGGGGGCTCACTGGTTCCTATCAACAGCAAGTTGACAGACAAGTTGTCAATAAATGATATACAATAGGCTTAAGCACATAGGGCATAGTGTTTTGGGGTCTTTTACTACAGGCCTATAGAGTGTCCTAAATGTAGCTTCCCTGGTTACAGCTGCGGCATCATGCAAAGATCCCTCAGCATTCAACAGTATAGCTCAACATTCAAAGCATTCCTTCCTCAGCATCATAGTTCAAATTCTCCTTATGTGTATATATAACTGCTGAGAAAGATATTCTTGAATGAAGTGTGAAATATTATTAAAATATACTGCCTGAAAGTAAAAGTTTGTTCTATGCCGTATAAGTAACTACATCATACATCTCGTATGCTTATCAAAATTAAGCATAGGAGAACCTTCATTTACAGGGAACAGTCAGACAGCCATGTGAATCTATTCAGTAATATAAAATTATACTGTACAGCTTTCATTTAAATTAGGTTTTAAAATGTGATGTTTTGATATAATCAAAATTCACTCTGTCACTAGTTATCCACAATGTTGATAGAATAAATTGATTTCCTTGATCTCTCAGTTGGGATATGCATGCACACAGGCTTTTCCTATCATTTAATTTTTCACTGTGGCACAAAGCGTGTGAACTCTTCTTTTATGAAAATCAATTATGTCATGATATCATTTTGGTAAAACACTTAATTTTAAATTTTCATTCAATCCTTTTTTTATGAATTTTAACCCTGACCTCCTAACATACTCTTGTAATTTAATAGTTGTGAATTTGAATCTTGCTATGATGTTGATTTTACTTTTGCACAGATCAATTTTACTGTGGTGCTTAATATTTTACTGTATCCTGAAAAAATGTGAAATATATAGGCTAATGGAAAGTTTAACCAAGGCGAGTACAGCTTACATGTTGTGTGAACTTGGATTTGATACAGTTGACTCTTGGCTTAGTTATCCAATATGTAGAGTAGATTTGATATAAAATCTAGATTTTGAAATTATAGAACATAAAATAAAAATACAATTCAGATGATTTTATTTTTATCAATGCATTGCTTACAGAGAAATGTTTGGGTTGTGTGGGATGTCTGTGAACACAGAATACAAGGGAACTGTTGCGCCTCAGAGTTAGTGCTGTTAGCAAAACTTAACTCTGATAGATGACTGGTTTCTCTCTCAGAGGAGACACTGAGTACTGTTGAGGTTTCACTGTTGGCAAAACTCACTGAAGAATCGCACGTGTCTGAATCACTTTTGAAAGACTTTCTACTAACTTCCCTTGACAAAAATGAAAGAGAGGACTTCACTGCTTTCATACTCATGACTGATGTCAATTGTTTCAATTCTTCTTGACACTTTTTTTCACTCTCTCTACTGGCTTTTAATTGGTTTGCATGATTTTCAATGCGTTCTAAATAGTCCTTGGTTTGTTCTTGAAGTTTCTGATTTTCTAGTTTTATATTGTTTAACTCAGAAATCAGATATTTGTTGTCTTCCTCTTTTGCAACAATTTGAATCTCATGCTTGTTTTGCAGCTCCTTAATTTGTTTTGCTTTGTATTCCATTAACCTCACTTGTTCACTCTGATGATCCAGAAGCTTTATTATTTCAGATTTTTGTTTCTGGAACTCTTTTAAAAGAAGTCCAGTTATTCCCATGAAACTGTTTTGCTCAGTCAGATCCTTTGCCCATGGTACCTCCTTTAGTATTTCTGCTTGTAACAATTCAAGTCTTTTCACTGAATCCTGGCAATTGGAGAAAACATTGTCACTCATGGAAGCCTTTCCTAGGAGAAATTCACAGAGTTGTTCCACCTTCTGTTTCTGCAAATCGACTGATAGTTTCAGTGTTGCTGCCCCCTTTGTCTTTCTGGGGGAGGCTTGACCTTTGGTTGTTTGTTGAGGGTTAGGAGATGGTTTACTTTGTCGTCCCATTGGGATACTGTGAACCCTAAGAAAAGCTCTGCTAGTACGCCCAGCCATTTCCTTAAGTAAGATGAAAAATATACGAATCACTTGCATATTTACCATAAGTAACTGGTATTTGATTTGGTAGCATATCCTTTTTTTGATGGAATTTAAAGCATCACAAATTGCTATTTTATATAAGCTCATAAATTGGGATTAGTTAAGGATTCTTGTTTCTTTGGAATATTTTTGAAAGATTCAAATAATGAATTAGATCAAATGATGAATATGATCAATGAATAATTATATCTATTTGCTTTGCATGCATTCCGTCAATATGTTTTGGTAATTATTGAATTGAAATAAAATAAAATGTAGGGTAAAAATTTATATTTCATACAAATGAAAGATTTTAGTCAGTAGACTTTAATTGTTATTTCATCTGAAATGTTTGAAAGAAAAAAGAAATACCTTTCTAATAAGCTGTCCTCAGGTTATGGCTACTTGTAAAGATTCCAATATCCTCAGGAGTTTGGTACATGTACAACTGAATACTGCATTACATTTTGTGATGGGGTGTTACAATGTTTTAAGCAAGAGCAGCATGAAAAACGACCAGAATTTTGGGCTATTTACCAAATATCTTGGTAGATTGACACTTTGTTTGCATAATTGATCCTTACAAGGTATAGATAATGTATTAATTTTCTGTTCCGACGTCTAAATAAATACGAAAATTTTGTTTCTTTGCTGTGTCTTTTGTGACAGTAATTTACAAGACACTTTTCTCATCGCTTAGTTTTCAAAAACAGTATAGGGATGGGTCATCTCTTTCACAGAGATACTTGAAAGTGGTGCAAACACGATTGTGCCGATTTAGGAGAGAAATATTGTTTTATTCTGTTTGCAGACATGCAGGTACTTCTTATTGATTTGTCATTTATAAGGTTCTGTCCGATTGCTCTTAGCATGGGGTCTACTTTATCATCTTATTTTGGACTACAAAATTCAATTCATAGGAAACACTTCACAAGGAAGTCACTTTAGTCGAACGATGTGTGCAAAATTTTCCCCCAAATTTTTTGTGGCAATATGTCATTTGGGATGACAATCTATATGTTAAAATTGGTTTACTTATTTAATGTCTTCAATGATAGCTTTTTGGTGAGTTTTAATTGAAAACATATAAATTGCTTAATTCTATACTCTGAATATATAAGGTAACTAAAAACTAACGGGCAGGGGCAGTTAAAAATTTTTGATCAATATAAAATGATAAAACATTCATCCAACATTTGTGAGGGGTAATTTGATACTGTTATCAAACAAATGAATAAAATGGTCGTTTAACTATATCCACCTTTAATGTATTGTTGAAATTTTATTTTGATCTTTATTTAATGCTATTTAAAATAAAATCTTAAGCTAGGATTAAATGTATGATAATGTATTAAATGTAAGTATTATGCAATTCCATGAAAATCTCCCAAAAATCTGTCAATTAAATTGTCCAAACTGAAAAAAAAAATCAAATTTAAATGGAATGCATTTTAAATCGATAAAATCTCAGTTTGCAGACTGTGTGAGACAAAATTTTTGTCATTAAATTGTATCATTACTGGTACTCTGTTAAATGTAATACAGAAAATAAATTGCAGATCTTTGATATCATGTTTAATGTCTAAATGTGTTGGCCTCGGAACAGTAAGGACATATTTTCGTAAAATAAGAAACCTTTCTATTTTTCATAGCCCCCATCTTTTGTGCAAAACATGCATGTCAGAAATCGACAGTGATCCTTTTCAGTCTATTAATTACTTCTATATCAAATGAAGTTTTGTTTGAACAAACTTTTGAATTTTTGGTTGCATGCATTTATTTGCCCATAAACTTTGTAAAAGTCTTACTTGTTTCTTTTGATAGAACACTTTTATTTAGGAGAAGGGATGGTGGGTTTCACTTTTTATGGCATATATACAGCTGCATGCTGACTTCATTGAAGTTTCATAAAGAAATTGAATAAATTTTTCATGAAATATATAAAAGATTGCAGAGAATTCTTATGGCAATGGGTGATGGGTTAAGTTTGATGTATGTAAAATCAAATGTAAAATCTAAAAGAAAAATTTAATGTGTAAAAGAGATTTAACAGGATAGTCAATATATAGATAATTCAAATACCGGTAGGTTAATTGTCAGAATGGAATTTGCTCAGATCTAATGAATGTTTAAGAGCTATATCAGTAAGATAATGACTGTGTACATCAATTAACCATGATGTAGAAATTATGATCAACATACACAAAACTAAAGATTTGAACTAAAAGACTTAAAGAATTCAAAGAGAATTAAAGGGATCAACACTTGCTCTTAATATCTGTATATCTTATAATAATAATAAAAAAATGGAAAAACACAACTTTCTGTTTTGAATATTTGTTAATACAGTTTATTGATGCAAGTAATAAAATTGGAAAATGGGTGACTTCCTGTTTTCAGTATTTCTCAATACATGTACAATATAATTGTGAATAATTGTGATTAAGTTATATAACATTTAATGTCTGATATAAAGGACAATTGTCATCTGCTTTGACTCTATCAATGTACATGATAATATTGATAATTTTTCAAATGTCATGATATATTCTTATTGGATAAGAGGGTTTTCAAAGTGTCATTTTCAAGTTAAACAGCATGAATAGGTTGCTATAACAGGACCACAAATTTCATTTCCACAACTAGTTGATCTGATGACCTTGGCAATATAGACATTCAGTGATTATATTGGATTCTTTTCATATCAATTTTGAATAGACGTCATCGAGGAAATACTTTAAGAAAGGTGATTATCTTACAGTCTTTATTTATCTGGAAAAAGATTTGATTTGCAGCTCTGAGAAGTATTGGTAAATACTTGTCATTGAAGATATAATTTCATGCCTAATAAAGTACAGTCTTGTTTGAGCATTTAAGTTAGCAAGTAGATACAGACTTTTGTAATGTACTATTATTAGATCAAATATAAATGTCATCCCAAATCCCAACACCTACAAAATTCAGTATCCTGATTAATTTCTTTTTTAAAGTTGTGTACTGCTCATGGCAGTTTCCGTTTCTTCACCTTGGCACTTCATCTGAGTGAGAACTGTTTGCAAAACTAACATCTGAGATGCCTGACACGGGTCTCGTGAGTCGAGATGCCCTTCCCTGACTATCCAGGGTCGAGCTGAGTCCACTGTTAGCACAACTGATCACAGAGTGTTCACTATTTCGCCTCTTAAAATTCATTTTGGCCTCTTGTTCTTGTAATGCTTCTGTGTAATCCTCAATTTTCATTAAGTCTGACTCATTTTCATTTTCATACTCTGAGAGTCTTTCTTTTAGAGCATGACACTCGTCTCGTAAATGATCAACTTCTGAGTAGCTAGTATTTAATTCAGCTGACAGTTTCGATACTTTTTCCTCTAGTTCACGAATTCTCTCGTCTATATGGTTGGATTCTTTCAAGATGGATTTGTTCTTGGTCCTAAGTTCAATGTTTCGGACATTCATCATATCCATCTCTGACTGCATCTTTTTGTTCCTATTATCCAATAATTTGCTTTTGTGAGTAATTTTTTCAATTTCTTTGTGATAATTAACACACTTTTTTTCAAGAGATTTGTGTTTTTGCTCCAAATCCAGGATTTTGTCTTTAAGACCATGGTTTTCCTCAAGTAGTTCATTGTTTTTCTCTGTTGTAGATAGTAAGGAAGATTCACATTTGTTTAGTTTTTCTTGCAGACTTGCTTGTTTATCAGTGAGTATTCTAATTCCATTGTGATGGCTCTGCTTTGTCTGAATAATTGTATTTTCAAGTTCAATGATTTTATCCTCACATTCCTTAATTTTTTCCTCAATTTGCTTTTTCTCCACCTTTAATTTTTCAGATTCATTTTGATATGCTCTACATTTGCTTGTGTAGAACTTCACTAGGTCCTTTTCACTTTTTAGATTGGATTCACTCTTTAGGTAAAGCTGTTTAAGTTTCTCAAAGTCTCCCAAAAGACGTCGTGTTTCCTCCAGAAAACAGCCTGGCTTTTTGCCTGAACCACCCAAAAGTGCCACAATGTCCTTGCCTAAGTTTTGAATTTCTATTAGTGATCTTCTAGTGAGGTCTGTTGGGCTTTCTGTCAAACTCGGCCTGCCCAACAGTAGCTCTGTGAGCTGGCTGTTCATTTGACAAAGCATCTTCTTAGCCTCAGTTTGATTTCTTTCAATCTTTAATAGCTTCTTCGTTGGACTTGTTTTTGATTTTGCTCCTTGCCCTTTGGCTGGCTCTGCTTGGTTTTTCACTGGGTCAGTTTGTTTTTTTGCTACCTCAGTGGAACCTCTGTCATGTCTATTTGAGTGTTCGAATGATTTTCTCGGAGAATCTGGCAAGGATTTGACCTGGCCAGAGGTTCTCCGAGAGGATTCCATAGGAGCTTGGCCATTCTCACAAGTTTCCTTGGTTATCGTTTCCTCCTTCTTTGGTAGGTCTTTGTCACTGGAATTGGTTTTTGTAGATCTTGATTTTTTGGTCTGATTTTGTGCCATTTAGTTAATGAAGTCCAAAATTAAGTTTATCTGTCGATAAAGCAATACAAAAATGCAAGATAACAGAATTTGGTAAGCATCAGATTGTCCACTTGATGAAATGTACGTACATGTACCATTATTATAATAAATGATTAATCTTATAAACTATTGTGGTAATCACTCAATATTATCTTTCATTAAGCTCATTAAAAATCTTAATGATATTTTTTCAAGTTTATGGAAGTTTCAAGGGTTAATAGAATGTACATGATAGGGCCAAAGGTGACCTGTTTCCAGAATGTTGTCCATGTAGTTTTATATTAAGCAATGTTCTTCCAAAGTGCAGCTTTACCAGTTCATAGGGGTAAAATGGATGTGATATTTTCAATATATTGAATTTGTACTTGGAACAAGGTTACAAGGAAACTCTGTAAAACTACAACAAAATAGACTAAAATAGACCAGCTGAGTCGATGAAGTAGTGAAGTAAAAGATCTCTTTTGCAAATTCTGGGGGTTTTAATTTCATACTATGCTTATTAATAAATTCATCCTATTCAAAGTGGTAATTATATTATATCAGATCTGCAAGTTGGAACTCCATGTTTTAAGACATTTTATGCATGTATTTGGACTTCAGTATCAATGAACAGATAGCTTACGTACCTGATAGTTGTTGATAGATTTCAAACTTTAATGTTATCAGAGAGATTATGAAAAAAAAAATTAAACACCCTAAATGGATGTATATACGGCCATTTTACTTCTTCTAATTCTGTATCCTTTTTATATTCAGCTTTCATTGAATTTTCAATTGATATTTTTGGCAAACATTCAAGTTGGATTTGTATCTCTCACCCGCACCATGAATTTGAAAAAGAAGTCTTACCTTAGAGAAATTTACACCAAGGTCTCATTTATGCTTCCAAAATCACTTCATATTCCACAAACATTTCCACAATTGCACACAAGTACATAAATTCTAATCAAACTGTCACAGATTGGGCTTTTCCCATATCTCTATGATAATGCAGGAAAAAAATATCAATATCCAATTTTATTGGTGATCAGGTAAAGAAAATCCTTATCACTGGTGTAAATTTTTGCAGGCCTCCCAGCAGACATACAGTTGTCACATTTTCTGTATCCTAGATATATAAGGTAGCTCCTTGCTGGATATAGCTCGATGCAGCGTTTTCAAAGAAATCAGTCTTAAAGGACGAACAAAATTTGCTCCAAAATCACTTCAGCTTCGTACACTGCGGCAAATGCATTCTTGTCTATCATTCCCAAATGGTTATTCATGTATTAATCCCAAAGTCTGGTCCTATTAGCAGTATAAATTCATTTGAATTTAAGAACTTGTTCACACTTTGGTTTGTAGAATTTTCCATACAACTTTTCTTTAGTTCAATTGGAGAGATTTAAATGCAATGGACAGCTACAGATTGCATAATGCAGTTTTAAACTCGGAGAAGATTCACATGCACTATCATTGGAAGAAATTTTAAAACCCCTTGAAAAATTGTTTTGTATAAATGTTTAAACATCCGTTATGAAGTATCAGTCACAAAATACAGCACTGGATAATTGGTGCTTTTAAAAATGAGTAAAAAAAAAATAATTACCAAGTATCCAATGTTTATTTGAACTGTTAGCTATTGTTAATTATTATCAATTATGATAAAGGTAATAAATGAAATGCCTGCCCAAGGTTTGTAACCAATCAGAGCAGTAGTGATCAAATATCTTGAAATAAGCATACAGCAGTAGGTGTATTATAAATGAACAAAAACTTCTGATTTATAATATCAACAGCTGGCAAATACAAATGTATTAGATTGACTTGTAGCAATTTATTACATGCAAGTGAGGCCATATAATTTTTTTTTTTTATCCAGGTGTCTGCTCCAACACTGCACAGGTATCTATCAGAGTTTAAGTCGGTCAATTATTGACTTTTATTGTAAGGGTGCATGACACTGAAAGATGACTATGTATATGTAATTGGTGCTGATTGTTCCCTTACCACACACTCATTGTCAGAAGTGCAAGTTAAACTCGTGCTTCTTAATGTTTTTGACCATAATATTGATATTGCGTTCAATAATCAATGTTTACATAATATAGATCCTGCCCGTGACTACCTAGCATTGAATTCATCATAGAAAATATACAATATGAATGCATGCATGTATATGCAAGTTTTGCAGGCAATGAAAACTTCGGAAATTAAATCCAATGAAGTGCTAATACAAGAATTAATTTTTACTTTGTTTAAAAAGGAAAGCTTTATTATAACAGAATTAAACCAAATTTTATTCATTGAAATTTTCATACATAGATATCTATTAAACATGAAAATGTTAAATATGTATAGTTTACTTGTAAATGTATTAAAATTATTACATAGAGCAAGGACTGTTTGCAAATGACGATAGATCACTACTTTCTCTTGACCAGTGTCCATTTAAACTGGCTGCTGATTGGTTGGCAAAACTGATATGAGAGCTGCAAATTGAAATCTCTGTGTTGCTTCGAGAGTTCCCTGGCATGGAGGAGGGTTTTTCAGAACTGGCCATCCATGGGTCCAAATGTTTAATGGAAGTTGTTTCTGTTTTGCTCTGTTTTGATGACTTTATCCTATAGCTCTTTGCAGATGAGTTTCTTGAAACACTCAATGCTGAACTTAAAATACTAGCTCTAGAAGACAGAGGTCTTGGGGATTCCATACTGTCAAATATTTCACCATCACTCCTCACAAGTCGACTTCTGAATTCATTGGTAGGAAGACTACCATTTGATCTCATGGAGTGAGGTGTTTGTGGTTGTTTCACTATCTCTATAATGTTAAGAGCTAGAGTCATGGAGTCTGTGGTATCTAGCTCACTGCAAGATTTCCTCTGGCTCTTCAGCTGACATTCTGGGCACACATCTTTGGACATTGTATCTTTCTGATCCATTTCTTCTTCAAGCTTTTTCAATCTCTCTGATTGCTCTTGCTTTTCTTTAATTAACTTCTCATTTTTACTCAAAAGCCTCTGAATCTCAACATCTTTTTCATCAATTTGATTTTTAAGCTTCCCACGTTCTTTTTGATAGAATTCTGCATTCTCCGATATCCGTTGTTCAAGCTCTGTAATTTTCTCAACATGATCCTTATTTTTGCTAGATAGTTCATCATTGGCCAATTTTGATACATCATAGAGGTTCACAAGGAGCTTGATAAGTTCAAGAAAGCTTAGATTTTCATTTTTGGGGCAAGTCAGTTTCTCTTTGGTTTCATTGTACAACTCTTCAAGCTGTTTATATGAACTTTCCACATCTTTTACTTTGTTACCTGTCATGTTTTCTCTCCCTATCAACAATTGGTTTAACATCTGACTGGGAGGAACTGGGTTTGCCTTTCTATTGGACCTCCGTTTGGTGTTCTGACCACTGACATTTGTCCTTTGCCTAACGAGGCTGAGCTGGGGCACTGGTTGCTCTGTAACTTGTTCAGACAATGTGGTGTAATTACGACTGATAGTCATGGTTGCATTTTCTGTCTGCATGAGTTTTGTTATAGAATCTTTTTCTGGTATCTTTCCAAGTCTGGCATCTTTTCTTGGAGAAGGAAGTGTAAAAGACTGCACTTCTTTCTTGCGTTTGCCTGTTCTGAAGTCGTTCATGGTTTTATCCTCCAATGCCAATTGACATTAATAATCTTATCTGTATGAACCCAGGCTAATCTTTGGTGGTTTAAAAAAAAGCCTGTGGTAAAAAAATATTTAGAATCAAACAAAATTGATGTAGACAGAAGAAATCAAGTTATTAAGTTACAGTTGAATATTTAATCACTAAATTACCTTCAAGGTCAAACATTTTACAACCGCCCACTTTTTTAATCATTGCAAACTTCAAAATAAGCCACTTGTCAATCAAGCTAAAAACAATAGCACCAAAGTTTACTGACATGTTTGCTAAGGTGTGATCTGTCTGGACCATAGAAATATGTCTATTAGCAATCAACAACATTGTTTCTGCAGATTTCAAGTAGTTTGTATAGAAGAGAAAATAAATTAGATTTGAATAGGTATCTAAGTTGATTGTAAGTACATGTATTAATTATATAACAATCAGGGTTACAAAAGTTTATCTAACCAAAAGATGCATGGTTGAATTAATTCAAAAAAGGCAAGCAGCTCCTGAACATACATAGTACATTAAATAATAAAAAGTATTACAAAGTCTTTGTTAGACAAAGTAAGCATATCTAATGTGTGTTGCTTTTTATTCAGTTTGTTGAACTTTCAGAGAAAAATGTTGCCCTTATTAATTGGCCTTTATCAAGGTCAGCAAAAAATATTATGCCCTCATATCCAGTAGATACAACTGTATAAATGTTAATAAACAAGTAAACATGTGTGTCATTAAACTTTTTAAAAAAAAAAAATGGGGGGTGTATGTGTGATTGCATGATGTACAAAATATACTCTTTTACACAACGCAAAACCCAAATGCTCAAGAGAAAAATCGTTTCAAATTAAGAATACTCTTTCTTTTTTAAAATCATCATTATAGCTAATTAAAGTTTGGTATATTTGAATTCTTTTATGATCAGAGTGCTTTTAAATATAATGAATACAAAAGGAACAAGTTTGTAATCTACACACAATATATTTATCGACACCAAAATTGGATTGTTTGCTAATATATATTACTCACCAATGAAAGTTTTTGAGGGGAAATCATTCCAGATTTCCTAAGTCCTATTTTACAAGAATATCTCACTTTATAATGATACACATGTGTCAACAGTTCCTTGCAACATTACACAATTTCTTATCTTAATCCTTTAAGTATCACATGTTCAAGCACTGTTTAAAGTTTTATTATTTTCAAGTTTCAATAGCATCTGAGCCTTGGATTTTTGTCTGTGTCCTTTATATTTTAGAGTATGGGTCATTCCATTGTTCTGTTTTATAGGTGAACCATTGTCTTAATTGGGAAAAATAGAACAATGTGATGTGATTTAATCATATCTATATTGAGATGCATTTTGTTGAAACCTTTCATCCAGTAAGCTGTTTAAAATATGGCATTTGATTGGTTTCTGAAGATAGTATACATTTGACAATTTAATTTGATGATTTAATTAATGTATGATTAAGATATTAAATCATCATTATATCATTGAATTATTTGTTTTTAACATTTAACATTGTTGAGCAGACATTAAATTGAATATTACGTTAACAAATTATAATAATTTGTCTTTTCATTTTACAGCAGCAACAAATATTATTTAATACTTACGATGTATAAGTCCAATGTTTGGAAAGGCGTATCATTGTGTAGGGTTTTCTGTCTCTCTGTTTGTCTGTGAGGTTTATTTGTTGGGCTTATATCAAGATAATTAGTAATGTGAGGTCTAGCTTGGACCACTAGTCTTCATCACCTGATGCATCTGGGAACCACTGAGTAGAAACGGACTTGGGTAACGCACTTTACCCTAGTCCAAGATGGCGATAGGGAAGCACGCTTTGATTATTTTACACTAATTTTATGCATTTGTCAAGGTAGTTTAACGAAATAAATAAACTCATTTACACGATTTGAAGTGTATAAACGTAACAATTGTAAACCTTTTGCAGAATCCCCCCTTATTATAGAGAAAAAGTAAAGAAAATTTTCGACTATGATTAGGGAAAGCAAATTCATGACTAGGGTAAAGATTTTTAAAACTTTAAACGTGATCAGGGTAACGCTTTAAGAAATTTCTCATAGAGAGCATAAATGTCTTTTTATAAACTTTTCAGGGTCTATCTTAAGGGGCTATTTTTGTAGATTAGAAACGCACTCTTCTAGCAAATCGATAACCCATTGCGTAAAACACCACAACACTGAAAAATATACGATTTAATTACACGTATTGCTTTTTGACGTCTAAAGAGGACATATGTATACATGATTAATATTTAATAAATAAAAATTGCTAACATATTTCAATAATAATAATGTTATGACCAAAATTTTGTTCTACAATGACCATGTCGACGTCGCGCGATTTTAACCCCCTTCCTCGGAATCACATATATGTTAACGCATATTACCGTTTCCCTGTAATTTGATTTTTGTCGATTACTTTACGATTGAGAGCTTTTTTTCCAGCAAAATGTCTGCATTAAGTAGTATGTGTTACCATTACAGCGAAGTAGTGAATTGCGGGTCACATCAGGCGCGTAAAGCCTTACGAGGAAAGCGTGCGAGAACCGTGTAAAATGTTTCATCAGGGAAATGAGAATTCATTAGGAACATTTAACTCATAGAAAACAATTAACACTGCCCTAATCTTTTAAACAAACTTGTATTCTTTTTCAACAAAACAAAAGAGTGAGACGTTTTTAAAATGGAGGCTGCCGATTAAGAATGTCTTTATAACGTTTTCCGTATTGGTGTAATATTCAAATACACAATCTCAACATGTTTTATACGGCTAACAAATTATGACTTTTATAGGCAATCCAAATCAACTATAAGTGACACTGTGATGTTGTAAAACGCATGCAGGTTTTAACACCATGATTGTGTACAGTTATCACACATAACCTTGGATATCGGCTAACTGGCTGAACCTGATTATCTTTTTGGGTATTTGATTTCATTCGGTGGTCACGCGTCTCTGTTATGTCAACGGCCAATATACATTAATCTATTTTAAAGCTGTATAGTACAATTTTGAATGATAGGAAATTCAGCAACAAATAAAAAACAAAAAACAAAAATAGAGTTGAAAATATCCTGTTCCGTAACATTCTATTAAGAAAATAACAAGATGTTTAATCACAATGATTACAATTAATTTGTCCAAGCAATAAGCTAGGAAATATACGCTGTTACACAGATGGTGGGTCTGAAATCTTAATCATTTATTTTGTTCTTTCCAATACAATGTTTTGAATTTTAAAAAGGAAATCATAAAACAATGATACACTGCAGAAACTTCTAGTAGTTTTGATTTTTTTTTTCTGGTTTTATGTACGGAAAATCTTCTTCTATGCAGTTAGTATGATCGAAGAAAAAAAATTAATCATTTGATTGCATATAGCATATCCTCCATCATGTACATTTTGAATTTTATTCTCGGTGAGTGTAAATCTAAAATTAACAACGTATTTACACCACCCAGTAAATTCAAAATTTGCAACAAGACACCCATATAAATTCTGTGAATAATTAAATTTTAAAAGCGGTTTGCAAACCGTTTAGAGCCGGGCAAAACGTGCAGCGTTTCGTGAAAACTGTTATAAGCGCTTCGGATGAACCACCGTTTAGCGAGCGAGTGGTGAAGAAGTACATTTTAGGGTCTGTAGTTTTAAAAAATATATATATAATTATGTTTTATATTCCCAATACGAAAACACAATGTGATGTGTTTCTTGCATGCAAAGAAATTTAACAAACGTACGAATAACACTTCATATGTTTAATATAATAAATGTAAATGAAAATAAAGTTGTAACATCATTATGTATGTTTAATTTTTTGAATGCACTTTGATGAAACTAGATATAAAAAAAAAATAATGGAATCATTAAACAGGGTCATGCAATCGCTCGAATATCCAAAATTCAAATTATGCACAGCAACAAAATCTACGAAGTCAATGATTAAGACGCCCTATATTACGTTTGAATACGTTACACACGCATTGCATTACAAACTTAACTCTAAATAAAAGAAGGAGTTTTTTTTTTTCTTCATGTTATTGCAATTTAAATCCGCCGTGGGAAAAAGACTAACGCCATACAACGACAGATGATGTCCTTGCATTACTTTATACATTGATTGTTTATTTCTTACTGTATAATGTTAAATAAAAATATTTCGACATTTTGAAAATCTTTTCCAATCTCCGTATTCTACCGAGATCATAACGGAATTAAAAATATCCTCAATTGGTGTGACGTCTTACGACAGTAGCAGCGAAAAAGTCTATTTCAATTTTATAAATTGTTTAAAGCAGTTACAAAGTCAAACTATGTAAATATTTAAATGTTAAACAAGAAACTTTACCCTAGTCACAAAAATAATTTACCCTAATCACAAAATATCGCTTCATCAGCTTTACCCTAGTTTGAAGCAAATCTTCGGCACCCGTTATCTCTATAAATACGAGCAATTTAAGACAGATTTACGAGTGGACATTGAAAACAAACACTGCCTAACATATACTGCGCAATAGTTTTTAGAATCAACCTTTAAAAAGGTGAATACTTGTGTGAAAAAATCTGAAGCGTGCTTCCCTTTCGCCATCTTGAACTAGGGTAAAGTGCGTTACCCTAGTCCGTTTCTACACAGTGGGAACGTTATTGCTGTAATACATACAAAGTGTGTCAGAAGCTCATATCTTGAACATTTGGCCATAATTGGACCATCAAACTTGGTCATCTGAAGCATCTTTAGGGGAAGGTGTGTTGCAGCATACCCCACTCTTTCCTCAGTTTGGAATTATGGAATTTAAAGACTGGACAAACTCAAATTGCCTCAGAGTCTGACTCCGAGTCTGATTATACACATTGTTAGTCTTTAAAACTGTGAGACCCAGGACTATCAAACCTGATTATCTCATATAAAAACCTTGGGGTATGTTAAGGCTTCCCGATTGATTTCACAGGGATGTGTAGAAAGTCACTTGTTTAACTTAACTTCATAGATATGATGTCATAATCAACTTTGATGTCACAATCTGCATTCCATTGGATAGTTCTCAGGGAATGTATCGTAATGAATTTTATTGAAACAGTAATAAAACCACTCGTTTCCTTTACATAAATGCTGTCATTAATGCTAGAGGTACATTAATCATTCTTATCAATATTTAGTATCAAATAATCGGCAGTTTTAAAGCTTCATTTAAAGTAGATGACTGTTTATAAACTAATGGTTTGGAGACTCTCCCTGCTATGTGTAAACAACTGAATGAAGAGATTTTAATGCATGTAAATAACAGCTTGGCCCAGATGATTTAAGATCAATACAATTTTAGAATATTTTACATAAAATTGGTAGAGAATATAAGTACCCACATGAATCATGCTTGGAAAACTTATAGATTTACCTCAATTTCATGTAAACCATTTTTTATTAGTAAAAATGTGCTTAATAGTTTGATGATTTGGCGAAATGTTTTAACAATATCTTTAATAAACGAGTTATAGATTTGAAGCCCAAGCAAGAAATTCAAAGTATATGACATAACAAAGGATTTTTCTTGTGAATATTTATGATTCAATGTCATTAATCACCTGCGCTGATGCGATTTATCTATACATGTGTCACATGACTACAAAGTAAATATGACATCACAAAACTGCATGAAATATGATATTGAACATCTTTGTCAATTATGTAATAAAGATTTTTAGAAAATACTCCTGGCTCCGATTTCACAAAAAATACTTAAGTTTTTACCTAAGTTTTATCTCAAATCCTGAGAATTTACTCAGCTGAGATTTTTCTCACTTAAATTGCATTTCTCAAAACAAACTTGGTCAATTCTCAGCTGAGTTGAATATTTTACTTAGCTGAGTCAAGAATTTTCATTGTAACAAGTGGCCAGTCTTATAACTTCTCTTTGTTTTTATAATTTATTCTCAATAAAAACAATCGTCTGCATATGTTTTAAACAGAGGAAAATCAGATTAAATCAACAAAAGTCATAAAATGTTAATCAGTCATAAGATTTAAACTTTGTTATGCTAAATATTAGATTACATATCTACATGATCATATATATTATATATCAAACAAAAAGACACATTAATTACATTATGGTTACCTTAAAATCATTAGAAAGTAGAATCACTGCACAGTTATTCCATTTAACACAAACAAATGAATTATTTCCCTTTGTTTACATTTTTGTCAAGGGAGATAACTGCCCCAAAATTATTATTTTTTAATGAAAAAAATATTTATCGATCCTCCATGAAATATTGCATAAACACTGATTAATGAGTGGAATAATCTAAGAAATGAACATTACAGACAATTAATATAATACTGTACTTAAATGATGTTTATGACATATTTATATTTGAGATTTGACTTAAGTCTGCTATGGAGGTAACTTAAGTTTTTTCTCAAATTGAGTAAAAAACATGACTAAGATTTTTTTGTGAAATGCAGAGATTTGAGTTTTCTCAAATTTGAGAAAAAACTCAGACTTAAGACTGAGATTTGACTAAAGTTTTTTTTTTTTTTGGTGAAATCGAAGGCAATACAAAAAACATATCTTCCCTCTATAATAATATTTGTCTTCGGAAACCAATAGTTATAAAGAAATGCACTATCCGACAACCGAGCCCCTGTGGGGGATGGGGGAGTGACAAATGTACACCCTTCCCAACCAAAAAAAAAAAGAGGCCCAGGGGCCACATCGCTCACCTGAGCAACAATAACCTTAACTCTGATCAAATTATCATTACAGTAACAAAATCAAAATATCTTGACAACTAAGTACAGTAGATCTTGCTAAAAAATTTAAAATATCTGCCGATTTTTATCCACATATTTTTAAGGTAAATACCAAGCCCCTTTTGTTGTATTTGTAAGAAGATTTTTCTCTATTCCTATATACCCCCCCCCCCCCCCCCTT
>WFKH01011801.1:31072551-31084440 GCA_016163765.1 Magallana hongkongensis
CACAGGTTTAAGTCTAGTTGTAGAAAAAAAATATTATAAAGACCGCGTCATTCATACAATGAAGATAGTTTACCTTCTATTTCAAAAGCAACAACTTGTATAAATTTTCGCAGAATAATTAACATCGTATATAAGATTAAATGTTGGGGTGAAATTTTAACAAGTCTTTGTATTACTTACGTCATCATAGTATTACAGTGACGTCATATCTAATTTATAGGTGCATGCACTTCATAAGTGTCGTCTGTTTACATGATTCATACAATCGTAGATTTAACAAAAAAAAACTTTTCAACATCCTTATTATTTCTAACTGTGATAGATCCGAATTGAATTACATAGTGCATTAAAATATCCTACTGCAGAAAGCATAAAATACATTTCACATCGACAGGTACGATGTGTGAACTTTGAACTGATTTAACTATTTTTTATCCTACATATTTACATCTAGATAAATGTAAATAAACAATTAAAAGGCATGAATCTTACACTAATAGTATTTAAATTTCCTACCACATAATTGTGTATGTACACGATTTCATTTCTTTGTAAAATAAATATACAGCCGGTAGAACTACATGACTGTGTAAGCAAGTGATAGCTCCATACAAAGCATGAAGTTATTTCACGTTTTTCTATGATTTGAGAAAATTACGATGAACAGCTAGTTTTTCACATATTTGAAAAATTGATGTACATTGTAGAACCATCCTTGGCGAATTATACCATGTATTACTTGTTATCGTATCTTCGACATCTTCAGTTGGTATAATGTCTAAAGTCGCTAGGCTACGGAGACGCGGAAGTAGATTGTGCATGCAATAAGACAAGATTTTCGGACATATAGTTAGTCTTCCTTTCATGTTTAATATTTTTAATACACATACTTTTTAATGTTTAAATGTTATTTACATTTTAAGTATGATTTATACTTATCCGATTTATTTATCTAACGTTATTATTGATACACGATAACGCTATATTGACGTTATCAGAATACGGTTTTTTAAAAAATAAACATGGTCCGCACAATATCACCATCACGATTTTTTGCATACACCTCAATATAAGTAAGTTATTCAATATGACGAAATTTGGCGATGGTGATTTCATGCGGACCTATCCAAATTTCCAAAACATTCACAACATTTCGTGTATTTTTCCGGAAATATGCATTCCCATGGCATTTTATCGCAATTTATTTAGCATATACACTTGGGCAATCACAAGTACTTATACATTTTTGATAACAGGTAAAACCAGAAAGTATTTATATATGCACAAATATTTGTTCCGACAACTTTGAAATTTTACCCTATCCGAGGGCCAAAATAAGTCACAAGTGAACCAAGTTCTTTGCTCATCACAGTTCAATTCAACAATAATTCAAGTCCTATTTGAATTTGCCTTTTCAAAATTAAAGACTTTAGATTGAAAATAGGGACAAAAATTATCATTTTAACAGTATGTAGTTATTGGATGAACATATCAATCATAAGAGAATTAGAATAAGCAAAAATTTGATAATGAATTAATGTGTTGATGTGATGAATCAGTATCAACTAATTAAGGTTCTCCGATTCTCAACCCTAAAGTTATCATCCTAAAATTGTTAATATATGTTCTTCATATGTTATACTTGTATATAAATTGAAATAAAAACAAATTTTAATTACTCGGTAGATTTGGTATCCAGGTACTTTACATATAGTTAAAGCAAATTTGCCCAGTTGAGTTATAATTATCTATTTGGAAAATACATGAAAAGTTGAGATCTGTGTAACAGCTTTTTAAATTGATATTGACATAAGCTAATATGAAGATTTCATTTATCAAACTATGACTTGCTCAAAGAAGCCACATTGGGTTCAACATTTAGCCATTTATTAGGTACATTTAGCATGTACCAGTGTCTGAGACATGAAAAATCTTCCTCTTAAGGGCATTTGTTGTTGGGGGGGGGGGGGGGGGGGCAAATTCTTCTTCTCAATGATACCAACACAAGCTACATGAAATACAGATATACAGAAGTTAATTTATATATGTAGACTGCCTAGTAGTAAAAATTAGGCCCAAGTTTTTATATACAACGGATTATAGAGGAAGGGTTTTTTCCAGTATGAAAAAGGCAAAATTTGTGAAAATATTATGCAAGAAAGCGTAATGTATTGAAATGTTTGTCAATTAGCCATTGTTGCCCGTGTGAGCAATGTGGCCCCTTGCATATACAGGCCTCTTGTTGTTTGTTCGTTGTTGTTTTTTGTTGTTGGTTAGATTGTCATATATTATTGATTGAATTTATAAAGGATTAATATATCATGCTTTAGTGATGTTAATAGCAAATGACATGCTTGTAGTAATGATTGTTCCAATTTAAAAGCCTGTGAAATAGTACAGGGTTTTATATATCTTATATTAATTATAATGCTGATTGCAACAATATTAATGAGATAAAACCAAACTAGAATTTGGCAGAATCACAGCTGGAACATTGTGTTTTTATGACACCAGGTCTTTTAATAGACTACATTTAAAGGATTCCAAAGTAAAATGTAAATTGATTCAGAATATAAACATTCTTAATTTCACTAAATTTCCTTTAATTTTCGTATGATATTAATTAGAGTGTACAACCAGTATCAGTCTGTATTTGATTTTTTTGTGCAAGTTTTTTTTATCTTCTTATAAGAATCCATGATTAACTGAGCATGCATACTTACAGTCTGTGGTAAAATTTTTATTTTTTTTTAATATTAATGATTTATTTACTTTAAAATGATTTTTAAAAGACCAGATTTTAATTTGGGATAGGTATTCTAATGAAGATTTTGAAAATAGTTTTTCTTTCACAAGATGGCTAATTCTTGTTATAATCCATTAAAAAGAGATTGATAATTTTAATAATTTTTGGAACTGCATGTCCATAAAAAATCTATAATCCATTTTATGATGAATTTTCATAAAAATTTCTTCTGTAGAGTTGAATCAATTAAGTTCTTTGTCCTTAAATTGTTGTAAAATTATCTACTTACCTTTATATTTTTTTGTTAATAGAATTAAGTCAATATCCACAAGAGGCAATCTTGTTTATTCTAGATACATGCACAGATATGTTACATGTATGCTGTTGCTACGTAAGATCAGGAAACAAGAAGTTAAACTGTGGGGTTTTTCATATCAAGGATATCAATAAGATATATGCTGATATCAAGGATATCAATAAGATCAGCTGTCATCTTAACACCTAGCCATATCCATTGACCTAATTAGAATATGAAGAATGCATAATCAAGTGTTCGTAATTGCCTATACAGATCTTTGAAAAAGAAACTACTTTGTACTAATTATAAATGAAAATTCTGTTGCTTATTCAGTTTAAATGAAAATGTCCAATTTTACCTAAGATCCAGCATTTGTTTTAAATTATGGTTAAAATATTGTATGGTGGGTTTTTTAATTGTCAATTATTTTATACTGTGTTTAAAAAAAATAGTCTCAATAATAGATAAAAAGACTGCATTGCAAATTAGGTAGTTTGTTTTTAACATTTTGTATCATTAAATCAAATTTGGTTTAAGTTTTGCCTAAATTTCTATTTTTTACACATTCATGCAGGAATATTTATATTCATTGATTATTTTCTTTTCTTAAGGAATCTGATTATGTTTCATATTGCCATGAAAAGACCATATTACAATCAAATCAATTTGTCCACAAATTGATATATGCATTTCATTTACTTTGAAAAACTGCTTTCAAATGCATTGTATACTTCATAAAACCTATTATTAACAGGCATTCTGAGAGTATTGCAAAAACAATACATGTCCCCTACTGACACCACCAATGGTCATTTTAATTGCTAAATAGGTTTCAAGAAAATTTGTTGAAAGATTTGTTTTTAAGGACAAACAGAATGACTGAAGCAAAAACTATGGTATTAATAGTCGCCTTAAGTTTGACCAGTAAGGGACTTAAATACTGTTTACACTGTTCATTTGTGTCTTGTGTAATACTTTTGAGGTTGACAATGCATTGATTATTTCATTATGGATCTAAACTTTAGCTTCATTGAGAGCAGGAACTCCACAGACTTGCACAGGCTGACCTCAGACTTTCAAGTAGTTTGGTACAATATTGTAACCATGGTAATTAACCTTCACACATATGGAAGAATTGCTGTTCTTTCTTTGTATCATGCTGATCGAAAATAATGAACATATTTGTATTTTTTCATATTTTCATAGTGCATTCAGGTAAAGGGTATGCAGTGATCGTGAACCAAGTTTCAAGGTCAAAGATAAAGGTCATAACAGATATCGTTGAAATCTAGTCTTGGACCATACTTTCTCTCCTCTTGTCATGATCTTGCTCATAGTTATTGAAAGACTACATGTAAGTAAATGGTGTGCATTGACCTTGAATCAAGTTTCTATATCATATGTAAAGGTCATAGCATACCTCTGTAAAATCCTTGCCTGGACCCTATTTTTCTCCCCTGTCTTTAATATCGGTCTAATATTCTTCAGCCAAAATGTACTTGGATAAAAGATGTAAGTGTATTTTATGCCTATTAATGAACTCTTTTTAATCTTTTAGGAACCCAGGTAATCATTATAATTTGATTGAATTTGAATCACAGTTTAACCCTTGAGAGAGTTGTATACATGATTATTTTCGCCCTACTTCTCTTGCAAGTGGTTTTGCCCCATCTTGAATTCAACAGACAAAGTTGTGTTTAAAGAGAGATCATTTGAGACATTGGAATTCGTCCAGTCTTAATTCACCCGTTGACAACGAGGGCAAAAGAGGCGAAAATAAAATGGGGTAAAATATTTCCCTGTATACAGTATAACAAAGTGAGACTGACTGAGATGCTAAATAACCTGTGATTGTTGTCAAAGCAGGACATGGGTTTTAAGGTGGTATGGGACACTTTGAGATATTAATGTGGATTAAAGTACAACACACTGAAAATAAAACCACCATAAAATACATTTTTTGTAAAATTGAAAAAGGCCAAGTTGATTTTGAACTAATGACTTGTAGATCAGTAGCTTATATAATGCACATATTGTGTTGTGCTAGCTTAATAGACATCAAGTTTGAAAAAAAGAAATATTTGGCAGTTTACCGTAAAGTCGCGTGTATAACACACACTTTTTTTCTGCCAAAATTTGATCAAAAGTGGGGGTTGCGTATTGTACATAGGACCAAAATTTTACCCCATTTTTTCAAGCCGTGATTCTTGATACCTATCGCAATATATCGCAATACAAAATTTCCCCCAATACCCAGCCCTACCACGGGAGTAGTGACTGCCGATATAGCGTGTTATGCAAGTTGTATGAGTGTATACTAAATTTACTGCGTCAGAAATACCTTATTCTTAGTTTTATTTCCATGTATTGAAATATTTATCCTCTATCAACACTATTCCTTGCATCAAACAAGTTTAAATATCGCCAGTGTATTCGCCATTACGTAAGCAGCCACCTGTTGACTCGGGGCGTGATCAATGTTTAACAATTTCCGGTGTCAGAAGCATGCACCTGTCTTGTGTTGGACTTCACAGGGTGTTTTCAAGTGCATGAAGATTAGCAATTATGATGATTTTATTTAACCTGATTACTTTGTGTCCAGTAAAAATGCAGTTAAACGTACTTGCTTTACATAGACACTGCTAAAAATACATCGATCATTTGTACGACTTGATAATGACGATATACGACATACATACGTTTCTTCACAATGTTTATTTAACAACAATCAAAAAGTTTGACTATAATTAATCAATTAAATCATTTCTCTTGATGTTGTTTTAGTTTACATGTATATCTGCAAACATTATTGCTTTTAAGGTATCCGATCCAAATTAGGACCAATTTTTTCTAACCTTGAATATCCATCATGTATTTGATACTTTGATGTTAATTTAAAGCTTTTAAGAATAGAATAAGATTTATTGAGAGAAATTTTCAAGAATATTATTAACTAAGCAGTAATTAATTAATGAAGATTGCATTATGGTCTATGGAGACAAGCACATTTTTTAAAATAAAAAAGTAAATACTAGGAATATCAAAAAATGCTTTGGTGGAAAGATGTATTTTATCATTAGGAATACAAAAGCTATTGAAAATAAATTTTATACCGTATATATTTTTTTAGAATTAATTTTTATAGAATAAAAGCAAAGGGGGGCAACTCTTCAAGAAAAAAAGGTCATTAATTAGGACACATTCCACTCTTACATATTGATACTTAAATGGGAAAAATATGTCCAAGTATACTGAGTTTTAAGCCCATACATATCTGTTATGCACCCAGATTCATTGAATCTGGGGCTATTATGGATCAGATACCTTAAGCACTAAGTTCGGTTGCCGTTCTTCTCTACATATGATGATCTTCAACCTCTCCGCTGTTGTATATAAGAAATTCTTTCTTTACGAAGTGTCAAATGATATTTGATACTACCCATGTAAATTATACCGTCCTTTTTAAGTAAAATTGTAAGAACTTTGACTAATATCGCTTGGGCCATGTTCCGATCACGAAATTACAGTAATTGTGCTTGGGTTATAAAATTATCATTAAACATCAATAGTTATTTGGAAAAATGGCTGCCGTCAATTTTCATCGTCTGAGCTATGTTCCGATCACAAAATTACAGAAATTGCGCATGGATTATAAAATTATCATGAAACATCGAAAGTTTTGATGGAAATGGTGGCCGTTGATTTCGTCATTTTTTGGGTGCGTATTATACATAGGACCTGCTGTTTTTTCGCCATTTTTTGGTCAACTTTGGGGGGTGCGTATTATACACGATACTTTACGGTATGCTGATTTTTATTCAACCTTATTCCTATTCCAGTACTTAAAAAAAACTTGTCAACAACCCAGTAGTCACATCTTTGCTAGCCAAGGGTTTTCAGTCGATTCCGCTCCCCATAAATGTTTATTAATAAAAAGTTTATGGGAAACGGAGTGGACAGAAAACCCTTGGCTAGCTTGATTCCCAGGTCAATACAAATCAAAATACTTTCTTTTATTATGATGCCTGTAGATTAGTTAATTATCAAACACATTTACATTTTTAACCATGATTTATCGACAAAACTATAGACCACCATTAAAAAATTGTTTGTTTTGCCCTCTTCTGACTCGGTTTAAACGTTTGATCCATTATAGGTGATGAAATCCTCCTTTTTTGCGAAAGTTGGGAAAAAACTAAGAGAAAAATAATTTGCAAACAACTGGAATTCAATGCTTAGATTGTTGTATCTGTATATTGTACATCAATACGTTTTATTGATGATTATAGTTTCATACTAAGAAAGAGAGAAAAATAAGTGCATTTAATTTTGTTTTTTAATGAATTGCATTTATAGCTATAAGTGTGAACTGAATCTGTACCTGACTCCACCATTTTTTTTAAATTTTTTTTTTTGGGGGGGGGGGGGGGGTTCTTGCACCTCTTTGTAATTAATATGCAATAATGCAAATAAGAAATAGGAGAATAAAACATATTTAACAGATCAATATTTTTATTTAATAACAATCTAAAAGAAATTTCTTGTTACATTGCCTCTAAGATAGGAAATGAAATGTAGAGTGAATAAAACAAAACTATACAATAAGAAGTAATGTTCTAAATGTATGTTTGTGCAGTTTTTTGTAACTTTTATGGACTGATTAAAGGATTTTAAAAAACAAGCAATTTAGTATTGCAAAAGTAAATAATTAATGCACTGTAAATTTAAACATGAACAGTATGTAACAAAGTTTTCAAATAGTATTAGTAAACCATTTGAAAATAGAATGATATTTAAAAAGCATTGCATACAAGCACTGTACCATTGGAAATTGTTTTCTCTTGAAAAAAACATTCTGAACTCTGCTTGCCAAGTGGACATTAGTGAACAATGATTTATTGTGATGGAAGATATATATACATGTACATCATATGATGAGATGAAATGCTGAATGTCAGCAAAATATGGTTCAAGCAAACAAAATAAAGCTTAAATTGCTATTTGCCTGTAAATTCTGATGACATGTACAAGATTAAGAGAATATGTTAACATTTCTAGGTTTTTGTATTAGGATGATATTTTGTGATGACATGACTTGTCGCTTGTTAATGACAATAGTTGAAGATGTGGATTCCAAGGACAGACGTCTGTTTGCATGTAGATGGCTGCTCTCTGTAATTTCTGGGGTAAAGTTCTCATCAAATTTGTCCTCATCGTCACTTTTTCTATCTTCATGTTCTGGTTCTGCATCATCTTCTTCATCTTCTTCTTCATCATCATCTTTTGCCTGATTGGCCATGTTACTTTTGAAAAAATCTTCATCAGGATCATCCAAACCACTTCTTAGAAGTCTTCGACGGACCTCCTCAATTTTGCGATTGACCTCTTCTTCGCGACTGAGATGTAGGTCTGTTATTTCAATTTCTAGTTCCTCATTCTTGGCCTCAGCATCTCTAAGTTTCCGTTTCAGTTTCTTTGCCTCATCCTTCATGACTTTCTCATTTTTGGCATACAGGCGGTTTTCCTCCTTAACTTGCATTATGAGAGTGAACAGGGATCGGAATTCATCCCTCCTGTCATCGTTATATAACAAGTCTCTGTTACTTTCAAGTTCATCCAAAACCTTATCAAACTCTTCAAAGTTCACATCATTGATTTCCTTTGAATTTTTGCCCCAAACTAGGAGACTAAGTTTGTTAAAAATGTGCATGATTTCAGTTGGCGAGAGCTTCTCCTTCACTTTTGGTTTCTGAATTTCTGAAACAGGATTTTGTAGAAATTTCTGATATCTGGCTTCCAGTTTTTCAACCAAGTGTCTATTGTGAACCTTTTCAATCATCAGTGCTTTCTTTAAAGCCACCCATCCACCAACTTTCTTCTTCAAAATTGTCAGAATTTTCTTAGTCCTTAGTGGTCTTTTGTCTAAAAGCTAAAAAAAATATTTGTATGAAAAGTATTGATTTATTCTAGGTTTATAAATTGTCATATACACAAGATTAAAGTTGCATCTTTCGTATACGAAGTTGATATGTGTGGTTTAAGAAAAATATTGATAGAGTAAAACCTAGCTAACACAACATGATTTTGTTTGATTAAATGATTATTTTATGCCTGTTAAGAAACAGTCAAAATTATTGTTCTTAGGTAAAGAGAAGATCTAGGAAACTATTGCCTGAGGCTGTAGACTGAGGAAAACCATTTTACAGGGCTTCTCCAATGCCAAGGAGCAATATAGCCTGATGGTTTCCATAGAAGCCATTAGAAGGCACGAAATAATTGTTTTATTGAAAAATCTACTTATACACTTTAACCAGTGAAAAGTTTATAAAATGACTGGGAAATAACTCATCACATGACCGGGTAACAGTGGTTTGGTAAAAGGAAGTTGCTTGATGAATGGTTTTACCCTTGCTAGTTTTTTGTAGGTATATTTCACTAATGATTGAAGAATGAAAATGGTTCAAAAGGTCAATAACAATTTATACTGTAGATTACTAAGTAATAATATTATCTGTTTCTCATCCTCACCAAAAGTTCCTTGCGTTCCTCGAGGGTGATAGTGCCGCTCTGAGAGAGATGTCTGATGATCTGGCTGGAGGTCCACCCGATGTTCATTATCTCCCTCATCATGGTGTCCACCGCCATTATCTGCTCTTTTTCCATAGTGGAGCAGATATCCCTAAACAATCAGTGATGTCTCACATTGTCCTGAAATTTTCACAAAATGTGTCCATGGGGAAAAATGTTAAACAAAATTTATTTGAGTTCCTGAATTTGTCTTACTTTTCAAACATAGCAGAACAGAATTTCAGTTCGTATTCATTTGTTGGACTCAGATTTAATCTGAGTGCCAGTATTAAAACGCCTTCCCACAGTTCTATGACGTTGATCAATGTTGCCTTTTTAATCATATAGGGTTTATAATCTCCTTTCTCTTTTGAATTGAGAAACAAAATAAACCCTAATATGATGTCATGTAGCAATCTTAAAGTGCAATCTTTATTTCTATATTAAAGATTTCTCATATATCAGGAAACTTTACTTATGTTTTGCTTTCCAATTATATAATTAAACATCTTTGGAAAAAATATCATACCTGAATATTTGGTTAGCTGGCTTCCCTCTGGCCACTAAGTTTGTGTATCTGGTTGTTTAAACTTGAAATGTTAATTCGATTAAAGACCCAGTAATTTTTGATACTTAAACAATAGCTGGAGAATTAATCCATTCATACCCCCTTTTACAAAGTTCAGCACAGGATTATGTCTCTGTGCTCTAGCTTTTTTCTCCAATTGCTGGCCGTTATGCTAATTCAGTTGGGATCTATGAGGTCAAGGGAATGGGGTTTTTAGTTGGGCAATATGGTCAGACAAGTACATACAAGGCATCAAATGTGATGTAATGTTTATTACCAGTACTACCAAACTTCTAAAGTATAAACTTTTATGAAAAAAATTATCTGATAAATCATTGTCTAATTAATGCTTTATCATTGTCTAATGACTAAGCAAAAATAGCATGGACTTATTTGCAATGTCTTGTGATTGATTAAAGTCCTCTTCTTAAAGATAATTGCATGAGAAAATAAAAACTGAGATGTATTTTTTTATTTGGATTTAAGCTCTTGATTGATCAAATTTCAATTTGTTGTTAATCACAGCCTTTGTTGATTAATGATATGATGTGATACTTATATTACACCTGGTAGGCAGGTGCTCAGTGTGCAACACCAGGTGCTGGTTTTAATTAAAGTACAATGGAAATAAATTGGGCTTTAATTCTTTGAATACATATCTGTTGATTTTGAAAATTAATGTGCTAAGTGACAGATTTTAAAAGTAGAATTTTAAAGCTCCTTAATTTTGAGAACCAACCACTAAAAAAAAAAACCCTGCAAAACCCCATGAGGCTTTACTATAAGTATATATATTGGGGATGAAGTATTCATAAATACACAATTCCATGTCTTAAATTTACCTATTCTCTGGAAAGAGCATTGTGGCTCAGAACACTGAGCATTACTTGAAGTAAGATGGATACACAAGTTTTTCTTTTCATACAGGCATTATGGTTTATTTCTTATGATAAAATTAGATACACTTTTTAAAACAATATCTCTCTCTCTCTCTCTCTCTCTCTCTCTCTCTCTCTCTCTCTCTCTCTCTCTCTCTCTCTCTCTCATGAGCATTCTTTTGAAGATCAATAATTCCAGAATGGCAGACAGTTTCTTCTTCAATATTTGAAACTTGAAGGAACAAAACCCTTTAAATTTAAAAAAAATGTGAAAATTCTTCTAAAAAATTTCTTCATATTTTCAGTATGTTATTCTAGAAGGAAATGGAAACTAATATTTGTAGAAATCAAGTAAAGTCTGATGATATTTGGAGATCCATCCCAGCTTTACTCATCTGTTCCTTCAGGTTTGCTAGCTCTTGTTTCAGTTTGTCATTATCAGATTTGGTTTTTTGCACTTGGTCTTTTAATTTCTTGATCTCCGAGATTTGTTTCACACTCTCAGTTTTTCCCTTTTTAACCTCAGCTTTCTGAGTTGATAAATCACTTTTAAGTTTCTGATTTTCGGCGATCAGTTTTTCCTCCATTTTTTTTATCTTCTTGTTTTCTTTCTTCATGGCAGTTATGATGTCTCTCAGTTCCTGAAGCCGAGTCTCGATCAAAATCGGCAAAGGAGAATGGAAATCAGTCACGTCACTCAAACTCAGAGTCTTACAGCATCTCTCCTTCAAGTCCTGAATGATATCTACCACTTTGTCCAGCAACATTCCACTATGCATAGAGTCCAAGTGTGTCCTATGACCATTGTTACCATTTAGAAGTGGTATCAAAT